>WEIU01002254.1:1178-28595 GCA_013389925.1 Aegithalos caudatus
TGCTATTGTAAACTCCTTCAGATTGGCTTCTGACCTTCTTGTTAGTTGAAACCACTTCCACAAAACTACCTAATGATTCTCTTCCTTTTCCTCTCACAAAGTCAGTTTTTGTCTCTTTAAATCCCGTCATGGTTTGTATCTTTGGCTCCATTCTCATCTTGTTTTCCCCCTAATCCTTTCATTCATCCTTTGAAGTTCCTGATCTGACTTCTGCCAAAATCCTAAGGATTTTTAGTTTTGATCCATCTCTCTCTCCTTCTACACATCACCTCTCCAGTCTTATCCACAAATAAATGCACTTGACATGTCTGTGCTGCTGACCCAGATTTATATCTGTACTCCAGATATATTAACAGCTCAAGACAGGCATTATAAGAAAAGGGCTTCCCTCTTAGTCCTTCATTACTGCTTGTTTTCTTAGTCCCCATCTTTTCTGTCAGGCCACTAATACAGATGTTGCTTTTCATTCAGGCCTCTTCAAATTCTCCTATCAAAGTTCTATATACATGTCTCAGATTCCTTTCTTTGTGACACATCTAAGCTGTGGTTCTTAATCTCATACTAGTGGATCTCTTGAAGTTCTTTTAGAGAATATCTACACCACATATTACTGAATACATTTTAAGGACCCGGCACATGCAGTTTTCAGGTAGAAATCTGGCAATATAATGATAAAAGTTATTTATATAGGCAAGTAATATATGCGAGTGGGTAAATTGTGCATTGTGTCTGTGTGTTTGAATATGGGGATAGGGTAACAGGTGGAAGAGTTGTAGTAGACAAACTCATCTCAGGAAGTTTGCTTTGTAAGTCTTTAATTTCACTGCTGGGTTTTATTTTCTAACTTCATCCTTGTCTTTCTGCTGCACTCAGCATGTACAAATGTCTGTGTCTGTATTGTTTATCCATCATTTCTGTTATCTTTGAATTTAGCTTGGTGTTACTGTACATAGTTGCACAACAGGGGGGAAACAAGGATGGATCCCTTGCTTTGGGGTTTTTTTTATTTTGAAGGATACTAATCAATGCTTTAAATTTTGATTTATCCTGCCATATTAAATCCACTCCAAAAATTTATGCCAGTAATGCAGTTGAAAGTTTAAACTGTTTTCAAGCTAAGAAGTCCACATAGGTGCTGAAACATACAAATTTAATGGTTTCATGTTATCAGTAAATGTGTATTGATCCCTGAGACAGACAGTGGCTGTAAGAAAGACAGGGAGAGGAAGTGTAAAGAGCAGGGCCATGAATTTGGTCTCCAAACTGTTTTTATTTTGAAAAGCTTTTAATTTCAAAAAGCATCTGAGAACTAAGATGAGAACACAGACTAGAATTAAATTCCCCTAACATTATTTTGAAGTATTTTAATTTTTTTTCCTAAAAATGCCCCAGATCATATGGGTAATGAGGACAGTATGAATTGAATGATAAAACTTTTACAAAGCAAACCAAAAATGTTAAATAAATGGGCATTCACTTTGCTTTAAGTTTTTAAAGCCCACAAACTACTTTTCTTTTTCATTAGAGATGTTTTACGGGAGGGTCTCTTTTAGCTGTATTGTATGAGACCGTTAGTAGCCTTTTTTCCTTAAAAATATTCTCTATGTCTTCCTCTGATTTGAGTGTTGTTCCCTCATCTGTCATTGAGGTTTTTGTCTGTTTTTGAGTAAAGGTGATCAGATGTGGTTATGCTGATCTGCAGATTGTCTGGTGTGGTACTACAAAGCAGCAGAGCCAAAATCCTGTTGCTCTCATAATAGAGACAGAAGTTAAGCTTTTTGTTAGTAAGGACTACTTTCAAGACTTTAAATAGTCTTGAAAAAATATTTCAAAGCTGTAGTAGAATTTATATTTCTATCTATATGTCATCTATATTTCTACACATCTATCTATATAAGCTATCTATCTACCTATCTGGTTGTAAGCAAATGCCCTGTCTATATGAGTATGCTTTCAAAATCACTTGCTGATACGTTTATTTTAAGCATAGTCTGTTTAAAACTGTAGACCTTGGGAGAGCAGGGTGCTGAAAGTCTTCTTTCAGTGTAGTATGGCTGGGACAGAGAACTACAATTAGGAATAAGTACAATCCATAGAGTTGATTTGTTCTTCTGTCCTTTCTCATAAGTATAATACCTGTCTTTTTGAAGAGGGAGTCATATCTTTTCCTGTGCTCATAGCTCATACTGATAGCAGTCAAGGTCCACTGGTGCTACTACAATATAAATTGCTGTTCCATAATAAATGTAAATCCCCTTAAGTTTATGGTATTTACTGCTTGCAGAGAAGGTAGATGCCATTTCTAGGGCTTCTTTTTCCTCTCATTGTTGAAATCTAAGGAGTCAACCTGTAAAATAGGCAGAGGAAGAGTTATGATTTGACTGCTAGTCCGTCTGCTAGTCCACAGGGTGCTGGTCCAAATAGTTGCATTCATTTCACATGGGCCACTGCACAGCTCTCAGACCTCAGCAACTTCTGTTATTTTAACTGGGTTGGATTTGAACTAGTAACATAAAGGTGGACAGCCCAGTGGACCATTATCAATCCCTAGTCACATAGACCTCTTTTACCTGTCGTCTTAAATTTGTGCTTCATCAACGACTGTGATTCTAGCACAAAGCATCCAGAACTTTTGATATGGACTAGACAGACATTTTAAAGCACCTAGGGACACAAAGGGAGTTTCTCTTAATAATTCAGGCTGACTTTAATGCATCACATAAACTAGAATTTTTATACGTTTAGTGCTTACAAGTCCCATTAGTTTCCCCATTATTCCCCTACCTCTCTTTCTTTACTTTATAATAATATTTTTGTGTTGATGTGAAATTTTATGAGATCCTCTGTAGGATTTTTTGCTTTTAGTTTGTTTCCCTATTTTTTTCCTAACAGAATAATGATGTGAGAAATAATGGGAAGAAAAATGAAATATATTCATTGTGATTTATTTAGTCCCATTATCCTTGCTTGTGTGTGCTTGTGTGTGCATGTCCACATCCTTGTTATCTCTTCTTGGAATAAAGTTCTGGGCTGTATTGTGAAGTCCATGCAGCAGCACTGAAAGAAAGGACCAGCCTTACCTTAGTGTTACTTTTTTAGTAACAGTGTAGAACCTTGTACATACTCAATATGTAATTGTCACTCTAATTTTGTTTAACCACACTGGTACTGTAATACAGTAAATGTCATAAAACCCAGATGACATCTTTTGAAATCTGCATGTTATTTAATACAAAATATGGAACACTACATGATTATTTATATCTTTCAAAACTCCATAAATAGTTATTATTCAAAATCTCTGCAAAAAACAAACAAACAAACAAAAAACAAACTAACAAAAACACCAAAAAAACCCCACCAAAACCCAAACCAACCAAACAAAAAACCATTGCCCATTAAAAAAAAAAATTAAAATTAGAGGTATTATTACTAAACTATAAGGAGGTTTCTAACTTACAGATCAATATTTGTTCCTGTTTCTTAGTGGGGAGTGTGTATTCCTTCCACATTTGGGAGCAAATTTACATGTTTAATTCAATTAAAGGATAGTTTGTAGCTCTAAAGCATGGAAAGCCATGTAAAGCCCTGGAAGCTGTGAAAATTGGCTCCACACCCAGTTAGCTCATGCAGCAAAGAATTAGCTGAAATGGAAAGGCAATTAGGAGCAAAACTTCTACGCAGCACTAAGCTGTAGGCACTGGGTTAGCCGACCAGGAGTTGCACAGACTACACAAATGAATTCTTCCTCTACTCACACACACACACAAGGAAACCTTGTAAATTCTATCTGCTGTTCCCACCTTACTACTTAGAAATCACATGTAATGGTGCAGAAACCAGCATCTTTTCAGAAGGGAGCTGTTTCTGTAGGTCTCCATAGGGTTAAGAAAATGGTCCTGGAGTTCATGTGGTTATGAGTCATTAGGCTGTGGTGATCATTAGCAAATATCCACCCTCAGAGCAGTATTCATATATTGAAATTTAGGCTCACATCTGTCACTGTCGGGACTGGGTTTTCTTTTAATATCACGATTCTGGATTTTTTAATCTACATAATGAGGGTGTCATTTCCAGGTAGTACTTAGATGGTGTATCCACTTTGCATGCTGAGAGCAAGTATCAGCCTGCATGGGGAGGCTTGCTGTGCTTGCTGTCAGGACTGAGTGGATGTCAGCCAGGTCTGCCTCACCACTCTTGGAGCTTTGTTAGCACAACTTCTTGCCTGAGCTAATTAATCTCTGACCAAACCTTTTTTGTGTTTGGCCAAGTTAGAGCATGGGAAGAAGAGCAGGAGTCCTTGGCAATCATAGGCAACCTCAGAAGGAGAGCTGGGTGGGCAAACAAGTAATGTTCAGTAAAAGAGACTGGCAGCTTATTCCATAGATCCAAAATTGCATGAACTCCCACAGCTTCTGTTTTATTGACATGGATTTCTGTTTTCCACCTCATTGTGCAGGGTCATACTGAGTGCCTCACCCCACAGATTAGTGCCCTCTTTACTCTGCATGTCAAGGAGTACAGCTAGGGAGGCTCTCTAACTACTGCAGAGAGAGCAAGATGTTTATAATACCATTTTGAATTCCTTGGACAAAATGTGAAATATGCATACAAAGTGTTATTATTTCAGGGTTATTCAGAGGAAATATTGAGTGCAAGAAAATGAATTTAAGCTGCAAGCCTGTCATTGCATTCTGTCTCGACCCAATCAGGCAGCAGGATCGTGACCGTAATAGGACCGTATTTGAACAAGGAGTTGAAAATCAGCCTTTTAAGGCATCTGAAAATATATTTTTTCACTCTCCTGATCTGAATTTGGCAGCAGCATAATTCCTGGGGGCTGCCATTTCAGTGATAGTTCCAAGAGAAGACTTGGCCTAATGACCTGTATCAAAGCAAGGACCATGCTGCAAACAGATACACAGAAAGCTGCTGCTGCCAGGAGACACTGAGAACTAGGGATGGTTTCTAAAGCCACACAGATGGGGGATTTGCCATTAGCTCCAAGCTCTATTCTGAGTAGGAAGTTTGTTTTATTTGAATATAAGAAAGAAGGAAAAAAGCACAATAAAAGTTCTAGAACTTGTGGAGAGTTGTGAGAAGTCTGGTACTGATTCATGTCTTTGGCTGCAGGTTTGATTTCCTTGATCTATCTTTTGATTTTTATATTTCATGTTAAAACATGTTTGAGGTAATCTTAAAACCAAAAATTGTCAGACACTTAGCCTTTGGTTATTAAAAAAATGAAACAACTTTCCTTTCTAAAGTAGTTAGAACAATATTTACAGTGTTCAGCTGTGTTTTTTTGCTCTCTAGGCTCTAAGGCATTTTAGACTTTCCTCTTAAAGTGCTTTCCTGGATGACCATGTATTTCTCTTAACTGTAAGTCATAGAGGAGAAGGGCAAAGCCTTGTTATTTATACTAGTCTTGAATCAGATCAGAAATCAGAGAGATGACTTGGGAATTCCCTGAGTGTGGCACTCAGTATGAGTTATGCACCTCTGTTGTGCTAACCTGGGGAACATTCACTTTTCACTTAATGTGTCACCTAGTTCATGAAGTCTGATATCACCAGTCCTCTAATGGCATTGCTTATTCTCAGGCATGGCATAGATAGCTATGGCCTTGTGATCATAGCAGGAAAGAGGAGGTATTTTTATCACTGTAATTTTTGTTAAAATACATAATTTCTATCATTAGACATGTCTTGATATTTTTATAGAATATTTTTCATACCTATGTTATGGTATATTTATGATGTACAGAAACTTTTTTAGCTTTCTGGTTTCCTAATTATCATTGTTTTAGTATAATACATTATTTAGTACAATACAAATCTGCCATATAGCAATTACAATTTTATTCTAAAGTACCAAGGGGAATTGTCACATTAAATCAGTTCAAACAGAAGTTTTTTGGTTGTTTTCTTCATACTTTGGTAGCTTGTCAGGGGTTTGTAGACAAACAAAAATTAATATTTTTTAATTTCTTTAAACTTTGCTTTCTTCATTTGGAGACCACCTCACAAAGTAAGGATAGCTGGTTATACATGAAGAAACTGTTCCAAACTCTATAGAAGAGCATGTTTCCATTTTTTATCAGTGGTTTGGAACAGCTTGCAATCTGGAGTTCTGTAAAATGTGATCTGAAGTAGGTGTCTGGATCACACTGGGCTCTTCACAAAGAGCTAGGTTTTGACCCACTTCTCTCTCAGGAATTTCTACAGGACAAAGTTACAGCCTTTTATCTGTCCATGTGATGTGACGTTCAGGATGTGATCCTGCTGCATGGCCTGTGCACGCAGATCACTGCTGTGTGTTCCAAAAAATAATTTAGGAATTAGGTTTTTCTGTTGTGATCCAAAGGAAGTGATTCATCCACTAGGCCAAACAGCATGCCATTTAATATGAGCTTACTCTTAGTATTGTTTCACTTTTCTTTCTTTATGATGCTTTGAGAGGCTACCTAGATCAGGGGCTAGACAGAATTCAAGGAATAAAGCAGGTATCTCTTAAAAGGATACACCTTGGGCAGTACAAGAGCCTGGCTGAGGCTACACCCAAGATGCACCACAGGTCATACGTTTTCACACTTCTATAATTTTGGTTAATTTACATATTGGGTTAATTGTCCAATTACAGCTACAGGTTATGAAGTTTCATCCTCCCAGTTTGCTCTCCTCAATTCACTGTTGTTTGCACTTTTTTGGGCCTGAAAAGTGTCCTTGGTCCTCAGGCTGGAAAAGGATTGTTTTGTCTAAACTGTGAGGAGGACTTGCTTTATATATAGTTATGCTAATATGACTTTGTATACCAATGCAGTACATAATCTGAAAAATATGAAAGCTAGAACTTAAGGCATCATTTAAGATTCCGAAATTCAGCCTTTTTCTTGGTTGTGGCTAAAATTTGCAGAAATTGGTTGGTTGTCAGCTTGCTTCTGCATGCTCATGTCTTCTCTGGTCCTAAATCCCTCCATCAGATCCACAGTATGCATTTCAGATAAGCAGCTTCAATGATGTACGGGCTGTAATGTGTCAGGATATTCCCAGGGTTCCTTCTCACCAGCCTGTTTGCCACTGGACCTAGACTTCCTAATACAGAGGCTAATGGGTCTTCATAACTGGACATGTAATCAATCATATGGGAGCAGGTTGATAATGGTTCCAGAATCCAAGCATGTTAGCTGCCTTTTACTGCCTTCTGCCCAGATTTCTCCTTTCTTCTGTCATACACAGATGAATGGAAGAAGACCAATGAAGAGAATGGGGAATCACCAGCTGGGCTTGTTTGCAGTTTCATTGTTCAAGTTACTTGCAATTTAAAAAAAAAAAAATTAAGCTTGTGAAGTAAGGCTGTCTCTGTGAAGGAAACTGAAGTACCTTTCTTTATGCTGGTGATTTAATATACTGTCTTCAGGAACTTAGGATATTAGAGTTATTGAATGCAAATTCCCTTACTCTGTGCATAAGCAGAGTGCTTAGAGTCTAATATTCTGATGAAAAAATCATAGTTTTTTACTTTATGCAGTGATCAAAATACTATACAGGAGGAATACAAATAGAAATGAACATTTAATGACTCATGTTGGAAGGTAAAGATGGTACAGAATAAATAAAGCACTACATTTAACATTTGCCAGACATAGGTGTGGGCTTTTATGGTTTCCCATGTCGTTTATAAAAATTTGTTTTGACTTTGCAAAACAACCCAAACTTGTAGGAGTTATAAATGGCCAGATTAATGTGTAAACAACTCTAGCAACCACTCTTGGGCATTGTCCTCTTACCAATTAATGTTTGTGAGTAAAGCATTTTGAGGACTAAAAAAGGTGTTTTTTTAAGTAAATCAAAATATCTCCTTCACACTTTTATCCTGCAATATTTTGAATTGTTTAAAAATAACATAGAGATAACTGTGGTAGTTACTATCACTTGACATGACGTTTTTCATTCTCACATTAAACTATGGTCCGCTTTGCCTGTTAACATCCCTTACTCCCACTGCAGTGACCTACAGAGATTAACTGGAAGAGTGTAAGCCATGTGTAGGATTTACATGCAGAATGGAAGGCAGGAAGTGTTGCCATGGGATGGTCACCTCTGCCCTGATGCTGCCTGTGCTCAGCAGCCTGCCCCTGAGGTCTTTGTGCTGTGGGGATGCTGGGACCCAGGTGGTGCCCCCGAAACCCGTGCCCTCCCTAAACTGGCCGTGGGGAGGGCTGGGAAGAGGCAGAGGCTGCCGGCAGTGGAAACAGCTGCAGAGCAGCCAAAGCAGTGACATTCCTGTAGCTGTTGCTGAGTGTTTGCTGCCTGGAGCTGAACAGCTCTTGTGCCCATGCATTCTTTCCTTCCTGCACAGACTCTGTGTACCACATTTGCTCCATGCCTGTGCTTACTTTTTTCTCCTTTGCCTGATCCCTTTCATTTCTTCGAGTGTCCCATCTTGCTGGCCTTTTTTCCCATTTAGTTCATCTGTCTGTACCCAGCCACCCCTAAATGGACCCAGATGGTAATGGCACTTAATCTGCCTGTGTGCTCACCCCCTCAGCTGCCTCTTTTCTGCTCTCCTTCTCCAGACTCTGAGCTTTCCTGGCAGGTGCTGTCTGATGCTCTTCACTTGTGCAGTGCTTGCACGATAATGCCGCTGTCTTGACTGCTCCTCTGGTCTATGCTAATTATTAAGACAATTAAGTGTGTATTATTTTCAAAATTTCTATTAATTTAATGTGAAACTATTTCAACCTTATGGAATATATCCTTTTCCTTGAAGTGAGGGTGAAAATACATTTTAATTTACTGCTGTTGTTCACTATTTTTAATAATGTACCACTCACAGTCGTCATTTCCATCTCCCCTCTGAATGAATGCACCTATTACTCCCTCAGTCTAGTAGGAATATTAGCAGACTTTTCATAATATATTGCCCTTTCTGAGTCTGTACATTTTTTCACTGTACTTTTCTTTAGATAAGAATGGCAAGATAAAACAGTGTTCAAGTATGAAATGTACATCAGTTAACATTGCATATTTGCAGTCTATTTTTAATGTTGTTCAATTATCTGTTTAAATTTTTCTTTGCTTTACTGTGAAGAGAAGTTTCTCTGATAATTTATCATTCACATGACTTCCGTTTAAGCTGGGGTAGGATGAATGCTTGAGCCAGTAATTCCTAAAATATGAAAAGAATTGGTAGAATACACCTGGGTACAGAGAAGAAGCCCAAGAAACAGGAGAATTCTAAAAAAACACTAAATAGTGAGCAGATCCTTGCCTGCAAGTGGGAATGCACAAGCAGAATGGCTTTAGAAAATAGGGAAATAGTGTAAAATATTCATCTACAAAATATATCTTTATTTCTGAAGAAATGGAATATTGGGACACATGCTGAAAAAAAAAAAATACAGAATCAAGAGAAAACAGAAAAGACAGGTGTGTTTGGCCTACTAAGCTTTGTCCTTACTAGAATGTCTAAAGTTCTTAAGTTCACAACTTCTACAATTCTCATTGTCACAACAATGCCTCTTCCAGGAAGGCTGGTCATCCCTGTGGCTTCAATGGACCCTGTCCCAGGTGACAGTGCTGCAGCCAGCAAGCATCCTCTTGTCCTCTTTGTTCCTGAGACTATAGACCTGGCCTCCTTAATGCTGGGAAGCTGCCACTGTCAACATGGTTGTCACAATGACCTTTAAAATATGCAACCAAGAAACTAAGTGGAAGAGCAAAAAGGAACGAATTGCAGGGGAAATGTTAGACTGAACTTTTTCTAGGTCTGAAGCTTTTATAAAATTTATTTACTGCCTAGCTTTTCCTGTCATTTATTTATCATCATTATCAAAAGAAAGGTCTAATTTCCTCTAATAGAGGCAGAAGTAAATTTATATCTGAAAAATATTTCTTCATACACCAAATACTTTCTTTATCCATGTGCCAAATCTTCCCTTTTCCCCTAAATTCCATCTCACAGCGCTTGAAAGGTATTTTTTTCATATATATATATATATATTATTTTTCCTGAACTCCTTATTTTCTTAGACTTTTTTAGTGACTTAATACCTATTTATTTAGTTTTATACCTATGAGCAAATGAATATTGTTGTGATTCTCATGTGATTTTCTTCCTCTTTGTTTCAATTGAATGCATTTGTCATTCCTCCTCTAACCTGTACCAACGTTGATATCTTTTGAATATGTAATTTTTTCACTGAATATACGTCATGTGCTTAAGAATTATAGTAATCCATGGCATTATATATGCTTAGAACCAGTGGGATTCTCATCTCTAACAAAATTCATAGCAGTTGCAAGAACAACAGCAGCAATATAATAAATAAAACTAGTAATGGTAGTATTCTTTTCTTTCTTTTTCCTTTTCATGAAATATAACCATGAAATATGGCAAACTATCACAGAATTCTGTCTTCTGAGCTAAATGGCTTCTGGTTCCCTAAGGCAGGTGTTTGTATAGTTGCAGCAATGAGAATACGCCTAACACGTGTTCATTTTAGTTTTAATGGTGTATTATTCTGTATTATTTATGCAGCATTAGCTGAATGTGATTTTCAGGAAGCAGTTCTTTGTTTACACCCTAAACATCAGAGCAGGGCTCATCCCTAGTGAAGAGGAAGTTAGGGAGCCCCTTCTGTACAAAAGTCTATGGGGCCTGGTATGATGCACCTGTGAGTGCACAGGTTGCTGGTTGAGGTAATTTTGGAGCCACTCTTGATGTCAGGGTCACAGTGACTGAGAGAGGTTCCTGAAGAGTGGAAGAAAGCCATAATCACTCCTGTCTTTCAGAAGGGCAAGAGGAATATCCAGGGAACTCTAGTTCCTTCAATTTTAAATTTCTTTATTGGTTTCTCTTTGTTGTTTGCTGCTCAAAATGAACAGAAATCCTGAGCACAAAATAATAAAATTCACTACTTCTAGTTTATAAACACAAATTTTTCAAAACACTGTTATGTGGAACTAGTTATGCTGAAGACAGTGTTTCTGTTGCTATTAGTAGGAGTGTCTGATCCTGTTATTCCTGCCAGTCAGGCTGTGTGGTGCCAGGCTTGGAACCAGAGGTGAAGAACACAGATGGCATTGCCTGCTCCATGTCTGGTTGGAATGACCTGACTGCCATGACATGGGGGCCCCATGGCAGAGGCAGAGACAGCTGCAGTGTCTTCTGGCAAGGTTCAGCTGCCTTAACCTTCCTGTTCTGCCTCATTCTGCTCTAGTTCTGACATACCTAGAGGATGATAACCTACATCAGTTGTTTCATATGCTTGCATGGTAGTAATTAGTGCAGTGGAACAAATTGTTCCAGCTTGGCAGATAACCAGTCTTGACAATGAAAGGCCGTATGATCAAATTCTAGGGATTTTTGTTTGCTCAGAAAACCAGAAAATATTTAACTACCAAAAAAAAAAAAAAAACATAGAAACAAACCCAACCCCTAACAAACAACAAGAAAATGCCCCACAAACAGAAAACCTTTTAGAAGAATGATCTTATCCCTGTTATTTTCCAGTCTTTGTGTGTTTGGATTTTTAAACTTAGTGGAAACTTAGTTTTTCCATTCTGGTCACGTTGAAAGCAAGCCTACTTCTTAAGAAAGCTTCAAGATAATCCAAAAATCTCCATTCTTAAGAAATTCTAACTGTATTTTTTTCTTTGCATATTCTTGTTCAACCTTACTGTAGTATATTAGAGTGCAAGCATACCACTGTTGGCCCTATTACTTTTTTTACAATTCATCTTCAAGTGGTGATTTTCATCTATGATAATGTTTAATTTTGTGATAAATTATGACATACAGAAAAGGCCTTGAAATGGCATAGCAAGGCCAATACAAAATCACAAATTGCTTGCCTCTTCCACCAGAAACTCTTTAATTGTGCCGGAGAAAGATCAGACCTTATTCAACTTAAAACTTTTTTTTTCTTAGATAAGAGAGTTTTACCTCATTTAAAATGTTCTTACATCATTATGCTATTCAGTTTCTTCAGAATTTTATATGTTGATCATATTACTGATCAACAGTATTACCAGAGTAAAACAATAGCACAAAAAGCAGATTAGTTCCAGAGTGTTTCTACACCTGTTTATTGAAGCAACACACTTCAAAGAGAATTTGAGTGCTATGTGTGGAATATATCTCAGAAGGTGGGGAAAATAGTTTACTGTAAATTGATGGGTTTTAGGTTGTAAATTGGTTATTATGTTTTGCTGTTTTCATCGTTCTGTCCCTCCCACTCCTGATTTTATATTTATCTAGTATTAATGGTTAAAAAGAAACAAAGAGTGAATACTACTCTTCAGTGAAAGACTGTCAAGTGTACTTGGGAAGCAGAGGTGAAGAAATAGGTTAGATGGGTGGGAGCTACTTCAGCCTTTAAGTATCTACTGAATTTGGGAGAAGCCCCGTGGGCATGGGCAATATGGAATAGTCCTGAGGGTCTGTATAGTGCTCTGTAAAGCCGTGTTGTGTTCATGTGGATTGGGGTGGTTAGAGCCAAGGCAGGTGGAGAGAGGAAGTAATTACCCCGAGATTTCATATCAATCTGTCTATCTATCTATCTGCAAAGAAAAGCTGGTAAGACTGCGGAATTTCTTCATGCTTGAGAGTCACATAATTTAGTTGTTTTCGTTTATGTAAGAAGTCTTAACTGTGTGCAGTTTTGTCAATGTAACTGTGAGGGAGAGTGGGTTGTTTTGGCATGGGATTTTGTATGAGGAATAAAGTATATAATTCCCAGCTCTGTTATATTTATTTGGGCCATTGTAAACTTGCTGTATCATGTTAGAAGCAAGGCTTCTGTGTTTGAAAAGGAGCCAGGTCATTCAAACAATATGAATGGAAAGCCAGATAAACCAATGAACTATAAAAATGTACAAATGTACAAATCAGGATGAGAGCATCACAGATACAGACACAGATACAGTATTGAGAAGAAAATTTTAGGAAGACTAAATGAACAGCATGTAACTTGTGCATGTAAACCAAGAGAGAGATCCTTTACAGAGAAGATGGGATATTTTTAAAAAACAGTAAATCATAATACATGATACACTAACATCAATAAAGCTGAAGACTAATTCTTGTTCCACTATATCTCTTCAGTTTTGATTTTGTGTTAATATTACAGAAAGGTTGTGGTTTTTTTCTTAAATATTGATGTTTTACTATTCTCTTTCTTACATTAAAATGTAATTTTGCTAACCAGTGGAGCTATGCTGATGGGTTTGGGGCCATAGAGGGTATAATAGCATGGGTAATTGTGCCTTGTGGCAACAGGTTTTTTTCCAGAAAGGGAAAACCAAAGATACTCAAAAGTTCAGGTTCAGTGTAAGGCTCCCTACGTGCATTCTGGGTTGTGAGGTGTTTGCTTTCTGATGTAAGAGTGGGAATACCAAATACGGAGGCACTGCTCCCTCTTCCATGATCTGAGCAGATTATATGACGGAACAGATTAATCAAGCAGGCTGTTGTGTGCACATTCATCCATGAGCAGAATGTAATACTGGATTGTGCCATGCTGCTAATGACTGAACCTAGTTGATGATCTGAATGAAATTGGTAGTAAAAAGTTTTTAAAAATAAGAGATAAAAAATCAGAATACAGCAGATGCTATTACTAGTGGGCAAAAGTAAAATAAGTCTAACCCCATTTAAGTTACTTTTAAAAGAAGATGATTGCCCCATCTTCTGTATGCCTCCTCAATCCCCAAAATACATACCCAACAGGTATGGTGATTCTCTGATTTCTACATATTTAGTGTAAATCTTTGGCTTCCATAAAATGAGTCATAGTGATGTTCAGAAGCAAATTGGTTTCAATGTCTGTGTCTATACAAAATAAATAAAAAGCACCCTGGCTCCCTGTCTGGCCCTGAGGGCAGGTGGCAGGGCATGGCTTACATCCATATGGCTAAATTTCCTACTTCACTGAAACATGTTAGCCTTGCCTGTATTGCATATTGGGAACTATTCCAGGCTTGCCTTGCCCTCCAAGCTGTGCCAAGGTGTTGCCTGGAAGAGTGCTAGTTCCTCTGACTCAAATCTGTGCCAAGCTGTGTACCAGCAATTAAATTCTGTGGACAGTTTCATTCCATAGTGCCCAGGCCCTGTTTAGTTCAGTGGTGATGTCTGCAATGGAAGCCGGTGGCACAATTAAACTGGTAAGAGCTCTAACTGTTAAACTGTTGGGATACCAGTTAGCTGGATCTTTACAGGTCCAGCTGTAGAGTGAAGAGAATTGAGGGTAGTCCTTTAAGTATGAGTGTTGTCACTCATAATAGTGCTAACAATAGTATTGTTCTGGAATAAATACTATACCTCAAACACTCTGATGTTCGACTGCCATAGCTCCATTCTCTATAAGAAAAGTACACATTCAATGGCAGTTTTACATCCTTACTTTTCTCATTTCTTTGCTACCTATGGCCAGTTCTCTTTCACAGAATTGCAACTACTGTTTATTAGCCAGTATTTTCTATGTTGGTATGGAGTAAGTTTAACCATTTTCTGTAGATAAAAAGCAATGGCTGCTCCTTTTAATTTTTTTAGTCTTCCCTTGCTTCCAGGAGACATCTCTGGGCTTACATTGCAAACATACCTAAGAAGAACTTTTCAACTGCTTTCATCCTTCTTCCAAAGCTATGAGACAGTTGGCAGCTCTAGCTAAGTAGAAGCTTTCCACTTGAGCAGTCCATTCAATGAAATAAAGCTGTAATTACCAAATGATTCAATACATTTTTCATCAGGAAAAAAGACAAGGACTATGGAACCTTATGGTTCAGAAAAAATTTCCATCATGAATATTCAATACTTTTACTTTGCCTCTGCAAATGCATATATTTTAATGTTGCAAGGCATGCTTATCTTCAGTCTACGCCACTGCAACAATCACATGTAGAGGACTCCCATAGACTACAAGACTACAAGATTAAATCAGAATCTATGGGACACCTGTGTAGCTTTCAAACTTTATGCTGGAAAACGAAGGTATGTGCAAAGAAGAACTTGGAAAACATGGGTGTTTTTGCCCCGATTTTTCTTTTGGAAGCTGGATGGAAATTACATTGCGATGTACTGAGATAGGGGCAGTGACAGGATACAACCCGATTACTGCATCTTCCTTTTTTTTAACTGAAGCTAATTACATAGCAAGCTATTATTTATTCTGATTCCACACTCACTGAGGTGAGGGCAAATTTATTTGGCTGCTGATGCCAGTGACGTGTGTATTTGTGTGTCATGTATCACATTCACAGCCATGTCAAATTAAAGGCTTATCTGCCACTGGTGGATAAGGAGGAGGCTTTATATAGCATATAGGGCTTTTGCAAGCTACCTGGGAAATTGTACATGTAGTTTTAGACTTTCAGAACAAAGACAATGTCCTTTTGAAATGATTTGTGGGAATCTATTGCCACTAATAGAAAGCCTATGGGGAAACTTAAAAAGCAGGAGACTGAAACTGCATAGATATGGAGTAAGAAAATCTGGTGTTCTTTTCATGACATGGTTTTTAAAAATTCAGCTTTGAACATGAAGTTGATATTAATAGTCTGTTAAAGGATCATGCCTGTAGGATCTTAACTTGACCTGTATGGAATGAAATATCTGTGACTGATTAAGAGGAAAATTAGATTAATTTTTGGACCTAAATAATAAACAAAAATCTTTAGGACTTTCTCTTATTGCTGGGTATCTATTCTGAGCATGCTCAGTAGAAATTAGTAACATTAGTCATTCATAACTGACAATCTACTTAGAACAATGCTTAAAAACCTGCCACATTAGTTTCAGGCTTGCAATTCTTAAAATAGGTTTCTGAAGTAATGTGTTCTTGGATCAAATCCTTGCCTTTTATAGGACAGAAGGAGTTTGCCTGAACAGTGAAAGATGCAAGAAGAACTCTTAATCAATGATATATTACTTCCTCTGATACTGGAAACGGGTCCCTGATAATTTTTGCAACAGGAATAGGAAATAGTGGATAATTTTGTTGAAACACCTTTATAATAATTTTCTAATACAAAAATAGATGTATTTCAATGAACTGTTTTAGTTCTAAATGTATTTCTGTTATGTTTGCTTACTGTTGCCTACAAAATGGGTTTGTGCTGTTCTTTCTCCCCTGGAGGAGGTTAACATTTAAGTGAAAGCAGTTCCATGGTTTATGTTTAGGTTTGATTTTAAAATCTGTTGGCCATTTGAATGACTCCTTCAAGAAGTTAGGGAGTTCTGCAAACTGCACTCATTGTCTGAAATGAGAGTAGGCTCATATTTCATATAGAATATAGATAACTTAGTTTGATTTTTTTTTTTTTTTTAATATACTTATGGCTTCCTAGCTCTACTGTGGTCTTCAGCCAGATTATCTCCCTGTAAAAAGTATAAGCTTTTTAATTCCACCACCAAAAGTTAGTGAAATACTAAAAGCAAAGGAAAAGTATTCTTTGAAACTTCAGATTATCTGTCAGTTAAGTTTTTTTTCAATGTCTCATTTTCAGGAGGCATGCAGAATATGAACATCCATTAAAATTATAAATCAATTCTTTCCTAATGTTTGAGCCTTCTTAACTTGTGCTAGGCCTGTGACATGGTTACTGAATGATCTGATCTGAAGGGAATGAAGGAAACAAACACCATGGCTTCTTTCCAAGATGATGGGGGGATGAAGAATTCTTGTAGGGAAGCACTGCCTTTTACATACACTGATTTTTCATCCCATAAAAGATGTGTGCTTTCTTGACTATTCATGGAAATACTTTTAAAATACCTTCTTTAAAATATTTGATGGCAGAAGATGAGTGGGAAAGGGAGAGGCCACAAAATCTTACTTTTAAATAAGAAATGCAGATAGAAATAATTGAGTGGAGAGAAGTGTTGCTTAATCCTCTTTTTTTAGTCTTTTTTCCCCTGTACATTTTTATTCTTTGCCTTTCTTTATTGATAATTTTTTCTAACTTTTTTGTTGCTTGTGATTGCCATTACCCTCTCTTGCTCTCCTAGTAATAACTTACAGTAAGAACATACAGAAGATTTCCTTGGATTTAGCGAGGAAGACACCTGCATGAACAGCTGGAGAACTCAGCTTCAAATATCATGGTCATTCTAAATTCTCTAAAATCCAACTTGAAGTCAGATGGAGATAATTTATCCCCATGGAAAAAGTATTTTTCCCAGGCCCTTCATAAATTTTGGCATATTTTTTAAAAGATCCGTATAGCTGCAACTGTCATTATCTTTGATTGATTTACAAAACTCCAACAATTGCAGCTGGTAGCTTTTGAACTCTTCACTTATTAGATGGAAGCTAAGCTTTCTTGAAAATCTGCCATCAAGATTATAACAAGATTTTATAAAAAATAAGTTTGGAGTTACAATTGTATAAGGATCTCTAGTTTCTGACTTTAAGGGTTATTTGTCAGTGTTTGGGAATGACATCTGTATTGGAGAAGAGAAAGCTGGGAATGGCCTTCTATGAGGAGAAATTTCTGCCGAATAAATCAACACTAAGATTTCCCAGTCACAAGAACATTTCCCCAAAGAGGTTTTTCTTTTAAACAGGACTTCACTTCACTACTCCCCCACACCAAAAGAAACATTTGAAATGTTTCCAAAAAAAGCAGGTGTATGCTAAAGGCTTCATACCATCAGCTTTCAGCATGTAAACTGTGTTCTCTCAATGAGACTAATCACATGATACTGAGCATAATAGTGATACTGGGACCCACTTGGGCTGGCAAAACTGAATAGAAATCAGACCAGTCACTTGGCTGGGACCTGTTCCAATTTTATTTTGGATGAAAATCAACTTTCTCTGAACCATTCCCCTCCATTTTCTATCTATCTCCTCCAATCCTCTTCCTTCTGAAAAAAAATAGTAATAATTGAATTGCTTATTTAATTATGTTTTTAGGCATCCAAAAGAGATTTTTTTGTCACCAATATTTTCTTCTATTTCTTTTGGACCACCTCAGTGGTGGTATTTTTAATAGAAATACTCTTCATCTCCATTCAGAACTCATCTCTATCATCTGTTTTTACAAATGAGACTATGTTAGTAGAATTCACGACTTCCAATGTTATCTTAAAACTAAGATATTTTGTTCCTTTGCGCCATGTGAAGTCAAGGATACTGTGCTGGTGGCTTAAGTCTAGAGGTTGACCATACTGTTCTAAGCCCTAAAGGTCTTGTCTCACCTGCTGCTGCCAACTTCATCCTTCCACAGAGATTTCTGCATCAGTGTGTTCTGGTATGCATGTAATTGGAAGCATTCAGCAATCTAGCAGGATGAAAGCTCCAATATAAATGTAAATTATTATTATTATTATTCAGCATATTATCCCTATATTAAAATATAAGGGGTTTCAATTTCAAAATACAATATGGCCAAGAGACTTATAAAAGCCATTTCCAGTCCATATCATTCATTAATGGGATTTTATGTTTCAACATAGCAGATGACTTTAAAAATGCTGGTGCATGTAGCAAGTATGAAACACAGCATGAAAGTGATTTATGATATATAAAGTCTACTGAGTTTGGAAAAGAGGTGTCCATGGAACTACCTTCCCACATCCCACCCCAAATCCTGCAGCTTTGACATTTTCTGCTGTCTTGAAAATAATTCAAGAATAAGAGCACAGCAAAGGTGGAAAGGCTGAAACGCCAAATTCACAATAAAGTCTCTAGTAGGAAACAGAGGTGCAAACTTGATCTTTTTATGTGACCAAGTTGTGGGCATCAAGGAGTAAAAGAGTAGAACACACTCTTCTTGTGACAGCCTGAAGATTTTTTTCATGGCCATAATGCTGGTAACAGAGTTTATGATGTGGAAAACACTTTTCTATCCTCATGCCTTCTGATTTCTCTCTGTAGCAATTTGTCATTAGCAGATCTTAAATAGGGGGTAAACAAATTCAGCTGTTAACAAATATAGGTTCTGATAGCCAGTGTCTTCAGGAGATTTCGACCATTTTGAATTATCAGAGGAGAAAAGGCTTTGATTTATGAGCTGATAAAAACCCACTTGAATAAGGTTAGTTTTTGATGGAGAGTACGACTAAGCTCTTGTCCAGGCCTAAAGGGCTCCCACAGCCCTGGTATCCCCTCCTGGACTCTCCTCAGGCCCCCCTCTGCCCTGCCAAAGGGCCCAGCACTGTGGAAGCTGATCCATGGGCAGTGTAGTATCTTGCCCCTATGGTGGGTCCTGTGGGCTATGCTCTTGCCACAACACTAGCTAGACTTTACCTCTAGAGTCCTCCACAATTCCAAGTGCTGCAGGTCACAAGAGCCAATCTCTGTAGTGGGGGATCATAGCCCTGCACCTGCAGCAACTTCTGAACCCAAAACCCTTCAGAGGTGACTGACAGATATACAGGGTCATTTTAGTCTTTTAGATATTTAGTTTTTTAGGTTAGATGTCCCTAACCTTTGATGCTTATGTCTTATCTTAGCAGCTCTTGGTTCATGGTGCTAACTGTAGGCTGGGTCGTCCCTGCAATCCTGGCCTCCAGAACTTCAGCACTGTTGAAGAATGGACTGTATCGGGAATAGCAGCTAATAAATTCTTAAATAAAGTAAGAAAATAAAAATGGAAAACAGACTTCATCCAGAAGCACTGCTGTAAGGATGGTGGCTGTACGTACTGACTTATAACAATAAGTCACCAGACAGGTCTGAGTCTACTGAGTTGTGGATGAATGACAGATACTAAGAAGGTGCAAAACCTTGAGAATAACCTTTCTCTTTTGGGGTGCACTTCCATGCCTTAGTACATTGTTGTATTGGAGTTCCCATTCTAGGATTAAGGGATGTGGATCATGTTTGGGGTGGACAGCCTCACTGTTGTTGACATACTTCAACCGTCAATGGACATACAATAGCAATGGATATTTGGCACCGTCCAGTTCAGGATGTTTTCTGTCAATCCAGATGTATATGTAAGCATGAATGTTGTTTAGTGCATCACAGAAAGTGGTATGCTTGACTAGGATTGATTCCCCACCCTTACCTGATAACTGCTGAAGGAGGGATAAAACCTTAACATATGGACTGCAGTAATTGCTAACTTCTCACTTCATGAAGGAGGGGAGAGCAGTCTTCCTTGTGTATGGTTGGGTTCATAGAGGCCTAAAACCAGTCTTATTTATCATTGGGTAAAGCAGTGCATCCCAAACTGCAGAAACAAACAGCAGAAAGACCCACACTGGCCTGTAGCTGCCACGAGCACAAGGCAAGGCATAAGACTTGTTTGAGAATGAGCAAGTACTAGTAGAAATAATGTGACTGGCACAACACTCCAGTGAGGAAGTCTTGCTGAGCAACCATCCCAGCACAGTGATAAAGCTTCCCCACCGCAGCTGATCGGTTCAGAAGGTGCTGCACCCCTTTTGTTTACCAGGTGTAGGCAATGCTATCCAGCGGATGTGCTGAGATCAATGTACAAGGGAATATCAAAAGTCATTGTACTGGTTTTGGCTCGGATGGGATTAATTTTCTTCATAGCATCTTGAATGGAGCTGTGTTTTGGATTTGTGACCACAACACTGGTGTTTTAGCTATAGCTCAGCAGTTCTTGTGGAGCATCACAGCATTTTGTATTTTTCACATTGCCTCACCACCAAGCAAGATGGGAGTGCACAAGTAGTTGGGAGGGATACAACCAGGGCAACTGATCAAAAGGATATCTCGCACCATATGTTGTCATGCACAGCAGTGAAAGTTGGGAGGGAAGTTTTCCAGGGCTGCTGTTGCTTTGGGAACTGGCTGGTCGTCAGTCAGCTTGGTGGTGAGCAGTTGGGTTTCTTTGCATCACCTGTTTTTCTTGGGCTTGCTTTATTTGCTTCATTTTCATTTATTTATTGCATTGTCTTTATCTCAACCTAGAAGTTCTCTAACTTTTGTCCTTCCAATTCTCTCTGCCATCCCTGTGGCAGAAGTGAACAAGTGGCTATGTAGTGTTTAGCTGTCTTCCAGGGTTAACCCACAAGAGATGCACAGTCCAGTCTGTACAGCACTATATATTTAAACATCAGTAGATGAGTACAGAAGTTTCTAAAGCATGTTTCTATATGTACTCAAGAAGAAAACTTACTCTCTAAGCAGACAGCTAATGTTTACATATGTGACTGCAAACACTCTGTGCTTAAAATACTGGGAGCTAAGGGTTATGGTAGCCATGTATATTAATCCATAATTAATCCATGCTGCTGGACTGTTAGCTTTTCATGGTTCAGAAGAGACTTTCTTGAGCTGTATAACTTTATTGTTGTGGATATTTAAATTTTGCCTTCCTTTATACACTTTCCTTTTTCCTGTCATGGAAAGAGGAGATAATAGTTCCCATCTGGTAAGAAAAAAATTTGTTCGATAGTTAGTTTTTTTGATGGAGTAAAATAAGAATAGGTAGTAAAATAGAGATACAAGTATAACCACTTACAACTTAGTTGTGTGTTCTCATTTGAATCCTTTAGGACCATCATTACTTGTATTCTTCAGAACAAGTTGAAAGATTTCAGAATTTTAATTTCAGTTCATTACAAAAAAACTCCAAATGTTTGCTTTCAGTACTTATCTACATACTCTCAAAACTCTATTAACAACTCTGAAGTGCTCCTATATTAGAAGGGAACAAGAAATTTCCCAGATCTCTGCAATTAGAGACTTCTCTGGGTAAGAACTGAAAGAAGCGTGGTAAAGTCATCCAGCATGTTCCTGTTCCCTGCCAGGCTGGGAAAAGAAGGCTGAAGTTATGCTGCAATTGATCTGGGGCTGCAGCCAGCCTGATACAGTTTTGAATAGCTTTGAGGCTGTTTTAAATGATGTCTGAGACCAAGCTATGCTCTCATGTCAGAGAGACATGAATAACTTCCTGCTTTCTCATCTGAATATTGAGGAATTTTATTAAGGGAAAGAGGAAAAAAATACAGCTTTATAAAAAGAAAGTATAATTACTACTTCACAAAAAATTGAGAATATGTATTCAACTCTGATGTACAGTATAAACACATTGATCCCTAGCTGAGATTGGTATCCTATTGTGCCATATGGACACAGAGCTGAAAAATGCTACCTACACAAATATGCCTGTCTCAAGAGACAAGATGAGAGGGAAATCAGGATAAAATATCCTTATTTCCTTGCTAATAACAGGTGAAGTGAGGAGTCCTGTGTTATTCTGAAAGTTTCCGTACTGCCTGAGGTTGGCACTTGGAGGTTCCAGGTCTGTCTTCTGCTCTCACCATGACACAGTTCTGACTCTGCTGGGGGACAATGAGTGAGGGCTCCAGCTTCCCTTGCTGTCACTCTTCCTTGGCACCCCATGTATGCCCTGTCACTTAACAGGCAGAGGAATTTTGAACTGATATAAAACATGATCCAGGAAAGAGTAAGGTCTTCTATGTCTTACTATATATTGTAGGTACTCCTAGTGCACGCATTACTTTAGCCTGGTGACCACTGTTGGGTGATAAAAGGAATTGATGCATTTGTTGTTGAATATAGTTAACTTTTCCTGGAGCATGAGGTTGTTAAATGAAGATTGAGCTGTTAAGAGAGGCACTATGTATTTTCATGTCTAAAATCAGATCATGGGCAGCAGGAACTGAATTTTTCTTCCAAAAGTGCTTACAAAGGTAACTCTCAACTATTAACCAGGTGTGACTGAAGCAGTGCTGACTGAGTTTTGCAGAGTTTTCAGCAGTACCCAGTAAGCTGATTCTATTCTATCCAGCTCAGTTCAAATAAGCATAATTTACATTTCAGTAGTTTTAGCTGTTTCAAAGCTGACCAATGTTCATTAGAAAAATCTGCCATGCTGTGGCGATCATGACAGTCTACTGTGAGAGACATGTCCCTGTAAGGTAGAAGGAGACAAGTTGAATCTAGTACAAGAGCCTTGTCAGAATTTGAAGTGACATGGAGGAGGAGCCTAATGGTCTTAGGCAGGGATAATGTGAATATCATTTAAGTATCTGTGTAATTTTCTGTGAATTTCACTCTTGTTGCTCCAAGATAGATGATCTCTTAGCCTTTTCTGTGTCCCTGTGTACACCAAATGTGTTGAGGAAGTCATATTCTCTCTGCCCTCATTTTATATAAACCTACTTTGCATTAAACTAATACATGAATCTACTGCATATCACAATTACTGAAGAAACAGCATGTTAATCACAAGCTAGGCAAGGGCTGCAGAGAATTTTTGCCTTTTTGGCACTGCCTGCTTTCAGCATGCCAGGCCTCTGTTCCAGTTAAGCCTACCAGCCCAATGTCATCCATGCATCTAAGTGGTAATCAGGGGGCACTTCCAAACCCACCAGAGCCATCTTGTGGCGTTTTGAGTAAAAATTTGGCTTACAGATGGAGCTGAGATGTTCTACTGCTCTCCAAAATATAGAATCACAGAACAGGCTGGGTTGGAAGAGACTCACAAGGATCATCAAGTCCAACTCATGTTCCTGAACAGGACACCCCAAGATTCACACCACGTGCCTGAGAGCATTGTCAAACGCTTCTTGAACTCTGTCAGGCTTGATGCTGGTGGTGCACCAAGTGTCCAGTCACCCTCTGGGTTAAGAAACCTTTTTCTAATATCCAAACTAAACCTCCCCTCACACAACTGCAGGCCATTCTCTTGGGCCCTGTCCCTGGTCACAGAGAAGAGATCAGTGCCTGCCCTTCCTCTTCCCCTCACAAGAAGCAGTGAGGTGTCTCCTCAGTTTCCTTTTCCCCAGACTGAACAGAGCAAGTGACCTCAGCCGCTCCTGATACTTCTTCCCCTCAAGGCCCTTCACCAACTTTGTTGCCATCTTTTGGACATTCTCTAATAGTTTATATCTTTCTTACATTGTGGTGCCCAAAACTGCACACAGTATTCAAGGTGAGGCTGCCCCAGTGCAGAGCAGAGCAGAGCAGGACAATTGCCTCCCTTGCCTGGTTGGCAATGCTGGGCCTTCTGTACCTCAGGAAAGGGTTGGCCCTTCAGGTCACAGCTGACTCATGTTCAGTTTCTGTCAACACGACCCGAGGTCCCTATCCATGGCACTGCTTTCTAGAATCTTATTCCCCAGTCTGTCTGTACAACCAGGGTTGCATTCTGCCTGCACAGAATCCAGCACTTTCCCTTGCTGAAAGCCAAACATTTGGTGATTGTCTAGTCCTCCAAGTTGTTGAGGTCTCTCTTTAAAGCCTTCTGCCCTCAAGGGAGTCAGCAGCTCCTTCCAGTTTTGTACCATCTGTGAATTTGCTCAGTGCCCCATCCAGTCTCATGTCCAAGTTGTTCATGAAGATGTTGAAGAGCAAAGGGCTGAGGATGGAGTCCTGTGGAACCCCTCTAGTGACAGGTCACTGGTCTAATTTTACCCCAGTCTACAATAATTCTTTGTGTCTGACCTGTGAGTCAGTTGCTCACCCATCACATGATGAATGCTGGGCATTTTATCCAGATGGATATTACCAGAATATTGAAAGCTTTACTGAAATCCCAAACGACTACATCAGTTGGCTTCCCTTGATCAGCTACATGGGTTATCTTGTCATAAAAGGAAATCAGGTTTGATAAGCAGGACTTCTTTCTCTCGAAGGCAAACTGGCTGTGACCAATGACTGCCTTGAATTTCATGTGTTTTTGAATAACTTCCAGAATAATCATCCCCATAATTTTACCAGACACTGAAATGAGACTGACAGGTCTGTAGTTTTCAAGGTTTTCGTTCTTTCCCTTCCTGAAAACTGGGACAACATTTGCCAGCTTCACGTCAGCTGGGACCTCTCTGGATTCCCAAGACCACTCAAAAAATTATCAAGAGAGGTTTTACAATGACATCAGCTAGCTCTTTGGAATTCTTAGAATTCTTGGAATATTATCAGGTCTCATAGATTTGTAGCAATCCAGCTGGAGCAGCAGATCCTACACCATTTCAGAGTCAATTTGGAGTTATTATTCTTATGGTCATGGTCTTATAGCTCAGGGCACTGAGACCCCCATGGTCTGTCATCTGTGTTGAAGACGGAGGCAAAGAATGTGTTTAACACCTCTGCCATCCATGTCCCCGTTTGTGAGGTGACCATCCACATCCTGTACTGAGCAGATGTGATTTTTACACTGTTTATTGCCATCAATATATTTGAAAAAAATCTTTCATTGTCCCCCACAGTTCTGTCACCTTGAACTGCAGTTGAGCTTTGGCTACATGAATTTTCTCTCTACAGGGGCAAGCAGCAGCTCTGTATTCTTCCCATGTCACCTGATTTTGCTTCCACTGGTATATACCTTCCTTTTCTTCTTTATTTCCAAGAGAAAAGTCCTGTTCAGCCAAGTTGGCCTTCTGCCTCATTTGCTTGACTTATTACATTTGGTAATTGCCTGTTCCTGTGCCCTTCAGAGGTGATGTTTAAAAAGTAACCAACACTGATGGAACCCAGCACCTGCAAAAGCATTTTCCCAGGGGACTTTAGTCCCTAGTTCTTTGAGTAGCCTGAAGTCTGCTCTCCTCTTGTCCAGAATTTTATCTTTACAGTTTTTCTCCTGTCAACAGAGATTTTAAACTCAATCGCTTCATGGTCGCTGTGGCCAAGATGGCTCCAATTGCCACTTTGCTCATGACATCCATCCTCTGTTGACAAGCAGCAGATCAAGGAGGGCATCTTTCCCAGCTGGCTTCCTTAGGGCCTGTTCCATAAAGTTGTCATCCATTTTTTTTAGGAATCTTCTGGCCCATGCTGTACCAGCTGTGTGATGCCTCCTGTCAATTTCTGGCAAGTTGAAGTCCCCCGTAAGGATAAGAGCGTTTGACTTGGAAGTGTCCCTTAGTTCCTCAAAGAAAAATTCATCAGCATCATTGTCCTGGCTGGGAAGTCTATAGTGGACTCCCACAATGACATCCACATTATTTGTTTGTCCCTTGATTCGTACACAGAGGTTCTCAACTGTGCTATTTCTGACTTTGAGTTCCATATTTTCTAACTCTTCTATCACATACAGTGCCATCCCTCTGCCTCTTCCACCTTGCCTGTTCCTCCTGAGGAGACTGGAACCATCCAACAGAGCATTCCAGTCACAGAACTCATCCCAGCGGTTTTCAGTTATGTCAGTCATGTAAAATATCTGGGACTAGACCAAAGCTTTGAGTCTGTCTTCTTTGTGCCTCATGCTGTGTGCAGAAGCATAGAAATACTTCAGGTGTTTTACGTTGTAGCATTTTATGATGTTTTTATGATACCTTTTTTTAAAATTTAATTTTGAGACCTTTCTCCTCAGTTTTTAATTTTTTTGGGGCTGTGTTTTGTTTTTTTTTTTCCCCCAGGAAACCAGACTAGATCAGGATTAAAATTTAACCCTAATCTAAAGGGTAAAAGTAGGTTGGGCCTTATTTTTGTCTTAGGAAACTTATATGAAATGGTGGACAAGGCCCTAGGAGACCACATTTGCACTCTTCTAATTTCTGTATTTTGTTTCCTGTATGAAATCAGGAAATTGTGTTGTCTTTAACAATGATTAAGGTAAGTTGAAGCTGAATTACTTTCTCAAATCAATAACTTCAAGAAGTTAGCATGATTGCTGACATAATTTTGGAAGGACTTCCTGATGTTGCCTGTGGAAATCTTTCTGAGCAAACCTGGATTCATTCTCTAGTGCTGTCACTCAGTACTCGATACTCAAAACTCATGTGTCCAGGATAAAGGCTGGAAAACTATTTTATTGTGTTTCTGAAAAGAACAGGTTTTTTGTTGATGCAAGGTGACCAAAAAGCTTCTGAGTTTGGGTCTGAACAGCGTTTTACCAAGTTGTAGGCACAACTTTGTAGAAAAAGAAGAATGGTACATCTGTGTATTGGCTCGGTACCAACAGTAATTTTGGCCACGGCGAGCAATTATTTGAACCAAAGGAATCTTGTCACTAGCAAAAATACCCAGGTTCAAGTTCGAAAGCATGGGAATAGAACCAGTTTGTTACTATACTTAGAAATTAAGCTCTGCTGTTACACTGACAGGCTGCATCTTATCAGCAAAGTCTTCCTTCATAGTTCTCTCTGGTGTGCTACTGGTAATGATCCAGCTGTATGCCAAAGTATTTATGCCCAAGAAAATTGTATTATGTCTGCAACATGTGTACATTTGCTTGGATATGAGATAAAACCATGTGTTTGTGACATAAGACCTCGACATAATGTCTCATCAAGTCAGGATGATCTACTGCGTTGTCAAAGCTTTGTTTTCTATATTCTCTGGGTTAATAGTATGTACTCAGATTGAAGATTTTTTTAGAATCATAGAATCATCAAACATATGTCAGCAGCATTTAGGGCGCTGAGCTTAGGATGTTCTGTATTATAGATATCTTCATTTGGTCAGTGAATTCTAGCAGTCTCCAAAAACTGAGAGGTGAAATGTTTGGTGTAGTAGGCTCTTGA
>WEIU01002254.1:28610-50887 GCA_013389925.1 Aegithalos caudatus
TTTTTTTTTATTTTTTTTTTTTTTTTTTTTTTTTTTTTTTTTTAAACTTAGAGGAAACATTTTTATGGAGTATCAGTGGTTATAATGGGCAGTGCTTTTCTTAATACCAGACTGTGAATTTAAAGCAGTGGCAATATAATTTAGAGGTTATATGGTTCAAGTTTAGGTAAGAAAACATGTTTTTATATGTCTTTGCTTTATCTGTTCTGTGAATAGAGACTAGTAGATTGATTACTTGCTTCTTTACCTTTTGCATGTATATTTACACCCATTAAAAGGCTAAAAATCACAGCTACATTTCCTTCAGTCCTCTAATTGCACAGATGCAGGTGTCCAGACCATTGTCTCTCCTGCACATACATAAATGCTTAAAGAGTAGCTCTAATTACAACATGACAAAGAAAAGCTGTGCTTTAGTGGCATTTCGAGTTCGATTAGAAAGCAAAAGCTTCTGCTCATAATTGTTTCTATTAAGATCTGTACATTTTTCTCATTTAGGGCACCAAGAACTACGTGGCGATTAAAGCATGCCTTTTAAATAGTTTGTAAACTGCTTGTTCTGTTCCTTAAATTGACTTCTAACACTATTAGTTTATGAAGGAATGGAGTTTAGTTTTTTGGATTGTTTTGGTTCTCAATGAACATTTAAAACTTGGATAAGATTTCTATAGTAGCCAAATTATATTTTATGCCATGTAAACAAAGTTGTAAAGAGTCATATATTACATGTAGCTCTGGTGGTAGCCATATAAAGCTAATACCAGTAAATGAGGGAATGGGAAATCAGTTGCCTTTTCTTTCCAGTGTGCAATCAAAGTAAGCGTCTCTATGATGGGCAATTACCTTAACTGCCTGCCTAAAGCAGCAGCAAGTTGCATGATCAGTCCAATGCACAAGATTATACCCTCCCCACTACTTAATGAAGAAATTCAGTCTGCACTGATCACTACCATATCATTCCAGTGTACTGCTTTTAAATTTGTTAAGCAAGAAATGTACTATGATAACTCAGTTGGAAAGCAGTGGGAAAAATAGCATTTCAGTTATCACAGAACTGCCCAGTTTAGAAGGGACCTTTAGAAGATCATCTGGTCCAACCTTTTATGGGAAGGGGAGCCTCAATGAGATTGTGTAGTGCCCTGCAGAATTGCATCTTGAAAACAAGTATCAAGAACTCAAATGTCAAATTCCTATTGCCCATAGCACAGAGTGATATAGTGATAACTCAGAATCAGACTGTAAAAGCTTTCTCTTTCTGCTGAAAAATGCCAGATATGTTCATTTATTTCCGTTAATTTTATTTGACACATTTGACTTAGCTGTGGTTGAAACAGATAGGAAAAAAAATGTCATACTTAAAGCAATTTATAACACAAGATACCTCCCTCTGGTTGTGGTATTTCTAGCAAAATGAAATCATGAGCATTCCTAATCCTTTGTTTCAGTCTGTGCTGTTTAGTAATCTGTGAGGGAAGAAAGCCAAATAAACAGCTGGCATGTTTTAGCAGTTACTAGCGGCTTCTCTCTTGGCTGTCTCTGTCAAATATAAGGGATTGCCTGGTGAATTTAAAGGCAGGGCTGAGTGCCACACATTCTTATCTTACACTTTGACTCTGCTGTTATGCTGAGCAGTTCTGGCACAAAGGAACTCTACAAGCAGTGTGGCTCCTTCTTGGTAGGAGAGAGTGAACCCTTTCTGGGGCAAAATGCACACTGTGACACCAACTCCTCACAATCCTTCACAGTTCTTCTAGTGTAGGGCTTCTGCCTCTGGCCTTAGTCACTGAAGTAAATACGTGCTAACATAAGAAAAGTGACATCCCTTTTTATCTCAAAAGGGCAAGGGTGTTGTGTACTTTTTGTGGGATGATGAAATGAACATAAAAGAGATGTTGGTCATGAACAACAGGTGGTGGGAATGCAATATGAGATACTGCAGTGAAGAAGTTTGTTTCACTTCTGAGAATGACTTTTCCAACAAGGAAAAATTTAGACTTAGTTAATATTCATGAATTAGTTTGCATTGTAAGTGCAGTCAACAGAGCATTTGCACTGTGTAGCAATATGCAGACTCTTATTGATTATTTTAATTCTATCTTCCATAATTTCTGTTTTAATGTTATCACTTTCAGTCTATAGAAATTGAGATGATCAATATTACTTTATTGCCTCAGTGTGGCTTTAAAAAACCTCACCAATTTTGATTAATGAATACCAATCAATTACACATGATTAATTTTCATTACCCTATGCCTATCTGAGAGTATTTTGTCTCACTTTATTCCTATTCTTCTGTCACTATTTCGACTTGCTGCATTTTCATTTCATTTCACAAGTAGCTGGTATTGAGTTACACACTGATGTGAAATCAACTTTACCGTTTGAGAAGGGAAGTGCTGCTCTGAATTTGTAATCATTTATATTTATTAGTGAATGCAAATTTACAAAAGTTGCTTAATTGAATTCAGTAAAAAGTAATTTTGTTTGGTGGGCATTCACAGGTTTATATCATGGTTATCATGAGGAAGGTGCATGTCTCAATCTGGCATCTAGTTTGTGCTATAAAATATTGAGCTACAAGCTTTAACAAAGGCCGAGAGATACCTATAGAGTGGTCAACTCTGGCTTTGTGTCTGTTTTCATTTTTTATGGCAAACTTTTTCACGTAGGATTTCACATTCCAGAAATTTGTTTTTATTTTAAAATCTTGGTTGTAATACAGTGCAAAATGCTGTGATCCCTGACCTCAGTTTCGTCTTCCTGGTCTTTATGTCATTAATGATCACTTCAGATAACTGCATGCTTTTCTGTAACTTGTTCAGAGATCAACATAATGACATAAGTCTTATGTCCAGTGTAAATTTTCAATGTAATTTCAGTGCAAAATTTATGTTAAAAAATGTAAAATTTATGTAAATGTTCAGCTCAGGCCTCTTGTTTTCACTAATTTAAGTTACACCACTAAATATGGGTGTTTCTGTATTTCTTTGTCAGATTCTGAGTCTGGTGCAAATGTCCAACTCTTATATCCATCTTGTTTTCAGTTTGTGCTGAGTGAATCCTGTACTTAGTACATAAACTGAATTCCAGTTATATTTCAGAATATTGCCAAGCAATGCATGCATATAGGTGCATACAATAGCTTTCTATGTAAAGATTTTAAAGACATAGGTGACCATTTTTTAATTTGATAGTTTAGTCATCTAAACCATCTTAATTCTAAGTGTTAGATTCTTATCACGTCTATATACACAAACTTAATCTACGAAGATATAGCTTCATTTAGATATGCAGTGTGAAAATACTGGCTTCTGCAGCCAGTGCTCAGTCTGCCTTATTTCAGAGCTGCCTGCTCTTTGTACCCTAATCCCCAACTATTCTAAAGTCTTTTGCCTGTAAATCACCTTTAACCCATCCCTCCATCCTAATGAACTCTGGTAAGTATGGTACGTCATCTGCCTTTTCTATTGATAATAATAAATTTATTTCCCAACTCAGTTAAAGTGTACATATAGAGTATCTTTCTGAATGCTGGGATACAGGCCATCCAATACTAGAACTGTATATTCCTTTTCACTGACTGATTCCTTTTTACTTATTCTGGTGTCATTCTTCATTTCATTAATTTTTCATTTTCTGCCTCCAGGAAACTTCTCTCTGATTCTGGCATGTTTCCCTCTTTCTCCCTAGTGAACATACTTGAGACAAAGAAATCTTTTAGCTTTGCAGCACTCTGTGCCTCATCTGTCAGCAACTCGCCTCCATCCATCACACCAAGAGACTACAGTCTCCCTCAAAATCTCCTGATCCTTATCTATTTGTAAAACCCCTTGTTTGTCCTTATATCATTGACTAGAATAATTTTTAAAAATTCCTTTTTACTGTGATGCTTTTTGTTTTCGATGTTTCAATAGATGTCTCAATTATAGCAATAGTAGTATTTGACTACTGTTTGTAAGCACAATCTTGTGAAGCAAAAGAAAACATATAGTTAACAGCTGCAAAATGCTTCAGGACTATATCCTCTTGCGGATTTTACACAAAACATTCATTGACTTTACTGAAGCAGCAGAAGGCTTGTTTTTTATTCAACAAAGAAGCTGAAGTATACATAATGCACTGTTCACTGTAATGGCAGGGACAAAAGCTCAATGCTTCTGAATTGCCTTAGCTACACTAAAGGTAGTGTACACTAATGATTTAAACAGTTTCCACTGGTTTCATTAGATGAGTTTGTTCACCACAATGTGTTACACAACCAGTGAAACCAAAAATGTTACGTTAGGTGACCAAAGAGCTGAATGAGGCTCATATTCCCAACTGTGAATGTTAACTACTAAACATAACAAAAGGAAGAGATTGTCTGAATGCATCCTGGCTGTGAACTATGGCCAGTCGTGTTAAATTGTCTGCCTTCACAAGAGTGTTCAATACTCTCTTCCACATGAATAATTTTAGGTTTCAGATGAAGTGATAATTACACCAATGGATTTCAGGCTTATTTGAAATCCTCTTTAGCATCAGCCAGCTCAGTTTTGCCAGTACAGTCTGAAGTACCATACCAAGAAGTGCTTGGATGTGAGGGACAGGGCAGGTGGTCATGTACTTTGCATAATGGATGAACAATTTAGGATTAATGTGTAAATTGTCAGCATGGAACTAAAAAGCCATTCTTTTCAGAACTTTTATTTAGCTTCTGCTGAATCACATGAATGTGTTTTAACAAGCCCTTCTTAGATAAAGGTTACCATTCTCTTCTCTATGAACAATCCCTGAACTGAGCACCCCTAGAGGAGACAAACTTTAAGTAATATTAACTTAGTTACATCTGACAGTTTAGTAAATCATTTAATTTTTGAAAATTTTACTGTCAGCGGTGTTTTATTCTTGTCTATGGACAGAGAGGTCAGTGCCTGCCATCAGCTAAGGTAGACAAATACAGGTAGAAAGGCAGTCCTTACAGTAAAGAACTAGGAATGTGCAGGTACTGTACAGCAGGTAAAAAGCACATGGATGGTGAAGTGCAGGCAAGCTGGAAGACATTCAATGTCCCTCATTGCAAGCGGTGCTCACACGGTACACCTGCCACCTAATCTTTGTCAAGGGTTTGCCCAGGCACCACCACAAATGAAAGACTCAAGGAGCAATCAGAGGTATTCTATTAGAGAGCTTTGCATACTTCAACAGGAAACAACAATGTACAAAAGACAGCACAGAGGAAATGTCAGAAAATGTTGGAAAACTGAGTAGTTGGATGGTAGAGGCTAGCGTTTTTACTCCAGAACTCTTTTTTCAAGGCAAGAATAATGTATATATGGCACTGGCTGCAAGTTTCTTGTTGTCTTCTGAATCTGCATGTTATCTTACTAAGTAAGATATTCATGTCTGAATAGTTAAAATCACTCTTACATAATATTGTTTTGATTAACTGATACCAGCTTAGACTTGAATTTTTGCAATTCTAATCTGAGATTTTTTTCTCAAATCTCTAAACTACCAACCAATTTATATTTGCAGATAACCCAGTCTTTTGTTTAAGAAGCTATTTAGTTATATTGGAATATATTTCTAGTATGTACTATTATATATTCTAATAAATAAAAATAGTAAGTACGGTTGACCTCCACCCTCAAACCATCCTGACAATTTCTAAGCATAAAATCACATTCAGAACATATCTACTGCCTCCAAAATTATCATTTTCCTGAAGACTTTGTATTTTCACATGTAGAATTACAGAATCATAGGCTATGGCTGTAAGTGACTCCTAGAGGTATAGTCCCATCTGCCTTCTCAAAGCAGGGTAAGTCAGAACAGATTTCTCAGGGTAATGGCCAGGACTTCTCAAAGTAATGTTCAGCTGGGCTTTGATTGTCTCTACAGATGGAGACTGCACAACTCTATGGCCAGCCTCTTCCAGTGTTTGACCACAATAAACAAAGCCTCAACTATTCTAATGTTTAAGTGGAATTTTCTGTATTCTGCCCATTGTTCGTTCCTTTTGCCTCTTTTCCTGTTATAGGATATAATTGAAAATAGTGTGTCTTCTCTCCATTTCATGTCCCAGTCAGGCACTATATTTCATATATATATATATAAAATCATTTATACACACTGGTTAAGATCCCCCTAAATCATCTGTTTTCCAGGATAAAGAATCCCAGCTCTCAGCCTCTCCTTGTACAAAAGATGCTTCAGTCCTTTCATCATCTTTGTGGACTTTTGCAGGACTTTAGCATTTCCATGTCTCTCGTGCACTTAGGAGCCCAGAAATGGATACAGCAATCCAGGTGTGGCCTCAGCAGTGCTGTCTAGTGGGGAAGGATTACTTCCAATAACCTCCTGGCACCATTGTTGGACTTACTTGCCGCAAGTGTGCATTGCTGACTTATGGTCAGTTTGTCCACCAGGAGCCTTGGATTCTTCTCTGCAAAACTGATTTCCAGACAATCAGCTCTCTGACTTTTGTAATGTCTGGGTGCAGGAATTTGCATTTACCTGATGATCAGGTCCTGCTTGATCTCTTGCTAGCCTCATTTCTATGAAATCTCTTACTTTGCCTTCCTGAGATTCCTCTTTCACATACAAGTTTAGGATTTTACATTGTGTACTTTTTGAAGACTTTGTCATGTGTGAATCAGATTCAGTGATGAGCTAACCAAATTTCTAAGAGTATTCAGATATAGATTTGGTTTCTTATATCAATTTATTTTGGTTTTGGATTGTAGTATTAAACAACTGTAAATGTTTTCTGATTCATAGTTCCAGCCAAAGACTTTGCAATCCTTGCCTATATCTGTATTTGTGGAAGATTAAGGACATAGTAGACTTGTACATACCCCTCCTGACAGAGCATTTTTCAAGAATTCCTCACTATCTGATTCTTACACTTTCTGACTTTATTACTAATTTTCCACATAATATTGGGTACCAACTCCTCTGTACCCTGCTTTACCTTTCAGTGGACTTAATTGAAAAGCCTCTTAAGGTTCCCAACACAAGACCACTTGGCATCATATGGGGTACTGTGTTGTCATATGACACTTGATATTTTCATGCATGGTATTCTTCAAAAATCCCATGTCTAGGCAGAAACTTCATGTCTGTCCTTTACAGTGATGTGGTATTGCAGTGTCAGGTCTGTGACTGCAGCAGCTGGTAACCTGGAGCATGTGGTGCCTGGAGGACATGTGGCCCTTCTGTGGCTGGAGAACTGTCAGTACCACAACTCTGTCAAACTCATGCAGAAAAACTTCCTGTATGAAATTGCATGTTTGCTTGGCCCAGTAGGGCTGGTAGTAGGGAAGCAACTAATTTGGGATTAGGAAATTAATAGAAACATACAAGTTCAGGAAGGGCAACTTCTGGTTGGGACAGGGAAGCATTCAATATTCCACCAAGTCTCCAAGAGGCTGGCATTTAGCATGTAGGTGGCACAATGCCATGCTGGGAGACTTTCACTGGAGAACCATGCACTTTGCTGGAAGACTGAAAGACAGAAAGTTCTCTTGCTATGTGCATTTACAGAGAACTTCTAGTACAGGTAGCATATCACCAGCTTGGCTAGGGACACCATCCAGGAGCAGTCAGGTGCCTCCCTACAGTGTCAGATAAACTGCAGGGCTGGGCCTGCAGTAGGACACTGCTGGTGGTCCTGGGTTTCTGTCACCCACTTCCAGTGCAGTCTGCCTAGACACCAGACCACTTGCTCCTCCCGACCTGAGACCATCACTTACGAGGCATCCACTAGATCCCAGCTAGATTTTCAGCTAGTTTTTTTTCCTCCAGCTGCACTGGGTGACACAGACTTCTTGGTATTGGTTCCCAGAGCCTACTCCAGTATTGTTGTGAAAGACTAAAATGTCAGACCATGAGAAGCAGCACAACTTGGACAGTGTGAGAGAGCAGAACCTTAGTGAGTCTTTTTGTTTTTTTTCAGTTTCAGGATCTGGGGACAAGACTACACCAGGAAGAGAAATAAAAGAAATGCAGGTTTTAGGTGTTGATTACACAAGACAAAAATGGGACAAAAATGGGATATACTCCACAAACAAGCCTTTCCCCAATCTCACATTGCTGCATTTTCCCAAGAGCCCTTGAATAAGAAATCATTGTATATGTTTCAAAATATTACTACTTGTTAACACTGTCCCTGTTTGTATCTGGTAGTGAGTAATGTTTGTTTTCTCAAAAAGTCTTAAAACCTTCAGGGCTATTTCTTGACATAATGACATTTTAGCTTTAAATTTATGGTTTCCTTCTCTCAGCCCAGAAGACAGATGCAATAACTGTATACCCTGGGTCAAGCTCTCAGCCTCTTATATATAAAAGAGCATCCTCGGATGACACTGAAAGAGTGACTGGACCGAGAGTGTGTTTGCAAGATAGATCAGAGTCAGCTGGCATCAGAGCTGGGGAGCATGTGGAGGGAGGAGAAATGCTGGAGTGTGGCTGGGTGACATCCTCCAGTGAGGCACTCAGAGTTGGCGGGTGCTTGGGGCAACTGTCTCTTGCTCCCTGCTAGGTGGTGAGCACAGCAGTGGTGCCTACTCACTGCTTTCACAGGTTTGGAGCCATACTTTTAGCATGACTACTGGAGGAAGGCCAAACAGGAACAGATGGGTAGGGAAAGATGTGTGTGAATATAGATGGTGGAGTTGGCATAAGCCTTCATGCAGAGGAGCCCAGGGTACAGTTAAATTGTATTTGAAAAAACTTTTTTAGCAGTTGCATGGGCTGAGAGTCTGTCCATTTCCATCTAAGGTATGTCCTAACCCTTGCAGGCAGATAGGAGAGAGAGAGAGTACAGGACAGAAGAACAAGACAGAGGGTTAATGTATGAAGGCAATTCAGCATGGGTTGGATGGTCTCGTCCTGCCTTTTGTGGTACAGCCTGGAAAAGTTTATTAAGCTTGGAGGATAGTTAGTGGAGAAAAGTGGGATATGCTTGTTGGGAGAGGTGGAGGAGAGATTTAAAAGAACTGGTGAGAGAGGTTTTCCTTTCAGTTTTTAAGTAAGTAAGTGAGTTAGGCGTTGTGATACCAGGGAGTGGATGTAGAGGAATGATCTCTCCGATGTACTTACATTTTGGATTTGTATCACTTTTATTTCTAAGACTATGTCCATTGAAGTTGTACTCAAATTTGTTGATAAATAGGTGAGGGCCTTCCAAAGACTACAGTAAGGCAGAGGGTAAATGTGCACACAGAGCATAAATTGGATGGGTTCTGGTGTTCACCGAATCATGGAATATTAATTGTTGGAACAATTAGGTTGGAACAGACCTCTGAGACCGAGTCCAACTTGTCTCTGGACATCACCATGACAACTAGACCATGCCATTAGGTGCCACATTCAGTCTTACAAGCACCTCCAGTGACAGTGACTCCACCACTGCTGTGGGCCACCCATTCCCTATCTAATCATCCTTGGTATGAAGAATTTCTTCCTAGTCTCTAACCTAAACTTCCCCTGGTGCAGCTAAAGGCTGTGTCCTGTTGTCCTGCTGTTAGTTGCCTGGGAGAAGAGACTAACCTCCACCTGTGTACAACCTGTACAAAGTGCTAAGGTCATCCCTGAGCCTTGTTTTCTCCAGGCTAAACAATACTAGCTCCCTCAGCTGCTCCTCATAATACTTGTGTTCTATCACCATCTTCATCAGCCTTCTCTGGATTTGCTCAAAACTGGATGTAAGTCCTGAGGTGTGGCCTCAGCAGTGCTTGAGTACAGGGAGACAATCACTGCCCTGGCCACGTTATTGCTGATACAGGCCAGGATGCCACTGGCCTTCTTGGCCACCTGAGCACCTTCCTGGCTCATGTTCAGCTGCTGTTGACCAGCACAACCAGGTCCTTTTGCCAATTTCCAGCCGCTCTTCCCCCAGCCTATAGCAATGCAGGGAGTTGATGTGATTCAAGTGCAGGACCTGGCACTTGGTTTTGTTTAACCTCATACCTTTGGTCTCAGCCCATCAATCCATCCTGTCCAGATCACTCAGCAGAGCTTTCCTACCTTCCAGCAGATCAACACTCCAACCCAACTTTGTTTCTGTGAATTTTCTAATGGTAGACTCAATCTCCTCATCCCGATCATCAATGAAGGTATTAAATAGAACAGGCCCAACGCTGTCCTGGGGGACACCACCAGTGACTGGCCACCAGCTGGGTATGGCACAATTCACCACCACTCTCTGGGCCCAGACATCCATCCAGTTTAGAACCCAGCAAAGAGTGCACCTGTCCAAGCCATGGGAAGCTGGCTTCTCCAGGAGTGTGGTATGGGAGACTGGCATTGAACCTGACCTGTGGAGACAGCTGGCAGGCCTTGTCCTGTCAGTATGACTGGGTTTCAGCCGCCCAGTGCGTTGGCTTCGCACACTCCATCTTCCAGAGGTTAGGATACCCCTGATATCTAGATAGATAGATCCCTCCATCTAGGGTCTAGAGGTAGGTGTGTCATCTCTTTTGTGTCACTGCTAATTTCATGTAGAGACAGGAAGTTGGTCTTTCATATTCCCATTAATGACTAATTTAAAAGATGTTGTGAACTTGTAATGTAGATCGTGAATGACCAGTGCTGTTCAGACAGTGACCCTAACTTTGGTGATGGTAAGTCTGTGCCTAGACTTCAGTGAGGCCTCTGCCTCTTCTTCCCTTCACAATATAAATATCCAGTTGTCACACAGAAGTCACAGGCAGCTGAAGGAGAGGAGCAGATGGGTCTCTTTATGTAGGGTTCACTAGTGATTCAGGACTTTGGATGTGCAAAATTCAACAAGGACATGCACCAAGTGCTACAAAAGCCTTTCCAAAGGATACAAGAGAGCTTAGAGGACAGATACCACTTCTGGTGTTACCTCATCCGTAGTCTCAGATGCCCTAAAAAAGCCTGAAACATAGACACATGAAATATTCCCATCTGGGACTTCATGCTGATTTAGCCAGGGAGGTTTCCTAGACAGATATAGGAGTCAGAAACAAGAAAAAGTCTTGTAACTGAGGTATGGCAAAGTTATAAAAAACTTTGTACCATGAAAGAATCCATAACTTTTAGATCTTAGCTCAAAACACTTGTACCATGAAAAAGCTTCATCAAAACAATAGTATAGAAGGTAGCTATCTAGTCAGCCTCCATACATGCATTCCCAGCGATTTGAAGTGAAAAGGGAAGCAAAAAAGTTGTAAAGTGGGTGCATTCTTCTCTTCCCATTCTGAGATGCCCAGACATCTCTTTTACCACATAAGTTTTGCACATTGGTCAGGATGTTTGAGAAATGAGCACTTTTTTTTTTTTTTTCTTATAAGCTTCAAAAGTTTTTATGGTAAAAGCGTAATACTTTTTCCACACTAGAACTTGAGAATTGAGATCTGCTTTTTGGTAAAATATATTGATAATGCTATAAAACATAGCAGATAGCCTACATTTTAAAGCTGACCTTTGATATTATAATGTCGAGGGGTTTTGTAATAGAGAAAAAAACAAACAAACAAACAAACAAAAAACTGGCCTGAACCTGGGATTGATTATACATGGTGTGTACTTTATTTAGAATGTCCAATTACATACTTGGGTGTGATTCAAGATAAGATGAGGGGAAGTCTGTAATGTTGCCCAAAGTAAGATTTCTTTTTAAACTTAGCTTCTTAGTTCTATACCAATACATATGTTTATTTCTGTAGTCAGTGAGAACAAAAGAATGTGTTTTCCCAGTGACACCAAAACAATGTAATAAGGGCAGTAGCACCTTATGTTCTGTCATGTGTGTCTGTTGTATGCTACCGCTTCAAACATTATGGAAGGAAACTCATGCTTCCAAAGCAGTAGACAATGTCAGCGTATTCCTGTCACAAGGAAAACATAACCTTAAAAATACTTCCATCATTAGACCTTGTATTAGTGCGCTATTAAATGTACACTCAAGGTATTTTGTTTCCTCATCACTAAATGTTAATTAACAAGGCCTTCTAAAGGAACTTAATTTCACTTACTTCACATATTTTCTGTTAATTTAATGTATTTTCTTCTTTCTTAGTGTGGATTAGCAGTGAAAGTTGGTGTAATTCATGTATTTATAAGTGAAACCTATGTAATATACCATGTTAAATAAACTGAGCCATATACTAAAACTACACTAACTTAGTCTTAGGGACTCATCTTAGGGACACATCTTTCAGAACTACTTACTGAGAGTTATGCTAGGCTATTTGTATTTTTGTTTAGTGCTCAATTTATTATTGGCATATTGGCAATATTTAGTCACAACCATATATATTATGAGGTACTTAATATAAATGTTACAAACAGCAAAAATGCAAGTTATAGTTTTAAGTTCGTAATATTTAGAGAAGTGGCCCACATTAAATGAGTACAAAGACCCCAAATGGTCTATTTTTCTGAGCCAAATAAGCAACCCACATATCCCTCAACCCTTCCTCCCACAAAAACAAAACAAAACAAAACAAAAACAAACAAACAAACAAACAAAAACAACAAGCAAGCAAACAAACAAACCTACCAAAAAAAAACAAAACAACAAAAAAAAAAACCAAACAAAAAAAAACAAACAAAAAAAACCAAAACAAAACAAAAAAAACCCCACAAACAACCAGGAAAACAAATCCAAAAAGCATCAGACACAGAAAGGCAGAGTAAAAGCATTGCAATTTAACAGTGTGATGGTCAGAAGTTTCTTCCCTGCAGAAGATGATTAGGCTTTCAGAATGTATCAAATTAAGCTCTGGAGTGATGCCAGTACTGCAGAGTCCTTAAGAGAGTTCAAAGATGTAGCCTAACAGCCTTTACCTGTGCTGTGCTGTGTCTCCTCTTTAAATCTTGCTCTGGTGTTGTTAACCATTTAATTACCAAGTGAAAATTGAGACTCAACCCATAGAAATCATTTATGAAGCATATATCTATCGTATATGGATTATCTGATTTTACTGAGTAGAACTATTTTGTATTCTATCCTTGAATGTCATGGTGGTAAGCATGGTAGATACACATATCTAATCAGAGAAAAAACAGTTATACTCACTGATTTTTTGTTTGTTTGTTTTCTGAAAGACATACTTGCAAGCTCTCTTTGAAAAATAATTTTCAAAACTTCTGGTTTTACAATTCACCACTCTCCTTGGACCTGAGAGATGCTAGTCTCCTTAAGACACAAGCAGGTTGGTTAAGGAAGAGAAGGTCAATAAAGTGAGAAAAATAGTTAACTATTTTATTCTGTCTTACTTGAATGCTTGTTGTCTACATGTTGTTTATTTATAAGAGATATTGAGTATCTATGAGCAAAGTATTATGTCTCTTAAAGTTAGCCCATTGTGTTAAAATGTCATTGAAAAACATAGATTTAGGACAAGTAGATACAACACAATGACAGGTAATTTCTTCCACCCTGATCCTCCAAGGTAATTATAAGCAACTGATTTTTAAATGAAAAATGGTACATATTACCCCAGTATATACTGTATACCTCACTTAGGCCTAGAACACTTGCTTTTGAAATACTTATTGTCAGTATTAGTTTTTTGGAAACTTGTGACTCATTTGAATTATATTTTAGAACTCAGTTTTATAGAGACTTGGGATGTTTCACACTTGAAAGATCAGGTGAGAATGATTAATCTTAGTTATGTATGTCTCCTGTTAAATTATGCAGGTCTTGACCTATAATAGGGTTTGAGATGACAAGGGGATTGAGAAGATTACGTTTCCTTGCAGGGATATATATTCATGCAGGGCTGAGCCCAGATACTTATCAGCAAAGGTCATGTGGTCCTGTGCTGGAACAGCTGGACGTGTCTGCCTTCCACTGGAGTCAATAGGACTAATAGATGCTGAATAAGGGCTATTGTCTTGTAATTGGTACAAGACTTGAAAACAGAAATATACCTTTTTGCAGATCAATGCTCTTATTCTGTTTAACCCTTATTATTGGCTTTTTCAAGTTTTGGCAAATGTACGCATGCTTAACTTACTACCAAAAGCGTTTCCCTTTAGCAGTCCCATTAATGTTGATCTGTAGGTAATTGCAGATTGGAGCCTTACAGTGTGTTTCATCTGTGCAAAATAGTCACAAGATTGAGTCCACCATATTTTTGTCGAAATTGTTGTGATAATTGTATTTCTGGTTCTTGTTACAACACGTCACAAGTAATGAATTAAATTTATGACCTTTTTTTTATTGCTATCCTATTTTTTGCTACTGAACCAGAATGGATTACCAGATTATTCTCTTGGGGAGACCCCCAAACAGAGAGTCCAGCCATTAAAAAGTGAATGCAATTCCATTTTTGTCGCAAAGTTTTGTAAGAAGAAAGCCTGGCATGTGGTTAATCCTCAATAATGAAATAAAATAATTTTATATTGTTTCAATTATGATTACTGAAAATATAATCAACCTTATTCATTTATTGGTAACACATATTCTATATTGCTCTATAATGTGCTGAGGTAAGTAGATGCATTTTAAAAATGTGTATTTGTAAACAGAAAAGTTATATTTTTGAGTGCATCTGGTATATGTTTGAGATAAAGTTTAAAATCTCTATGAATTGTGTAACATTATAGCTGGTAGGAAATAAGGCTCATTTTAAATTTAGTTTTACTTTAATGTCAGTCATATCTTTAAAAAATGATGTTTAATGATAGTGATCTTTATTGTCATCAGGGATTAAAGAAAAAAAAAAAAAGGAGTGAGCATTTAGAATTTGAATTAGAAGAAAGGTAAGACTGAAATCCGCCACCCTTTTAAACATCAGAAGAAATATTCCTTCTGACTTTTGTGAGAGCTGGATCATGAGAGAGAACAGGCATAATCTATGGCAAACTCATTTTTATGGAGCAGTCCTGAAGAATGAGGTGGCTCCCATGCTGCAAAGGGGATTCCAACAGTAGTCTACTAAATAATAATGAGTGGTTAATCAGGTAAAGCCAGGAGAAATATGAAGACATAGAACAAAAAGTGTCCCTTAAAGGTAGCAAAGATGCACTGGGAAGAATGAAAAGTGAATTAAAACCATAGTGGGAGAAAACATTGAAATACCTAATGCAAAAAGAAAGGGCTGAGAAGGATGTTAACACATGCTGTACAGTGTAAAGAACACTGGGAAGGGAGATGGCTAGTAGGAATAAAGCAAGGGACTGTGGAAAGTGGAAAAGCAGAAATTATGATCTTGTTCCGTGGTAGTACAGCAGCTCAGGAACCTTGGAAGAGATGAGTGAAACCATGAGCTCTTGCAATGGTTACAAAAATCACCTCATGAAAGGTGGGAGAGGAAATCTGGGACACATTGACAAGTGGAGGTCGGTAGGAAAATTGAAACGAGGATTTCATACAGCAAAAATGACTATTGCTATGTGTAATTTTATCGGTTCATTTTGACAAACTAGCAAAGCTCCTGTGCTCATTTGGGATCTCCAGTAGCTCAGGTTTTTAAAATACTAGTGAAAACATGGACCAGAAGCATTCTGTAGGCTAAATTCCTGCATTCAACCTTACTTTTAACTCCACTACCTCTTCAAGGCATTATACATGACATCTCTGTGTACTTATGGACCAAAAAACCTAACTAATACTGACAGAAATGCCAAAATTTATCCTTGGTGTGTCTACCACAGAGAAATTCCCTCTATATTCTTAACTAAGGCATTCAGTGTGATATTCAGCTTTTCCTGACATTATTAGCTCTGCTGTTCTGCTAAAATTGGTTGATACTACAGGCACCATAGGTCGTATTCTCAGTTTATTTCTATGACCATTAAGTCTGTGTCAAGAGTTGTGGACAAGAATTAAATCTAAACTGTTCAGTGCATTATTTCAAGTTTTATAACTAGAGGAATGTTGAAAAAGAACAGAAAAAATCTGGTAATCTCAGTTGAGCAGCTGGGAGATAGGACCACGCCCACCTGCATCTCACAGCAGAACTTAATAGTGTTAAGTAGTAAGAGCTGTCCTGGGCTAAGCCCCTGTTCAAAGCAGAGCATTGGCTCTGAATGGCATCACCTTTTCATGCTGCATAAATGCACAGGAGTGATGTAAATTCACAGGAGGTGAATTTAAAAGAGAATATTTATACCTTGAGGTATTTTTTGCGGTCTCTACAAGACTGTGCTGTGTCCAGGTGCACCACCACTGTCTATCAGAGAAGTCAAGAGTTCAGGAATTTTCATGATACATTTTGCTCTAGGGAACAGTATCCTTGTCTGAACGATATCTTCCATTGTGCCTTGCAGTTGTGATAGTCCTGTGATGCCTCAAAGGTGGTAAATGTAATAAAGATCATAGTGCTTTACTTTTGAGGTTTTTCTGTGTCCTACTGTGAAATACTGATTTAAGTCATATTTCTGGTTGATGTGGGAGGACAAACTTCTGGAGTGGTTAAGGTGATGCTATGGAATGCTATTTGTATCACTGATATGTGGGGAAAAGATTCCTAAAATCTAAATTAAGACAGATAAAAGCAAACTTAATATAGAAGTAGCTTTCTGAACAGATTCAGCTGAACAAGGACAAACTCAAGGTCTCAAAGTGCAGTTCAGAAGATGTTGATTAAAGAAGGCCATTTTTTAGAAATAAAAAAAAAAAACTTACATAAATATTGTTTTGTCTAAATTAAAGTATAACTACTTTTAGCTTGTCATTTTAATAAAGCTTCAGCTTAGTCTAACTTTGAGGGGAAAATTATGGTTGAAAAGCACACACAAAAACACCTCTCAATACGAGGGAATTAAAGAAAGAATGAGGGAAGAATGCAGAGGAGACTTCTGAAACATCTGAAAGTATCATGGTAGAATCTTTCTGAAAACCAAAATCCGTAGCTACATGAAGAGAAAAAAATAGCAGCTGTAAACTTTTATGGAATAGATTTAATTCAAGCCAGAAAAAAAGTTAACCAGACCACTTGTCTCTGTGAAACAGAATTGTGAGAGCCTTGTGTACAAAGGGTTACATTGTTTCCAGAAAGAAACCAGTTGTTCTTAAAGACAATCACACAATCATACCTGTATGAGTGTAGACGCACAGTTGTAGCTATGCCAGTGCAGTAAAGAGGACTTACCTTAATAAAGAAATTGAGCACATGATATTTTAAAAAATCAGTTTATTATCTGTTATGTAGTTAAGAATAATATTTACAGTCAGAATAGTCAAGGCCAAGAGAAAGAAAAAAGAAATATCTTTGTAAATTTAAATAACTGTAAATTCCCAAGCTATATTTGACGTTACCCAAGGGTCACAAGTCTCCTTCTGGCAACTTCAGAAGGCAATTTCTGGAATTGATAGGCTCTTTTATTTTAATGTGGTTTTTCTTTTTCAACAGTGACTGCATAAGTTGCTGTGCTTCATGCTATCTGTATACAGAGGTCATTTTTGTACTTCAGCTGTGTATACAAAAATACAGTTGGAAGAATCTATTCAGATACATATTAGCTTCACAGACTGTGTTAAGATATATAATGAGTGAAAAAATAATAATTAAATGGACATTAATTTATGCAGTGATGGATGTTTATATATAACTTAAATGCACCTAAAAAGTTACAAATCTAAATGGGATTTTCACTGCTGACACAAGGATGAATCCAAGTACTGAAGCAAGTAATGCTATCATCAATATTTTCTCATGCACATGAAATCTCCTTTACCTCACAGAGGAGGTAGTACTTTCAATGCAAACATATAAAGGAAAAAAAATAATTGAATACAGTAAGATTGAATCTATTTAACATGTCTTACTGATGAGACTCATGAAAGACTAAAAAATGCCACTGTGAGATTAGTCTGAGCAGAGAATTTTTTTCAAGTGTCCAGACAATAGCAAAGATTGGAGTCAGTGTTAGTAGCAAAAATATGTATGCTGATGACCTAGATGTACTTCATCCTAATAAACCATTAAGTTTGCATATAGTATGTCTGAAACCTTGGTTGGAAAAAGTATTGCAAATTCTAAGAAATAAGAATCTTACTATTTCCTCTTGATCTAGAATTTTTTCCAGAAGTTTGGAAGCAGATAAGTAGTCTCTTTTTCTTAAGGACAATAGACCAAGCCTAAATCTTGTTTTGCTAGCTTCTCTGTTATTTTATAGTTACATTTTCCTGGAAGGTAGGGCTTAATTTTACTGTGCATGGTTTGTTACTAAAACTGCTGGAAAGACTTGATTGCTTCTGAGATGATGGAACACTTTTGGTGAACATGTATCTCAATGGGATCCATTTCTATTTGGGACATTTAAAATCTTACTGGACACTATCTGTAGCACATGGCATAGGGAGCCTCCTATTTTGCATCCCTCTGTTCAGAGTATCCAATAATCAGTACTTATACTAATTATGTGATCTTACCCTTATCCTAGACCTGCCAATAATAAGACCCATGCAAACCCTTCCTCGGTGGGATAGGGTGGAGAAAGCATGCTCCCAGCTGTGCTTTGGGTTGGACACTTTACAGCTCTGCTGGGTGCTTACAAAGAGCATGGAGGGAACAGCTGCTGTCCTTGGTTCGTAGTCAGAAACTCCAGACTGTAATTACACACCTCAGCAAGATAGATGAACTTGGCATCAAGAACCACTGTTTGCCTTTTCATTAAGGCTAAGTAGTCTGGACAAAACTGATGCAATTGTTCCCTTGGTCTGTTTCCTATGACCTCTTTCCACACTGGGTCTGATGGGAGAGCAGCAGTACAGCTGTGACACAGGATACTTAGGGTAACATTCAGTGGGCCGTGATTGTACTGTCAGGCTGTCTCAAACATATCTTCATGAGTAGTACTGTTTACTTCCAGTAAGGCAAGTTCTGTTTTGTGAAAGAATGAAAATATTTGTCATTTATTATAGTGAAGGTGGATGCAAACTTGAAATACCAAAAGCTAAGCAAAACAATATATCCATTTATCACTTCCCATGGACAGGCCACAGGAACACCTGTTCAGCCATCTCCAGGAAAGCAGAACTCCATCAGGCATAACAGATACTTGGAAAGACAAACACTGTAACTCTGAATGTTCCCCCATCTTCTGTCTTTCACCCAGCTTTTATTGCTAAGACTGATGCCATATGGCATGGGATCAGTTGGGATCAATTTGGTCAGTTGGGATCAGCTGTCCAGGCTGATCTACCTCTGCTTCTACTGATTCTTCCTTTTTGCTTTTCTAAATTAAAATATGTTTTTAGCTGGTCTTTTCAAAAAAGATAAGTCTAACATGATGAAAAACCTAAAATACTTGTTGGTGGTCTTTTATACCTGTCTCAGATGACAAGTACGAGAGGACAGGCAATGCATTTGAAAACTGATAATCTTAATTGAGACCAATTTTTTTAAAATCTCTCTTTGGCAAGTCAGATATTCTGTTGGGAGTTGGCAATTGGGCTTTTCTCATCTGATCCCTTTTTTACATATTGAAAAAAAGTAGAGGTACTGCCTTCAGTTGCAGTGTGATTTGATTTGTTAAAATGTGGCTTGCTTATATACAGATTTGCTCTTACTGAGGCAAATTTTAAGTCTGGACTAACCAGACTATATAAGAAGCTAAATTATCTGTATTGGTGCTAAAAGGTCCACTATTCAAATTAGGTGCATTTTTTTAATTGCATCTCCTGCTTATCAACTCTTTAGCTGGCTGAATAAGTGAGCATTATTTAATACTGCATCTCTGCACTAACTTTGTCAACAGAGCTTCTCGATCATTGAGTAGGCATTGTTTCAGTGGGAAGACACAGTCCAGGTGAAGTCAAGGAGCAATGACAAATACTGTTTGCCAGTGAGAAATACAGTGACACTGTTAAATCAGGATGCTTACTAGAGTACATAATTACGGGGTTTAGGGTACATAAATGTAGCTATTGTACTTTTTAAATGTCATTACTGTTCCATAACCATCCTGGCCCCTTTATGAATCCATGGCACCGTTGCCATAAATGCCCTTACTCTCTCTATATAGACCTTCAACTGCTTATTGTCTTTTAGTATTCTACTCAGGAAGGTGTCATCTCAAGCATATATGATAAAGGCTAGCAGTTGTCATGGCAGGTCTTTAGCGTCCATTTAAGATAGCTCTTAGTAAATGGTCAAGATGGCCTCTGCAAGGAAGGACCAGTAGGATCTTTTATACCTTGTAGGTGTATCCTACCTACCAGTATTCAGTAGAACCTTACATACCAAGTTCAGCACGGCCTTGGAAGATTTTTCTGTCAAGTTACCGTTACATTTCATGGGCACTAAAGTATGAGCATCGGCAGAAAACTTTCTACTAGAGCCTGGGCACTCCTGATTTCCAGCTGGGCACACAGTTCAATCAGGTATATTAAGCACCCCAGCTGACTTTGGTGCTCACAATAAAATAATTTCCTTTGATATGATTTACTACAGTGGTACTGAGTAGAAACTTTTTCTAAAGGGTGTAAGACACCTGAAAAGGAGCATGGTAAGCATTTTAAAGTATTTAAAAAATGTGAAGGGTTGTGTAGATTCACTCAAAACTAAATGCCTGTCATCTCCAGAGAAAAACAAAGAAAGAGATCTTCAAAAAGTATCTAGGAAAGTGTCCTACAGGATTTTCTTTTTGCATGTGAAATAGTGTTTGAATGAGTAGTAGGCAAGATACAAGCTTTTTAGCATCAACATAGTAACACAAAGTCTTATCTTTCCATGCTTTGATGACCAATCAAGAAGCTTGTCTGATGGCTTGAGATATGTCCTGAAAAAGTTTGTTTTACAAAACTTTTCAGTAATGAATGTATTAACGTGTTTTATACTAAAAGCTGTATGTTACATGTTTAATTTATCAGGAAACTGAGGCATATAAACATTATATCATTTTTCAATATTAACCCAAGAACTCACCTGCAAAAATAAGACCAGAACTTGCACTGCCCGAATCCCTGTCTATTCACTGTCACACTGCTCTGCATTCTTCAACAGAAGTACTGTGCCAATTCTGAGTACTCTGTTCTTTGTTGTCCCTACCTCATGATAACCCAGAGCATAATCAAACTAGTGTTTCTTTCCACTGAGGTTGTATGATTTTACGATGATTGGTTATACACTTCCTTACTATATTTTGTGAACAAAATATTGCATTTACATTCATCATGCCTCTGAAATTGTATGGCCAGATACTGTAACTCAGGATATATATGAATAATAGGCAGGAATTACAGAGCTGCAATCAGTTCAGAACTTTCCTTCTTATAATTCATAAAGTGAAGATTATTGCATTCAGAGAGTTTGAGGACTGGATCAAAAAGTTATTAGAAGCAATACACAAACTTAGATCTTAAGCTTGAACCTTCACTGAGACTTGTACGTGGAAGTGTTTTAGTTTTGATTTGAGTTCATTCAAATCCTATAAAATGAGATCATTGAAAAAAGGAGGGGAAGAGTGGAGAAAAAGACAGAAATTAAAGGTTATGTGTCTTAGGTGGCTGGCACATCATGCAGTTTAAAGTAGGATATAGTTTTAAACTTGCCCTCTTTCCTGTCTCTGTTTAACTATTCATTTCCAGTATCTAATATTTTAAGTTGGTTTCATAAGGAAATAAGACCCATGAAATCTCACTTTCTCTTTCACTGCCCTCCACAGCAGTAACTCTTGAGACTTCTCATCAATTAAAGCAGTAGAATAAAAGCCTTCAATTTAGAAGAAGGTGGTCATACAAATTGTTCATGAAAACTGTTTAATCAGGAAGGAGAGAGGCACACTCACTTAAAGCTGTGCAAGACTCAGATCTCATGTAGCCTGGTTGGCCAAAATTACACACATGCTCACTGGCTCATCAGTGTGCCAGAAAGGTAATGGATGTGAAAAGTTAGGCTGAATCAACTTATTTCCTGCTGTAACACAGAATGACTTTAGGAAACTGCATCAGAGTTGAATTTCACTCAGACTTAGTAGAAAGGATTCAGGAGCTCTTCGAAGCAGTTGTGGTGTTAAGAAGCATGGTTGGGGCTTGATAGTAGCAAAGACTTCCCAATGAGTATCCGAACTGAGCTAATAGGTCATGTCTCAAGAGCAGTGAACCTACCTGCAGCCAAGGGGGAGTGGGCAGTGAGACAGGCTCTTTCAGGAGCAGCACACAAGGAGCTCCAGAGACAAACGAATCAGTTCCCATACAAAGGTAACAGAGAAATATAACCTGAAGCTAATGAAATGGGAACAGAAGGTGAAGTATGAAAATACTGCAATTTTACTTCAAATACATTCTAGTGAAAGCACTGCCAAGTCTCTTTAGATATCATCTGTAGAAACTGAGAAATAAGCTAGGCAAATGTAAGGCTATA
>WEIU01002255.1:0-13530 GCA_013389925.1 Aegithalos caudatus
TCCCACCAGCCCAGCTCTGTTTGTAAATAACAGGTCCAGGGTAATCCCTCCCTGGTGGGCTCACTCACCAGCTGCAACAAAAAGTTGTCCTCAAGTTGTTTATGCTACTTAACCTCTGAAATCAGCATTACAATTAATCCTCAGTAGAAAAATCTACAAGTAACCTGAAAAGCTCTTTCCATTCCCTTCCCTTTCCTCTCCCATCACAACAGCTTTGGATATGTTCTAGAAAAAGCACTCAAATACAAGAAGAAAATATGTAATACATGGGAACAACCACCAATAAAAACAACAGAAGACATAGAAAAGGCATATTTTGCCTTATTTTCTAGGTTCTTCATGAAAGCATTTACGTTTTTAAAAACATATCTGGTGAATACTTTGGGAGATTCCAGAGGAGGTGCAACTTCCAAACTTTGTGAATCAAGTCTAAGAAATCAAGTCTAAGAATTGTCTAAGAAATACATTAGGACTAACTGAACTGCCAACAATTCAGAGAGTGTAAACACTAGAATATTTCAGTCAGAAAACATGAGAAGGTCTAAAAAGCATGCAAATACAATTTAAACACAAATTCCTCCAGGCCAGAACTATCAGATTTATCGAACAGTAAGACTTGTATGGGTTCTTCACATTCTCTGCATGGGTACAGTGAGTACAATAACTAGCTCATTTATGGTAAGAATAAAAATCTGAATTCTGCTTGTTATAATAAGGAAAAGGACAGAAGCACTAAAATTATGATAAGAGAATCAGTAACTGTTGTCTTAACCTTCCATAGCCATAGTACTTGGGAAAACCATAGGGGGACATCCCCAAGCACAAAAAGCACTGAACTCCACTGAACTCCTAAAGCAGGTAATACTTGAAATAACCTGTTAAAAAATCTCGGTTGCCAATGTTTGAATTGCAGCTGTTTCAACAGAATTTTTTAGTGACAAAAACTTTAGACACAGAATAGGAAATTCCAGCTTGACAAGCTTGCATTAGTATTTGTGTGAATTAAGAATAACTTGGAGAATCACAAAAAGCTGCGAAAGAATTATAACGGGACTAAGAACTTCCATTCACATACAGTTAAGTAACTATTTTTATAATTTTCTGCTTAGAAAAGAGCATAAACACCTGTCTTATACCAGGCTTATCACCATACCATTCATTCTAATTTTCATCACTGAAAAAATTGGGACACACTTACGTTTTTCCTTACTGCTGTTACTGTTATGTACAAAATCTCCATCAGGACGTACTGTAGGGAAATCATCTTCATCATCTTCTACCACTGGATTTGAGAGAGAGCATATTATGGGAGTGAGAAGGATTTTCTCATTCTTCAGTGTGCAGTAAAGAATTAAGACAGTCTTCATGGCTAGCTAGCACTTTTTCCTATAACAAGTCATGACCCCTCCCCCTCTGGTGGGTTTTTTGGGGTTTTTTTGTTTTGTTTTTGACCCAAGACCACTACCAGTGTAAACATCAGTTAACAGCAGAATCTAACATTGCTCAGCATAGAAGTTTAGCATTCAGTTTTCTGGTGAGAGCAACATACTTTGCTGTTACAAGTGGATAAGAGCTATGATTCAGTACCTATCTAATCTTCTACACTGGAAAGTTAAAAAAAGAAAAAAGTGGAATGGTACTTTTATTGCTATGGAAAGTTTCACAATGCCAGAATAACCACAAATATAAATGCCTCAGTATGGTGCACACATACAGTGACAAGCTGTGCTCTGATACAAGCAATTCAGAGATATGTAGACATCCACATCATAGTCTAGTATGATCTCAAGTGTGCATTCAGTACTCTATTTCCTGCCAATACATCTAAGCATTACATTTTAAAATTTTTTAAAACAGTGTATTGTTTCTATCAAAACTAATATCCCATTTGTTTTTCAAAACAACAGGTAAGAAACAGCAATAAATTGAATCCTGGCAGTTAGCAATTGGCATTCTGTAACAAAATACTTTAAAATAGCATTGCTTTGGTACAGTTGACAGCTACAGGTTAAGATCAAGCAGATTTTAAAGCAAATCTGAATTCTAAAATAATAATTACCATGTTTAAGCATTTATGCAAATGATTGATCCTTTACTAAGCTAAATTTAAGGTACAAATTTTATTTATGTGACATGAAATTGTAACAGTATCAAGAGATTTCCTTGGTAAAAAAGCTACATCCTATGGAGGAAGAGTTATCAGTTACAATATTACCTTTATCCCTCTGGAGTTCGTCTTTGGAAACTGCATCCGCACAAGCATCAAAGTATTTCTGTAAAGTATCAACTTGTCTACACAAGATGTCTCTAAAGGTTTCCATTTCTGCAAGCTTCTCACGTAGGCTATGGCCCTTCTGAAAACACAAAGGACAAAGGTCTGAAATGTTTCTACACACTCAACAATAGCTTGACGCAGTATATTTTAAAAATACATTTCTGCAGCCATGAAGAAGAAATTGAAGTACACTAAGGGCATTCCAGATGTCATCAGTTATGATACTGTTAATGTCAGAAGAAATCTGAGTATTTCTTACTCATTTTGTCACTGGTGTCAACGTTTTCTCTTGACTGCACCTGCTACTTCAGAGCACTCCACAAAAGGTTATTAGAAATGTGAACTTGCATGCTAACAGCTTTATACATATTCACCTGAAAGCAGTCAGCTTCAGTTTAAGATCTTTGTTCCAATCCTTATTCCCTTTTCTTGAGCTGTTCCTGTTCTGCTCTCCCAGAAGCAGAGCACACTCGGTTCATATAATAAATATTCATATATAGCCATAATTTGCCAGCCAGTGCTATATCACACTTACTAAGCTACAAAATTAGTGTTTGTTTTCATTTGGAGCCCAGGATATTCTGGTGACTAAACTAGAAAAAATTTAATGAACACACTCACAAGTTTGATTTTCTTGCCACAGAAGATGACACCACAGTTTAAAAGGGACAATTGCGTAAGAGGCAGGACAGAGCTTCCCAAATCATCTGTACACCATCATACAATGGACTACTGACATTTAAACTAAATATTTTGTATCTTTTTCTATGTGTATGAGTCTTCATATGTTACTTATTGTCCAGTTGCATGTTATTTATGCGCAAATAGTAGGAAAACTTTTTGCACCAACCTTGAATGAAGAGGTGGATGTTGCAGAGTATCCACTTGCTCCAGAGACAAGGGACACCATGGAGCCATGGCGTCGCAAACTTGATTCTGATCCATAGCCAGATTCAGTCTAAAATGCAAATCACACCAAAAAACTAGAGTGCTGAGGCTTTTGATAAAATAGAAATCATGAAAACAAGATTAATGTAATTTTGCCTGAAACCTGCCCATTTGTTTTTTACAGTAGAGGTTTAAAATGTGTGTGCATCATCTAAGATGGTACAGTATCTGTGAAGTTATTATAAACTTTTTTATTGTCAAATCAATTCGTAAAATAATTTGTTACCTACAATGAATTGTGTCCCCAAAAGGACACAGCAATATATATTTAATAATTCACAAAAGGGACAGTGTTTCATTATTTTGGCTTATGTAATTCCTAAGAAGAAACTTTCACACAGCCTATTAAAAAATTTGTATTACAATTAATTGGGGGATTTAATATGGTTCAGATCAATCTGTCCAATCATATAAATAGGACCATTTTCTTTTTAAAAGCAACAAAATAGAAATGAAAAAAACCCAGACAATTACTTCCATCAAGTTTTTTCCTTTTCAGGCTTCTTTGGCAAAATCATTTATACTAGACTGAAATTAACTTTTCGTAAGAACATAAGTCCACATAAAACAAGGTAAGATGCTAAAAGTAAGACAATAACAATTACAATAATAGTAACTAAACAATGAAAAAAGAAAAATGTCTCTTGATTAGAATAACACTTAAAAGATCAAAAATAGAGTCTGACAAATTTCCTCACAAGTCAAACAGAAGCAGATACTGAGGAGCTGAAGGAAAATGAATTTCTTTAAACATTAATGTAAATTATGTGCATGGCCAAGGAAATGAAAAAACTGACAGAGAATGTAGGCAATGAACAGATGGTTCATAATAATAAATGAAATACTGTTAGTAAATGAGTTTGATCAATTAGACAGAGACAACAGTGAAAGACTTCTGACGGAAATAAATTCTGCAGTAGCACCAAAACTCAAATGGAGCAGGGAGAGGGGAGACAAAAAAAATGGTATAGAACAAACAAGAAGCAATAATGAAATTCCAGTTGTTGTAGAGTTTATGGATAAACTGGAAGCCGTATAGACTTTGAGAAGGCATGAGAGTGTGGATAAGTTAAAAAGCAGAGAGAGGAAAAGAATTGTTTGAAGTGTCAGGTAAGAATTTGGGCAAAGTGGGACAAAGTATGTATGTGTGAGCTACAAGTAAGAGTTTGGGGATATGACTGCTTTGATTCAAAAGCATTTAATAAGCATAAACCTGAGGAGTCACCCAACACTTTGAAACATTTCTTTTAAAATTTCCTTTAAACACAAATATAAAAAGACTTCACTGTTCAATCAGTGCCTTCAATATTTATTTAAGCATACGCCACAAGTCTTATGATGACCCAATATGTTTTTATTATTGTCAGTTTGACAGTGAAAATTAATTTAACTTTCCCTGTACACACAAGTAAAGATGATAAAACTTCATTTTAATAGGATGTGGCTTAAAGAATGGGTCAATTTTAAAATCTAGCCAAAATGTCCATTCCATTAAGGTTAGGGTATCTTAACTAAGAGGAGCAAGTGTTTTCAGATTTTGTCCTTATTGTGAGAAAGACACACCTATGCAAGACCTTGCTTTAAGCTTAGGAAGTGAAATTTCTGGATTTCTTTACTTGACATTTAGTCAAAGCCACACCTCTATAGTCCTATTTTAGAACTTCCAAGAATAGTTGTAAACTTAAAAGTAGACAATCTGATGCCTTACATTCTACATCTGAATTAAATCCTTTTCTTCCAATATTATACATACAGTCAATGCTCAGCTAATTTAGCTCAGAAAATAAAAAGATGAAAGATAAAAAATGCAACCCTTTTTTCCACATCAATATGTAGGCTTGATTTTTTAAGGTACCTTTTCAGCAGAATATTTGTCTGTCGTTTATGCTTGTGATTATTAATTCCACTCAATAATTTATTCACGCTACAGAGTAGTACACATAACAGCATACATGATTATATGGATACAGCTATCAGCTTGCAAAGTCTACCAATAAAAAGGTGCAATATAATTAACCATTTGTTATGGAGAAGGAAATTCAGCAGGCATTAACAGCAGACTGAACAGCACACATCATGAACCAAAAGCATGTGCATTTATAGTGCATGTTCACAAAACTGTGTCAGACAATTTTGTTTGAATAGCCAAGAGGAAAAAAAAATAAAATTACACAGAGAATACTTATTTTTCACAAGACCCAGAAAATAAGTACTCATTCCTAACAGATGCACAGACAAGCCATTCTGCTCACGGCAGACATATGCAGGCAGATGAACACAAACAAAGAAAGCATGAATCATGCAAAGCCCCACCATTCTACTACCGCAACATCTAAACGAGAGCAGGTCACTGCCGCATTTGTGTCTTGCAAAGCAGATCATCGTTAACTAATCACTGCAGAAATAATCATTTACATTGGGAAGAAGAATGTAGACAAAAGTTTCTTCTGTTTACACAGATTTTAATTTCCCAAGATAAAAACTGGAAAAGCCGGTAGAGTTCATATGATGGAAATCAACAGTCTCTGCTTGAAAACAGAATTACTTGTGGAAGTCGTATCAGTTCATACCATTAAGCACTAATGCCAAATTGCCATGCTCAGTAAAAAGATGCAGTTCTTTGAAATTCCATGCAAACATCACAGCTTCAAAGCTACAAAAAATTGGCATTTGATAGTAATTGCAACACCTTCAGCTTTCTAAGGCAATGCATGAAATCCATTAATCCTTTTGTTACCACAGACAAGAGGAAAGAGCCACATGATCCAAAGCTTCATGTGATCCTTTAACTGGAACAGATGCTAGTATCAGCAACAAGGCAGTATGCCAGAAAAGCTGCTTTCAATTAAAAAAGCTAAGTATTTGCAGAATCATATTGCAGATCTCTGTTACTGCTTGCACTGATTCTTAAGTGGAAAATAATACCCTTGAATAAAGCACAGACTCACGGCAAAGTTCTCCCACTTAAAAAAATCAAATAAAGCAAATATTCTCAAGTATTTTCAAAGAATTATTTTGACTGCATCTCAATTTAGCGCCTGTGAAGCACTTCAATGTACTTTTGTTAACCAAGGCAGATATATTCTGTTAGCATTATAAATTATTTATTATTTTACATAACACAACCAGCAGGCTCCTCCCTCTAAGGCATACAGCTCTCTCAGAAGATGATGGAGCAGATATTAGGACACGGTGATTCTAATCTCATTCCCTACTGTATTTGTGAAAAATTCCAGTCAAACACCCAAGAAATCAAGCCACAACATCTTAGGAAAAAAAACCCAAAATACAGAAAAAAGTAGCAACACAAAAGAGCTGGAAGGTATTATGAAAGGCTTGGTAGAAAATAAGCAGGTAAGATCTGTAAACAACTATGCTGCAAAGGCAATCTTTAGACTTGCTGCAAATGCTTCAGCATCCCAGCACTGCTGGTCTGCAGCTGGACAGTTAAATTTGGCCATAAATAAGAAGCCCAACTCGACTAACCTAGTTCAATATAGAGAAGAAGTAAACAAGTCCCTGGGTGAGCCCTGATAGGATAGATTTGAACTCAACAGGGAACCCCAGCCAATCGCATTCAACCCTGAATGCAGACATCCCATTGGCCAGGGCACTGGGCGGTGCTGAGACCCCGACCAATCAGGTGTCCAGGCACAGGAATTCTGAACCCCCTATAAAGGGGAGTGCCCAACCCCAAACTCAGCTGTTTGCCAGGTGATCCTGGGGGAGTCCTGTCCTGTGTCTGTCTCCAGCCTGCAACCATAAAGTAACGCTGCAGAAAGATGGGTTAGTGCTGGGATGAGCCAAGGCTACCCTAGGAAATTACTGCAAACAGTAAGAACACAATATACACTACAAGTCGGGCAGCACGGGATGCATTTCTGAGGATTAAAATTAAAGATATAATTATCATGTGACCATAGGTCTGATTTTTCAATTGTTCTGAAGCTGCTGACTTAAATGAAAATTTAAGGTTGCAAAACCAAGGTGGTAGTTAGCGGGAAGGTAGAGATTAAAAATTCCCCAGTCCAGGTTGGAGCAGCTGGATGATTATTCCCCACCTACAGCCCTCCCAAGCATAGTTTAAATGTAAAACTATTTAAAAGGAAAGAGCTAATATGACTGGTTTTGCAACTGCAAACACAAGGAAAGACATGTAGATCTAACTTTCCTCCACCAGTGGTACATGCAATTCCATAGTAAATACGCACATTAAGTGCACAGGAGGAATCCCCAGGAATTCCAAGTTAAAAAACACGTATAAAAACAAACTCTTCACTGAGCAAAAGTACCAAAACCCGAGCTGATAATAATTGCAACACCTAGTGTACTTAGTAATAAAACTAATGCAGACTGTACTCCCGGGTCATGGGACTATAAGCAAGACTAGGAGAGGCTACATTTATCCCTTCCATGAATCTGGGGTGTCAGGAAAGGGATAGGTAAGGTCTGTATTGTGATACTAGGACTAATAAATTCCATTCTATTAGACACTGGCAGAAAAGGCATTGATGTTTGGTGTCAGTTCAGAATGCACTAAAGTACTGCTTCTTGTTTTCATGCTTTGAAAGCTAGTGGGAATAGCTACAGATTTTAAAGAATGAATCAATTCCATGACATATTGTCTGATGTTGGTTTAAGGCTAGCACTTGTGCAACTGTGCCTTTAAAATAGGAACGGTTCTTATCCCAAATGAAAGCACTCATCACATCAGTCTTTTGGCAGTCACACAAAATGGCATAATAGTTATATTAAATATTATTACATTGTCACAATGTATAAACTTCAAAAGGGCGCGTTGGCAGGGTGCTAACTAAGGCAGATGACCCGGGAGGCAGCAGGAAAAGCTGCTGCAGGAGTCTGACACTTGGCTCTCCCCATGGAGCATCCACTAGGTGGAGGGAAAGCCTGCGCCTTGCAGGGACTGAGCACACAGGGATAACTCCGCCTGGCTCAAAAGCAAGGAGACACACCGTGTTCACAGTTAACAGGCATTCAGGCAATCTTACTTAGCCTTCAAAACAGCTGGGAAGGAATGATTGCCTCTTACTCCAATTGTTGGTTCAGTTTAATTTTTTAATCGAACATAGTAAAGTATTAGGTTAATATCACCTCTGTAGAACCAGAAAAACACATCCACCACCAGTACTACAGTGAAGACTCTTGGGCTGAAGACCATAATGAGATTTCAAAAGAGCACAGTTAAACAGGAATGGGGGTTTATGCACCTTTGTGAAAAGGTACTTGTGGCAAGCCTGAGCCTGTTCTGGATATGGACTTGAGAGGTCTACACTTTGCTTAATCAGAATAAATATTTTCCTAACAAGAAATGCTGGGATTCAAAGTACAGGTGCAGGCATTCCTACTTGCACTAAAAGAAACACAGTACAAAAATCTTTACAGTGACATAGAACATATCTATCAGCAGATTAATATGCTTAGCTATCTATGCTTCCTATCAATAAGAAGAAAAACTGTCAAAGCAAACATTCCTGCAAAACCCACAAAGCCCCATGTTCACCTAGTACAATTAGCAGTTATCTTGTCACTGCTAGATTTAGAAACAGATTGTTTTTTCCCTCCCACTCAATACTTAATCATTTAGCCATCGAAATAGAAATCTCTACCGAATGGCTGGCATATCCCTGAGTACGTAATATAGCAAGCACTCGAGGGTAAAAAAGTTGGAATAGTCAAATTCCATAATGTATTTGACAGAGAATTTAAGGAAAACTATCTTGCACCCTAAGGAAATACATGAGAACACATGCTGTTTAAATTGCAATCTCCTAACAGTAATTTGGGAAAAAAAAAGGGCTTGCTTTTAATATAATTCTTGTTTTGCATCTCACATCCTATCAAAATTAACACAATTTTCTTCACTTTCAAAACCTATTACCTACTCTTATTTCCTTCTTGCTGTAGTCCTTGTCAGCTCTCAACACCTAATTCCTTCAAAAACAGAGAGGCTCACTGACCTATTACATATTTGAACAAAAAAAGTTGTATGAAATAAAGATGAAATAAGGGACTTCAAAGACATGCAACTTATTGTCATGTTCCTGATACAGCTCCAGATTCCTCAAGTTATCCAGGGTTGAAGATTCATAAAAACCAATCCTTCTGTTGAGTCAAAACCATGTTTGTTTAAAAACAAAGCCCAGTCTGGTTTAAAATATGCAACAGCATTCTTCCATCAGTAGAAGCCTTACATGCATTTCTAATCATACATCAATTGGACAACATAAAGATTCCATATATTAAGCTCAAACTATCTAGGCAATAATGCTGTTCAAAAGTAATTTTACTTTCAAAAAAAAGATGAACATATTGGATATACAGTATCAGAGTTCTGAAGGCATAATTATCTAAGGACAATCTCAACTGTTCTGCATGACAGGCAGAAAATAATCAGAATCATTAAGGTTGGAAAAGACTTCCCAGATCATTGAGTCCAACCTTTGACTCAACACTACCATGCCAACTAGACCATAATACTAAGTACAACACAGACTTTTACTGCATGCCTCCAGCATCTCCATTACTTTCCTGGGCAGCCCATTCCAATACCTGACCAGGCTTTCAGGGAAAAAATTCTTCCCAAAGTCCAACCTGCAGAGCCTTCCTACGCTCCAGCAGATCAAGACTCCCACCCAACTTGTCACCTGCAAACTGAGTGAGGGTGCCCTGGATCCCCTCATCCAGACTGTCTGCAAGGATATGACACAGAACTGGAGTCAGCACTGAGCCCTGGGGACCAGCACTGGTAACCAGACACCAGCTGGATGTAACTCCATCTCCTGCTCTCATTTATCCAGCTGGTTTTCACCCAGTGAACAGTGCACCTGTCCAAGCCACAGGCTGCCACTTTCTCCAGGATAATGCTATGAGAAATGGTGTCAAAGGCTTCAGTAAAGTCTAGAGAGAAAACATCCACAGCCTTTCCCTTATCCCCTAAGAAGGTCACCCTGTCATAAAAGGGGATCAGATTGGTCAGGCAGGATCTGCCTTTTACAAATCCATGCTGACTGGGCCTGATGCCCTGATTGTCCTGTATGTGCCAGGCATCACACTCAAGATAATCTGTTCTGTAAGCTTTCCAGGCTGATAGGATGTAGTTCCCCAGATCCTCCTTCTGACCCTTCTTGTAAGTGGACAAATCTCCAGTTATCTGGGGTGTCCCTGGTTAAACCAGGATGGATCATAAGTGATGCAGGGTGGCTTGGAAAGGTATTTCATTCAGCTCCCTCAGTCCTCTTGGGTGGATCTCATTTGGCCCCACAGACTTGTGAGTGGCTAAGTGACATGGGAGGTGATTTCCTCCTGAGTTACAGGAAGTCTGTTCTGATCCCCATTCCTGTTTAGCAGCTCAGGGGGCTGCATGCCCTGAGGATATTTGATCTCCCTGTTAAAGACTGAGGCAAAGAACGCATTAAGTACCTCAGCCTTCTCTCATCCTTGATGACAGTGTTCCCCATCCACATGCCCATTAAAGGATGGAGATTTTCCTCCTTTTGTTGTATTTGTAAAAACATCTCCTCTTATACAGCAGTGACCAGACTGTGATCTAGCTAAGGTTTCATCTTTCTAATTTTTTCTCTACATGACTTACTAACATCCTTGTACACTTCCTGACGTGCCTGCCCCAGCCTACATAGAAAGCAACATTTGCAAGATCTTAAGTCAAATGAAGCTGGTGTAGGGTCTGGAACAGAAGAAGAGTGGCTGAGGGAGTTAGGGTAGCTCAGCCTGGAAAAAAGGAGGCTCAGAGGAGACCTCATCACTCCCTAGAGTTACCTGAAAGAAAGCTGGGGTGAGATGGATGTCAGTCTCTTATTCCAAGTAGCAAGAGCCAGGACAAGGAGAAACAGCCTCAAGTTGCAGCAAGGCAGGTTTAGTTTAGACAATATGAAAATTTTTTCATGGAAAGGGTTGTAAAGCGCTAGCACATACTGCTCAGGACAGTGGTGGAGTCACCATGCTTGAAAGCATTAAAAGTATGTGTGGATATGGCATTTGAGGACATGGTTTAGTGACCATGGTGGTGGTGCTGAGTTGACACCTGAATGTGCAAATATTAAAGGTCTTTTTCAATAGTAGCACTTCTATTAACCACTTGATACATGATGGCTTACAAAAAATTTTAAAACGTTATGTGAAAACATTAATTGTTTTACAGAGTAATAGCACATGATTCTATAATTCTCATTTTAGTTTAGGAGTTAAGAACAAGTCTAACATGACATAAAACAAAAAATCCTAGAGGGATAAATTAACTGAATACTTCCAATGTTTAGATTTAAGACCTAGCCACAGATACAGAAGGGCAAAGATGTGCATGTAAAGCAGATCTCGCATTAAAAAAGCAAAGCCAGATTATAAGTTTAACTTAAATGCTTTGTACATTTCATGTAAAAGACACATTTGGATATAAGGATAAAAATTCAGATAACTTCCAAAACCCTTGGTGAATTACCAATTCAAAACACGAGAGTACATCGCACTGTCACAAGGTTTCACTGTACTCTGTGGTCTAACAGGCCTGGGAAGATTAAGTTGTGACACACTCGTGTTACTTTAGTGTTGGCACCAGTTCATCCATCCTGTGACCACTAGAGGGAAATAGTGAAAAGGAAACAGGCACGGCTGGGGGTTACTGCTGGTCAAAGACCAGGAGTAACCCTTACCCTGCTTCTGCTTCAGTCCCTGGGCATGGAAACCTCCTTTCCTTGGTAGACAATCAAAACCACGGCAGTTTTACCTTTAGCCCTTATAATTACATTTGAAACACATTACTTAGTGAGGATTAAGTTTTCCACAAAGCATGCAAGTAGCAACAATGACATTTAGCGCTGAATGGATGACAGTGAATTAGATATGGTAATAAAGATTAAACAAATTATTCCAAAGTCAGACTCCTCAGCCAGTTCAAAACAGTGCACCAACTAAGAACACACTCATTTTTTACCAATGTTTGTCCAAAGACACAGTACCAAATCAATCTGACAAATGTTCTGACTTCATCTAACAAGAAGTAGTTAGGTTCAATATAATTTAGCTTTAAAAAAAGTTTAATACTTGACACAGGAAAAAGTTGGGCACATGAGTCTCAAGTACCATGTCCAAGTAGAAGACTTTTATTTACATTTAGCTGTTCTGTCATTTGTCTGCAAACACACAGCTCATCATTAAAAGCACTTTTTTATACCAGCCAGATGAACAGGCACAGGATTTCTTCATATACAGGTTATACATTAAGTAGGCCTCACTAAACCAGTTTTCTATGTATGTATGCTCACTTTGAGAAGCACCAAAGTTTTAGTTAAAGCCTACCAAACCCATTTAAAGTCATGAAGTGATGACACAGACATATTTCATCTGAAATAATTTATTTACTCTAGTCATAACACTTAACTTTATAGAGGCTTATTCAGGAATTTGTAAAACTGTTTCGTGAAATGCAACTTTCAGAAAACTCATCTGTGAAAATTACAATATTTACTGATATTACATATAAATTAACAAACATATCAGTAACACATTGAACTTACTTGCCAACACAAAAACAATCTCCACATTATCATTGTTCATTGATGCAAAAAGAAACAGACTGCTTTTATTTGCTGAAAGCCAACACCCTCTGTGTAATAGGAAAAACAACTTCAAGCACAGCACAGGTCTCTACAATAAACTGACCTACCCTGCCCTTGAAGGAAAATCTGGAAACTGTTTGGAAAACAGCTCACAAAAGGCTACTTCTAGTACATTAGAGGAAAGAAAATCAAAGGATCTAGGCTCTAAAATGTTCAGGACTTGGAAGATAAATGTTATAATGAGTTCTAAACAGAACTGTAATACTGTTGGTAGTCCTTATTAGGCTGTGCACTGAGCTTTGGGGCACCATTTTGATCTTACTTTGTTTTCCAGAGGGGGGAAAAGTGTGAACAAGATAAAGGGTGCCAGTACAGAGCTGGTACCAACACAAAAACTTCCCTGCAATAAGCATTAGCTAGAGAATAGTATAATAAAACAAGCAGTTCAGTGCCTATTTTAACTCAAGTCTTTTATATTAAGTAAATCATCTTATTTCATGACAGCATGTCTGTTTTGTACAAGCTGTAGAGCCCTTTCTGTAAGAACTTGTGCCCTAGTTGCACACTGTCCCATGAAAAACCCAGGCAACTGCAGAAACACATCCACTATGGACATAATAAATTATTTTGTAGACCCTTATTTTCTACATACTGCTGAAGTCCAATCCCATGGTTGATTCTCTCACAGAAGTGTAGCCCTGAATAATTCATTGT
>WEIU01002255.1:23757-53009 GCA_013389925.1 Aegithalos caudatus
TTTTTCATCACTTATTCCTACAGGGTAGCATGCAATGACACAGACTGCATTTCTGCTTTCCCAGCTTCAGGTTAATGTTCTGCATTTCCACAGCTAAATCATTCATAAAACCTACTCTAAATCTTACCCTAGGGCTATCAAGTTCCACAACTACACTAAACCATACCCGAAGACCCTCAAAAAGCCTATAAACCAGTTTTTGAAATGCCAGTTCTATGGATGTGCAATCCAGTAACATCTTCAGTGTATCCTCATGAGAAATTTCTCTCAGGTATTACACTAGGAATAAATTGTAGTATTGTTGTCTCAAGAACACTCCACTGCTAAATTTGTATTTTTTCATGGACTACAGGAAAGAATCCTGGCTTTTCAACTTAATATCTTATGTTTTAATATTACCTCTGTATCAAATGAAGGCAAAATGCCAAGCAACGAAGGGATGAATAGTCCAAATGAGACGATATTTTTAGAGAACCATTATCAAAAGGCAGCACTTGAAATTTAAGAACATTTATGGCTCTTTGCAAGGAATGGCCAATAAAAGGTGAAACCTCTTAATTACATGAAGTACCCATGCAGACAACACTTCAAGAAGCTCAAGGAAAAAATTCATACTTTCTTGGGTATCTATTTCAATTTGTATTCCTGTAATATCTGTGTAACCCAGATTGAGAGGCTGCATTGTGCTATGTATTCTAGTTTAATGCTACACCTTGGGACAGTGCCTGTCTTGTACCTGAAAACATGGATGTTTTGTGTACTTTCTAGCTGACCTAAAGGGTTTGAAGGTCAGGTATTTTTAAAATAAAATTAATTGAGTTAATTGGAAGGTATGTGGAACAGATCAAGAAAGGTGAACCAAAATGTGAATGAAGAGCAGTGCCTTAAAAGATGAAGAGTAGTGCCTTAAAAGAAGAGACAAAAGCCAATAATCAGGTACAGTAAAAGTGGTCAAGTGATGAAAAAGAGGAGCCTAAAACCAGAATGATAACCTAGAGAATTGACTCTAAGACTAACAAGTTAACATCTAGGAGAGATAAGAAGTAATTCAATAATCAGGGAGAGGATGGACAAAACCTTGAAAACATCACTCAAACACAATAAAACTTTTTTTTTCCCCCAAGTTAGAGAGCTCAAGCAAGGTTCACAATTGTCAGCCCCCAGTAAAGTCTTATCTGTGAAGAACAACCCAACTCCTTTGAAATAATTTAACACAGAGCTTCAATCTTGAGCTTTTACCTGTCATAAATACCATAAGTATTTTAATGACTGTACAGGGAAGCTAAAACTCTCTGCAAGCACTATGCTTGATCTAATGAGGGAATGAGAAAGGAAATTATAAAACAGAAAATGACATACCTTGTGTTGTTCTATTGCATCTACCCATTGCTGTCTGTGGTCTGGGTCCTGAGCCCGGAGGTACCAAACGCTATCATTCACGCTGATATCAAACCTGCACTCATCAAAGTCGTGGGGCTGTGACAAAAGAGAGGAAAAGAGTAGCTACAATTAGCAACATGATCAACATTACCTCACAGATTATTTTGATGCTCAAACTCTAATTAGAAAATCTGGTCTATATTGTCTTGAATTTATCCTAGATGCTAAATTCTGCAATGTGTAGCTGTCTCAAACAGCATCTTTCAGTTGTTCTGAAATAGAAAAGCCTGTGTAATTCATTCTTAGTAAATAAAATTTTCATAAATAAATTCCACACATAATAAATTCCACATTTTCAAATACTTTGAAACAAATCCTTTAGCAAAATATCTACCATACCAAAAAATATTCCTGTATATACATTTTAATTTCAAAACAGGAGAAGAACTTCACAACATCACTGCTACCGGTATTAATTTTAGATGAAATACATACATCATAACAAAAAAAAAATAGCAGGATAGAACCATAAAAGAAGACTACATCTAAATGACACGTCAGAGCAGGAACCTAAATAAGCTGTGACATGCTCAGCCTCAGCTATTTTCACTATGAATATTTCACAGATACTTGGAAGCCACATGCAATCCTTTCACACATCTCCACTCAACTGCATTTAACTTTCAGTCTGCATGCCTTAAATACTAGTAAGCTTTTACTAATGTAACAATGGAGCTGTTAAGGAAAGTACAGGGAAAGAAAACAATTATCTAATCTCCCCTGTACCCTGACACTGTCAGTTCAAAGTAACTCCTTAGCAAACATCCAACTGAGCTCAATATTCCGTACACCCTTCATCTTTGAAAGCCATTTTTAAAGACACATAATACACATGTAGCTGAAAACTATTTTGAAATTGAATACAAAGAAAAAAATACACATGAAAATAATTGCAGGAGGTTAACAGGTTCCAGGATAAAGGCTAGTGACACAGTCTGAAGGACCACAAATATTGGTACAAGACACTTTAGACAAGCCTATGCATGCTAGGAATATCCTTTACAACACAAGGACCACTCTGCCATTACCTTCCTCTTGCAAACTACTACACTGTGAATCCAGCAAACACTCCACAAAAGAAAACCTAGAGGTAACACTCATTTGTTGTCATGCACATCATTCCAGTGTTACTGAGAAGCTTTTTCAAAAAATTTTAAAACCAAAAGCTTCTTACACATAAAAAAAAAAATCAAAAAAACCAAACCAACACCTTTCTCTTATTCTGTTTTTAATATACTAAGGAAGAATAAAAGGATAACAGAATTCAAATTAGCAAAGAAAAAATGAGCTAGAAAGAGTTTAACAAAAGTATGTTAAAAAAATTAAGTGTAAGCTTAAAGCATCATATACTTGGTCAGGCATTTGAGTGTTCAATTTTAAAGAAATTTAAACTTCCCAAAGGAAAAATCTCCAGCAACGGTAAGAATTGCAAATCAAGTCAAACAACTATAACTACTAATTACCTAATACCTGGCCATCTCAAGTTAATTAAATTCAACCAACTTTCAAAACTGGCTCTATACACTCCCTTGCCTTCACTGAACCAGACAAAGGGGTGTAAAAGGAGACAGGAGGTTGTTTGATCCTGGCTGGATGCCAGTGCCCACCAAAGTCTGGCACTACTCTCAGCCAGATAGGGGAGAGGGAATATGATGAAAGACTCATGAATTGAGATAAGGACAGGGAGATCACTCACCAGTTACTGCCACAGGCAAAATACACTTGACTCAGGGAAAACAGTTTATTACCAATCAAATCAGAGAAGGATAATAAAAAGTTATAGGCATGCCACTCCTCCATACCAGGGTCAGCTTCATTACCTATTTTCCTCTACTTTGGAAGCATTGCAGGGCATCAGGGAATGGGAATTGCAATCAGTCCATATACTTTCTGTCACTCCTTCCCTATGCTCTTCCCTGTTCAGTGTAAGAACTTTCTCATGGGACAGAGACCTCTGAGGTCTTCTCCAACATGTGTCCCTCCCAAGGATTGCAGCTCTTCCTTCAGTGCTCCAGTACAGGTCCTTTCCACAGGGCACAGTCTTTCAGACACAGCCTGCTCCAGCATGGCTCCTACCAGCAAACCTGCTCCAACAGGGAAAGTCTCCATGGGGCCACAGGTCCTGCTGGGAGGCTGCTCCAGCATGGATTTGGGATGCTCTTGGGTGCAGGGAGACAACCTGCTTTACCATGGTCTCCCCTACAGGCTGCAGGGGGATTTATGCTCAGCACTTGACCACATGTTCCCCCTCCTTCCTTACTGACCTCTGTGCCTGCAGAGCTGTTGGTCTCAAATATTCTCAGCTCTCTCTCCCAATCCACATTGCACAGCAGTTTTTACACTTCCTTAGGTATACTGAGGAAATATACCATCATCTCTAATTAACTCAGTTTTGGCCATCAGCAGATCCATCTTGGATCCAGACAGAGCTAGGTCTGTGAGACAGGGAGGCAACTTCTGCATCTGCAAGCCACATCTGTAGCCTGCTGTTACCAAAGCTTGCCATACAGACCCAATACAGGACTCTACAAGTCTTCTAGTCCTGGTCCCCCTTCTTCAAGCTGCATTTTCTTTTACTGTTATTATATAGGTAAAAAGTTCATCTGCTTTAGAACAGCAAACTTGTCAATGCAATGTGTCTTATATGGCTTATCTGCCTGTTCCAAGCCACTCTTCTGACAGGCCTTCATTTAGTGTGATGGGGGTCATACATCTACAGCAACAAAAGATATTCCCAAAAAAAAAAAAAAAAAATCACCCAAACACAAAGTCTAGAAAGATTAGCTATTAAGGCTTTTCCTGACATGAGAGCATCCCTCAGCCTGACCATCATTCTTGAAGTGTTTTGGAAAGAGTTGCAAGCAATTACATTGTAGGTGATTACAAAGACTAGCCAAAGCTCATTTTAAAAGCCTGCAGCACTCTGTACTACTTCACTTCACCATCATCCTCGCTTTCCCTTGAATCTCATCTCTAACCTGAATATCTTCTAATGCAACTTGAGACTATCACCACTCTTCTTTTCAAAGACAGGTTTTTGTACTCTCCTTCCTTCCAAAGCATCTTTTAATATATCTGAAAACTCATGTCTTGTTCCTAAGACATGGAAAGATGTTTTCTCTGAGGACTAGAGAAAACTTTAAACACTTTTCTCCACCATTTACTGCATACACACTTCTGCAGTACATGAAGTTAAGTCATATAAATATAAATTATAACTATAAATATAAATACACATACACATTTATATAACTGACTGGCCAGGCAAGGGAGGGTATTGTCCCACTCTGCTCTGCACTGGGGCAGCCTCACCTTGAGCACTGTGTACAGGTTCAGGATGGAAATAAAAGACAAAGTTATCTGAGAGCATCCAAAGGAGGGCACAAAGATGGTGAAGGGCTCAGAGGGGAAGCCTTATGGGGAGAGGCTGAGGACACTTAGGTTTGTCCAGCCTGGAGGAGACTGAGGGGAGACCTCACTGTGGTCTTCAACATCCTCACAAGTAGCAGTGGGGCAGGCACTGATCTCTTCAGCAGCAGGACCTGAGGAGGTGGCAGGAAGCTGACTCAGGGGAGGTTTAGGTTGGATATGGAGAGTAAGATTTTCACCCAGAGAGTCACTGAGCACTGCAAGAGGCTCCCCAGGGAAGTGGTCACAACACCAAGCCTGACAGAGTTCAAGAAGTGTTTGGACAATGCTCTTGGGCACGTGGTGGGATTCTGGAGGCTCTCCTGCACAGGACCAGAAACTGGACTCAGTGATCCTGGTGCATGCCTTCCAACTCAGCATATTCTGTGATTCTATAAATCAAGGTTGGGGTTATATGCAGCTCACCCTGCATTATCATGTTATAAAAAAATATAACTGATCAGGTGATCCTGTTGGATCAAGTTGCTAAATGAAAAGAAATAAGCACTAACAAGGTTAAATATTCTTCAAAAGGAAATTAGGTGATACACGATTTGCTGTTTATTTATTTAACACCCTATAGTATGTATTAATTGTTTATCGTCCTTCTCTTTTTTTTTAAGCATGCTTAATTGGAAGAATCCGGAATTAATCGAACATAAAAGACAAATACATCAACAGAATCATGTGACGTGTTCTTTTCCTAACACAGAACAAATCAGGTTGTTGTCAATTAACTCTCTACCCCACCAGTACAGAGTTCACATTTCATTTTCACCAATAACTTGGCAGACTTCCATATATAACTTTTTGGGAGCATCAGTTACATTCTCCTCCCTCAGCTACAAACTTCCTTGGTTTACCTCTGGCTGTAAGTGCTTTTATTGTTTTCTGTAGCTGCATCTAGCAAAGACCACAAAGTGTTCTTCACAACTTCTCAGGTCTGTCCTTTCCTCTTCTAACATTCTCATCAGGTATCATTTGACTCCTTCTGAAGTTTTTCTGTTCCTCCTCACTTTCTTCCTGTAGACAGCAGGTCACTTAATTTAGACCTCATTTCTTTCTGGGGTTCACTGTTTCTAGCCTAGTGTTGCCTTTCCCCTTTACACTCAGAAGCTGTTATAAATTGGTACAGTTCTTAGCCAGTCATATGACAGGACCTTGGAGGATAAATAGGGATTTTCATCTGTAACCAGCTAAGGACATGTGCTGATGCCAGGATATGTCCTAATGACCTTTCACAACCAAGATAAGGCAAGGAAGAAGAATGCTTCAGTTATGCAGGGAAGCAGGAAGCAAGTAGGAATTCACTACCTATCCTCAGGATTTAAAGCACCTTGGAGAACTTCAGCTGTTTTTTCCCAACCCAAAGGAGTCTCAAGCAACATAATAAATTGAGAGAGCATTGGGGAATAAAACCCAGATCAAGACACCTTGAACAGGGGCATCTGAAAACATTTACACATTTTCAAAGCTAAGTTGCACACACTTAAGTGTCTGTGGCAGAGGTAATCTGTGTACAACATTGAAAAAAACCCAAAAACTAACGAAGAGCCCCCACAGCTAAATGATAATTCCATTCAAGAACATGCTGCAAGAAACAGGCCTCCAGCATCCACAAACACCCTTTCTGTATGACTCCTAAGTTTTTTTCCAAGGCACCGGCAGAGAATCCTGCAGAAACAAAGGCAATTCCAAGTATTCAAGCATCCTAGATCTTCCCAGAACCAGTGTATGCCAGCTCTTAAATTCTCAGTATTTCTAAGCAAGAACAGTTTACATGAAAAAACACTCACTTGGCTACAGTTACTGAGGAAGTTGATAGCCAGCTCAGGTCTCATGAGTCATAGCTGATTGCATTGCCACAAAATCCTTCCTGCTATACAGCTGTCAGCCTGAGGTATTCATAAAACAAGCTTCAGAGCAGTATCTGCCTCAAAAATACTGGTTTAGGTGCTTAAGGCAAATCACACAGGAAAGACTAAGTGTTTTAATATACTTTATAACCTTTAAGAGTACTCTGTGTGAGAAAAAAAAAACCCAAAACCAAACCTTGATTGAAGAAACTTTTGCTTTATCTCTCTCACTCTAAATGGTGTTAAAGACATTTTGTCCTTTTCTTACAGAGGAAAGCCAAGGTGGTTCATAGCAGATACAACTCAAGTCTGCACATTACAATTATTAAAGTGTTCTCCTGCCACTATTCTCATTGCAGAACTAGAACTTATCTAAGCCGTAATTATTTTAAAATGCTGAAGGCTTTTCTTATGAAGAAAATCCTGGGCTGGGAACTAGGACACAAGACAAACAATAGAGGCATACAGAAAATGAAAACTACAATTCCTTAGATCTCAGACATGAATGTCACTAGCATAAATTCAGCAGAGCCTGCCATCTAGCCTAAGCTAAAACATGAAACCTGATGTTCTCCTTTTGCTTCTTTTAGGGCTAGCTTCTCCCAAAGCGAGTCGAGAGAAGTTCACATTCTTTTTTCTGAATGGGCTTGAGTATGGTGTCAATCAGAAGTTACTTAGCTGAAAACTTGAGAAAATAAATTCAAGTTTGGATAATCAAACTAGTTTTGTTCTTTAAAAAACAGCCTACACATATCAGAGTATCTAAAGCTATTAAAAATGCTAATACTCAGCTTTTAGGAAACAAAAAAAAGCCCTATCAAGTAAAACTGACTTAAGTGTTTTGCATATACTTAATTAATGTGAATGCTGCAGCTCGTGCCTGCAGACTTTTTTTTTTTTTGCATGTAATGTGTATAGGGACAAACTACCCAGAAATCACTTCTTTTCCACTTGGAATACAACTTGGTGCATTTCTGCCCTTTGCTTCATATGCTGAGGAAACACTCTGAAACTCTGATGTTTATCTGCAAGCACCCTCATGATAATACGCCTGTAAATCTTTTCAAGATAGCAAACTTCACCAGTTTCAACTTAAATATCTCTTTAAAAATTAGACATGAAGTTATACCCTGGAAAATGAGATACAGGCCAGACTGTAACTATTCATAAACAATGTTTCCAGCTCAAGAGAACTGAACACACAACTTTTCCCATGTGAACAGTGTCACTGTCCTACCATGCAAGGTACAATTTATCTACTGGTTAAGTTTTTTTTTTGCCATTCCCATGGAATTCAGGAAAAAGCATCCTTTTTGTACTGTTCTTCAATTTCCTGAAACCCTCCTGTTACAAAGTACCTGAACAAACTACCACTTCCTCCACAAAAGAAGCCAAATGTTAAGAGCAGTTACCACCAAACTACAGATTTGCTTATTTGCTTCCAAATTACTCAAAACCTTCAATTTTTTCTGGACCTGGATGTCTTCACTCAAATGCCAAAACCACCTCTATCCTTTCAAGTTTTCAACATGAAATTCAAAAGATCACCCCAGGATAATATGGATAGGAAAGGAAGGAAAAGACAGAGGGACACAAGCAATGATCAGAATAAAATAAATTGCATCTCTAACTTCTGAAACAGACAGAAGTTCAAAACAGCATTGTATTCACATATAAGCAAGGAAGGGAGAGATGTGGATGGGATAATTTAAGATGCAATTGACAACAGCAGGATCCTATGTTTAAAAAAGAGAAAGCAGCATATATGTTGAGCTATAGAAACAAGATAATGAGCACCTTAAAAATTAGATAACCTGATGGAATAGAAAAAGGGAAAGTAATGCAATGTAGCAGGTAACAACATTAAATAAAGAAAACAAACAAAAAAATCATTCCATGGTTCTCAGTAAGCAGCATGTATCAAAGCAAGGAAAACACTGCAAAGTATGTACTTTGACTATGAGAATAAAAGAAAAAAAGAACCTATGTGAAAAAAAAAAAGTTACATGAACATATTCCACACGTACCTATGTTGAGGTGTTAACAAAATCCCCAAAATAAAAAGTTTAATTTAAGACCTGCACTGTGCAACTGAAGGAATTAGTTCTAAAAGCACACATGAAAACTGTATTTCAACTCCCATGTAAAACCTGTTTGGAACTGGCAAAGGCTGTGATTAGTTAACTAGAAAAAAGCAAATGAAAAGTATAGGACAAGTTTGAAAAAGTGCACGTCCTAAAGTAATTTTTCGAAAGCATTTAATTCACAAAAGATCCAAACTGTGAAGAAATTGTCCCCTGCTTCCAAAATGTAAAATGGCTGAAAACATGCTAACTTTTGAAAAAACTTTGAACAGAAAGGTAGTGAAATGAAGTACCACTTCAGGATTTTAAAGTTGCATTCTAGATGATCAATAATACTTAAAATCATTAATGGGAAAATACTATCAGCTGAATCGCAATATGTGCTTTACCAAATAATATTATACATGGTAATGATTTTACCAGACAAGACCAGTCAAAACATTGTCATTCATGTCCTATTAAATACTAAATAGTAATATTTTTCAAGTTAGTGTATTTCTTTCCAGATTCACTGTAAAATTCACAGGTCAAGATAAAAAGAGAGATCATTTACCTACTGTCATCCTAGTCAAACAGATTTGACTTGGAGAAAACTGACAATTTACTGCAAAATAGAGCTGGATGGTGAGAAACAAGAGAGGCACAGGGGGATTGGGAATAAGGGCTATGATCTAACCCTTTAATTCTGCCACTCCTTCCTCATGCTTTCATGAGGAATTTCATTTTTTTCCAGCAAAGATTGCATCCATCACTGCAAGTCTTCAGGGTAAACCTGTTACAGCATGGGCTCTTTGGAGGCTGCAGCCTGTGCCAAGACATATCCAGCTGCCACAACTGGGTTCTAAACAGGCTGCAGTGTGGTGGTCATCTGGCCTGGTGTGATTCTGTGCATGGGCTGCACCAAAAATGCCTGCACCACGTCTCCTCTGCAGGCTGCAGGGGTCTGGCCCTGTGCCTGGAGCACCTCTCCTGCACAGACAGCTGCTCCTCACACTTCTCCTCACTCCTGTCTCTCACACACTGCTGAGCAGCACTTCTGCCCTGTACCCCTGTGTACCCTGAGAGGCCAGGCAGGGGCTGTGGGGCTCAGCTGTGCCCTGCACTGTGTCTGCTGAAGCTGGCCATGCTCTGGGCAGGACAACCTCTCCTCACAGAGGCTGCAGGGCAGACCCCAGCCCCACGAGGAACACTCAGTGCTGTCATAAAAGCTCATCAGGATCCTTCTGTCACTTATCTTGAAGACACTTGGCTTTAGAACTATAAACATTGAAGTAATTAATTTTGCAAGGATTTTTTAAAATATCAGTATCTATTCTGGATCTACATCTCAGGGTGGAACAACTTAAAGACAGCATTAACTTCATTGCTTATAATACATTAATAATGCACAGAAGTCCCAAAAGACATTACAAAATCCAATTTCCTATATTTGTAATATTTGCCCCCTGTTGCTCCAAGGAAAGCCAAGTAGATCCACAAATCTGATGAATTAAGGTCTACCAAGAGTCACAACACAAAATCTGGTTTCCCTTTCTTAGCTCTAAAATCCAGTCAAAACTAATTAGAAAGACTGGACTATGTCTTGCCTTTCTTTGTTGTTATTCTTAAGCAATAGGAACTCACTTTTTAGTTACATTGACGAGCTGTATTCTTTTTACAGTTATTTGTACTGTGTTTTTTTATGACAGTATAGGAAAACCTCATTACAAACAAGGAAGTAAATAACACAGTTCTATGCCTATTGAAAGTGGTAAATCTTTAGGGGCAAAATATGAGATAACTAACTTCTTGCTCAATAGCACATTAAAAAGACAACTTTCTCATAATGACATATTTGCACATGTAGAAAAAAACTTGTAAAAATAGGCTAAAAAATATAAAAACCTATTAAATGTTTTCACATTCTTTTCTACCACCCAAATATTCCACTTCAGGTCTTTAGTAAGGATTTTATTAAAACTACTTGTTTTTTTAAAATAATGATCTTATCTTTTCAAGATCTAGCTAAAGTAGAGGCCAGTGAAAGCAGAAGCACGTAAACAATTTAAAATTAGCTTGTTAGCATAGCATGCAAATTTAAAATTAGCTTGGTTTAATCCATTGGAAAGAAGCTCTCATGGGAGAACTGTCCTTTTAAGTCTGGATCAAGCATACATTGCATGTTACTTTAGCACAGAAACCACATTTAAAATTTTAAATTACACACCTCAAGGTGTAAACCTGGTCAGTCTGGTTTTCTGTACACTTGTTGAATAGACTCAGATGCAAAAGTGATCCTATAGAAACAATTTTCATATTTATTTGTGAGGAATTCATCTAACTTACAGGCCAGTATCTGACAGTATACAATTTTTTAGATTAGTATTTTATCAAATCATTTCTGTATTAATGAAGTGGAATTAGTAGGTAGTATCAAGTCATGCTGTATTAGTTTATATGTAAACACACCCCTGACACTGCTATTCTCAAGTGCCTACTAAAAAACAATTACTTGTAATAGCAAGACCTAGAGTACAACAAATATGCCCTTGTAATGTCAGCTAAACCTTAGAGACATGGAATGGCTCTGTGTTACTAGAACAAAGAGGGCAAGGCTGAAATTGTTGTAAACCAGCAAGTGCCTGCAGCCACCACCTTAAGTGATCTTCTAGCGACTACAGATCCATGTAAAAGCTCCATGGATTAGTAAATTGGCATTAACAGATTTAGATACACACAGAGAGAAATCAGGATATAACTAATGGGCCTGTCTAATATTTAAACATAGTCTGAAGAGCTAACTATCTGTTATGGAAATGGAAGCATACATGTTATTACTTCGCTGAGAATCAAGTCAAAGTGAATCCCCTGCACACAAATTCATATGATTCTTCTCAGGTTTCCAGCTGGAAAAAAATATTTGCATTACCAGGAAGGAAGCCAAGCAATTCTGTATTAACTTCAGAGAATGCAAAAACACTGACTGAGCCACTTTTAAAAAGTCAATTTTTACTGGACAGTCAAATATATGAGCAGAAATCACACCCACACTTGCTGTACTCCCAAAATAACTATTTGTATATTGATTAATTTAGTTGTACCTCACACAACATCCTGCAGTGTGGCACAGGAGACCCAACACTCTCACATACATCAGTGGCAACAGAACTATGAATTTCACAAGAAAATAATGAGTGAACATCCACAGAAGGTACTCTACCCTAAGAGAAAAGCCATGCTTCATAGCACTATATTGAGCTGACAGAGTAGAACATTCTGGACTTAGATTCATGGTGATGGGAATGGAAATTCTGGTTCTAGGCAATCAGTGACATTCCAGCTGTAACAGAGGCCTGATGTACCTGCAAAAGCACCACACTAAGACTTAAGATTAGCTTGGTTTGAATCCAAACATAAGCAACTTAACACAGTACAACTGTATAAGCATTTCTCTAAATGCAGTATTAACATTATTAGCAACAGGACTTATGCTAACTATGCAATTCCCAGTCCTGATCTCATTAATTTGTTCTGAAAACTGGCTCAATGTACTACACCTTGGAACCAGGTTATTGATACAAAATTTAAGCATGAGATATCAAAATGCTTGAAACTATGGACAGAGATAAAAAGCCATGGCCCCAGAACCATAAACAACTCCTTAATGATCAAATATTTGTCAGTGAAAACATGCAACCTCCACACTTGGGAGGGCTGCTTTTCTCTTGGTAGCAGGGGTGACTTGAACAACCCAAACAGCTGAGCAACAGGGCAAGGAAGCAACAAGGCTGCAGCCTGGGAAAGGAACACCTCTCCAACCTCACACCACATGCAGTCCAGCATCAGGTGACCCAATCTTGTACTAAAAGATGCTCACAAAAGATCCTAATTCGGGCCTGTGTGTGTGTTTTCAGCAAAAGATGCATATTTCAGTTCTATACCTGTCCTGCCATCCAACCTTCCCCACCCCTCACTGCAGAGTTCTTCAGTTAGGTTACCTTTGCCTCAGCAGTTAAGATCATTGAGAATAAAGGTATCAGGCTAGAAATACAGTACTGGCTCCATGGTACTGCATAGCTACAGATAATTTAGGATGTAAGTCAGATATAAGTGACTGCTTTGAATACAAAATAACATGTATTAACTAATGTATAGCAATAATTAACAATAAGAACTAATTTAAAGGACAAGGCATGTTGCTAATGAATGTCAGTCTAACAGCTTTTGTCCTAAAATTTAAAATTGACCTGAATTGTCAGTCTAAACTCTGCCATCACAGCTACCTCTAACTTTTATACATATATATTTGCATGTGTGTACATATAGATCTATATACATATGCATACATAATTTGTATGAAATTGAAAGAGTTGAAAAAGGAACTTAAGAGCAACACTTGACCTTAAAAGAGAGAAACCTAAAAAGTTTTAAGAATATATTAGAGACCAGTTACAATACAACCTTAGTTAAGTACCTGGAGAGCTGGAGTAGTAAATCCTGTTTTAACTAGACCTCTTATCTAAGGAATGATGCGCTTCAGTTGAGAGAGAAGACATTTCAACCAGATTTAAAAAGTAGTGAATTGGCCACACTATTTGATTGAATTCACTCTAACTAGAATGCAACAAGAATAGTTGTTGGGAGAACAGCAACTAAAGTACACATCTAAAACAGGAGGCAAGAAGATGAACTGGAAGAAGAAAACAACACTCCAGCAGTCATGTATGACAAACTATTTTGAATGTACAAACAGAAAGGGAGGTTAAACAAGAGACTTCAGGAACACCTGTAACAGAGATGGTTGGTTGCAGCTGCACAGTAGATGAAAAGTACTCTGACTTTTTGACACAGTATTCTGTGAATGCATATCCAAAAGTGATGCCTAACGTTGTACAAATGCTCATTAGAGCTGTTGAAAACGTCATTAACAGCTATCACAAGACACATCAGATAATCAGCAGCAGGTTGCCCAGGGCAACTGTTGAGCAACACTACAGCCCTGGAGGGGGTGACGTATGAACCAACCATAGTCATGAACAAGAAATCAGCTATAAATCAATCTTATGAAAATGCACAGAAATTCAGATTGAGCAAGAACAAGGATTGCAAGTAACATAGAAAAATTTGCTGAGCTATAAAAGCATAGTTTTAATACCTAAAACACTGAAATTATTTAAAACTTTGTATACATCTGTGAGAAATACTACACAGCATGAAACTGCTCTAATATACTGCTCCACAGGCATGAATTATGACCCTGAAGTGTATGTCAAATAATGGACAGTGTTAGAATTTAATTATCATAATAAAAAACTTATGTTGGGGAATTATATTCTCACTTATAATAGGAAGACAGAAATACTGCTGGATTACAGCCCTAATTTCAAGAATGTGGTAACACATGATTATATTCAAGTACTAAAGATTAACTCTTCAGCAATATTAAGTATGGTAAAATACCTGGTTCATGTACACTGTAGATTTTTTTTTTTACATCTTAATATTTTAGAACCTGCATCATAGTACAAACAACAGACTCATTGAGCTAATCTGGATGTGTATTTTTCATTTTCTGGCTTAATTTCTCCAATATGCACCAAAGAAGAAACCATCCATTTTTCCACCATGCCAAATAATTGGTGGGTTTTTTTGCCTGACAAGGATATTACCACTTTATAGAACTCTGATATATACACACATTTTCACTTCACATCAAACCATCAATGGCTGGTTCAGATAACTCAGTGGCATACATAAATTTGTACAGAGGGCATCAATGCCAAAATGAATTATCCAGTGGAATCCTGGATTTCAAGCAACTTCCACATGATGCACCAGCAGCAGCCCAGTGTCATTATCTCCTAGGTAGTTATTCCCTTTCCCTTCCACCCTATCCTGTTGCTCTTTGGCATTTTCCTCTCCAGAACAAAATCACCTCAGGCCTTTCACATATGAGTAAGTACTCCTAACCACATTTGCCTCTATTTAAAATATCTCTTTCTCACTTAGCCAAAATCTCACACAAGTTTAGATTTAACTACTTGACTGAGACACACACCAAAGCCTAAAAGTACTAATTGCCACATGCCCTAAATAAACCCCGACCTAGTTAGGGCCTGTATTAAAAGTCTTGGTTTACTCGGGTCATTTTTTTAGTAGCAACTAAGGCTGAAAAGGCCCTTTATCAATTTACAGAAAATTAATTATTCAATTAAATGCCCATCACATCATGCTATGTCAGATTATTTTCTAGCCTCAGACAGCTGGAAATAATATTTTCCTAAGCAATTAGCAATTACTACAAATTTACTGCTGGTGTTTCTGCCCAGGGCATGGATTTATGGCTTAGCTTATTTAATAAAAACCTTCACAAACCAAAACCTATCAGTTCCCATTTAACTTAACTAGCAACAAACTCAAGCAAACCTCACAGTAGATACAAACTGTAATTACAGCATTCTTTTATCATAAGCAGGTATCTCAGCAAGATCCAATTTTGACACAGTAGGTAGGAAAAAAGAAAAATCCAAACTTTATTTCTTCTATACCACTTTTATACACTACCACATCAACTGAGTCCAAAATACTGTTAGGTTTCACATTGTATAAAGTGTAACCAATATACTTTTAATGTCAAGATGAAGTTTTGAAAGTCTGTTTTGCAAGACATGATTCTTCATGCCACTGAGAACCTTTCTCTAGCACTAAACAGTCTCCTTCAATTAAAAATACACATCTTTATTATAAAACTTAGAGGTTTGTAGGGTTTGACATTTCTGGGAAAAAAACTCATTAGGAAGGTTCTGCATGTGTTTTAATTGATTAATGCATGAAGCATTTTCTGTTAACTTGCCAATCTATTTTTAAAAATGTCCATCTGTACTTCCTTTCACAAGCAGCCAATTATTAATGGTGGTCAGTATCACTCTATAAATAAAACAGAAATACTACTAGAGTGAAGAAAGGCGGCTGTTCAACAAACCATATCTTTAAAGAGTGGAGTAAGCTTTTTATTTTTAGTGGTTGATTAGTGGATACAAACATGTCAGTCTCTCCTCAGACTATATGTAAGGAAAAGAGAAATTGAAAATTGAAAACTGTCAGTTTACCTTTCATGTACAGTGTTCTTATTCTTTTGTAAACTGAAAGTAACATGTTTACATCTGTCATAATTTATAAAATGAATATTTATTAAGTTTTTTACAACAACAACTTAGGGAGGAAAAAAAGCTAAGACAATTCACTAAGCTGTCCCTCAAACAGACTTCCACTTTCTATATTACTGCTTTTCTTGATCTCCAGATATTCACACCAGATACTCAACCCCCACACCTTTTACAAGTTCATTCTAAAACTAAATGGCTGGCTTGCAACTTTTATATCAATTTAAATGTCATTACTACCTTCATTAAGCAACTGTACTTGCCAATTGCTGTTTCTGGAAGAAAAAAGCCCCAACAAAATAGTTTACTTGAAAGTATCTCCACTATAGAAACTGAGTTGATTGCTCAGTCCTAGTTCAGGTATTTCCACAGAGTGTCTACTTGTCTATTTACAACACAATAAAAACAAAGTACTCCAAAAACCCCAAACTAGAAACCAATAGCAAGTTTCTGTCACAGTATAGCTAATCCGTAGCTAAACAGATAAATCTGGCTATAATAAGAAACCCAATTTGGCTTCCTAGTTTGATAAACAAGTCCCTAGGTGAACAACCATATGAGATTTAAACTCAGAGACCTCAACCAATCCCTTCCAACCCTAAATGCAGATGTATCATTGGCCAGGGAGCTGGGTGGTGTTAAGACCCAGATCAATCTGTCCTCTAGATCTGGGAGTCTTAAACTCCCAGTATAAGAAGGTTCCAAGCAATAAAATAGGTCTTATGATCAAGAGGATTCGAGTCATACATAATTTGTCTCCAACCTGTGACCACACAGAAGAAGTGGTGCTCCTGTGTGAGGATAAGAGCCAACCCATGAGCACAGTGGAGTGAGACAGAACAGCCCATCAGGCTGTATAAAAATATGGGGGTGTGAAGAGCTGACCTAAACAGCATGAAGAATGACCAGAGTGTGTGAGAAGAGCCACCAAAGCAGCAAAATACTGGAAATAAACAGAGGACAGCATATGCAGAGCCTGTCCAAACCAATGAAAAAAGCTGAAAAAACCAGAGCATGCAGGGAGAGCCGCCAAACCAGCAGTGAAAAGCTGCAACAATAGAGCAAGGAGAGCTGTTTGTGGTGTAAAGCCACCAAAAGTCCAGATTCCCCTTTATAAATACCCCTTGTAAATAGAAAACGGTGCCAAAGAAATGAGAGGATGTTTTTCACTGGAAGAAAACCCCATCATCAAGGTTTGGATTCTCCTTTTACCTAAAAGGGGAGTGAAGTATATGGAGCACGGATTGCTAGGCTTGCTGGCATGGTCTGGGAAACACAGACTGAACATTATAAAGCCCTGTAAAATTGTTTCAGACTTGCTGGGGCATACTGGAAGCTGAGCAGGACACAGAGACAGCAGTAAAAATGCCACAGACACCACCTGCTGAAACACCCACCAAGGACATGGAGCAGAGCAGCAGGTGAAAAGTCAAGAGAGGGAGCAGCTGTTATCTGCCAGAGCTCCTCTGCCACCACTGGGTATATCCATGGAATGCCCATGTCTGCCATGCCCCAGCTACAGGGTCTATCCTGGGGCTCCCTGCCCCATTAAGGCACTGCAGAGACAGCCTGCCAAAAAAACCCCAACATGGCACGTGCCTCAGATGCGGGTCAGCCAAGACGGCAGCGAGCACATGGCACCTGAATCATCCAAAATGGAAGAGCCAAGGGGGAGGAATGCCGTGCTAAGCACACAAAAGCACCAGCTGGAGTTGCCTCCACTGTGGCATTCAAGACTTCCTCTGCTGTGCCCACCAAAAACAGAAGGAATCAGCTCCGTGTCACCAGAGGTTGGAAGAGAAGCCGGCGGCCCTGCCACTGGAGCTGTCCTGGTGCTGCGCTCGCCCATGCCACATGAGGAGCCACCAGTGCCTGGGGCTGCAGGCTGCCACACACAACTGCATCCACAGCTGGGACTTGAGAAACCTGGGAAAAACAGAGGCAGCCAGCACTGCAGTCAGCACCCCAGAGACTGGGATGCCCAGCCAGCAAGGGTGGGGCCCGGGACCATGGGACATCGCATCGTGCCAGCTGTGAGCAGTCCCAGACTCCAGCACAGCGAAGCGGAGACGCCCGCCATCACTAACAAATCCTGTTGCCTGGCAACAGCAAGGATATCGACCCCTCTGCACAGCCAGGGAGAGCCTGTAAGTCTCCTGGGACTAGGGCAGGAGAACCAAAAGATGGCCCCTGCTCCCCCAGTCTGGTTAACCTTGAGGGAAGCTCCAACAGTGTCACAGGAGAGCCCACACCACCACGTGCCATGCGGCATTGGCTGGAAGCAGGGCGAGCCCTTTCCAACAACGCATCCCCTCTCCATGTGCCTTCTGTGGAGGTGCAGTGGCAGGGAAGGGCTGTGCAGATCCACAAAAATGCAGTGCCACAGCAGCAGCGGCAGGCCCACCATATGTAGAAGACACCTGTGACCACATGGTGGCCTGAGCCAACCCCAACCACACCAAAAGCCACCACATGAAAGAGGGGAACCCGGACACCAGCCCCTATGACAGGACCAAGGACTGGGCCATGGGCAAAGCCCCTGTGGGGAGCCCAGCGAGCAGAAAGCAGCAGTGAAGGTGGCAGGGGGAGGCATACAGGGGTGTGGTGCTATCAGGGCAGTTGTGATCAGGCTGTCCCAAAAAATGGTGCCAGCCACGTGGCACAGACACCAGCGTGGTGGCAAAGGGCTGGCCTCCCTCTCAGCAAGCCCAGTGGGACACCAACACTCCCTGCGTGTGGGCAGTAAAGAAGCAAACCAAGGAACTTGATTAATACTGGCCAAAGCAATGCCAAAGGCAATGCCAAAGGAATTGCCTAGCTCCTACCACACACACAGAGCAGCGTTTGCCTGGTAAAGCATGGCCACCCTCCAGTACACCAGCAGAGCACCACTGCCACCCTGCCTGCCACTGCTTCGACTCTGCCAAGGCTCTCAAACCCTAAAAACTCTAATAAGTTAATATTAAATAGAAGAAAAGATCAAGCTAGTTTAATAGTCCCTTCCTCAAGAGGGAGGACTGCAGCATTTGCTAAAATTGAAACTGATTTCATATAACATATCTTTGTTAGCTAATTCTTTTGCAGTTACTACAAAGGTGTCATGCCAATGTTACAAATATGGACAACAGTTTGCCAAATATGTCCTGAAGTTTACAGTACAATACTTATTGATTTTGTGCACTCTGCAGGCATCATGCTTGCTCTGTCAACCTGGAAAACAAAACTCACTGTTTCAAAGTTCAATTGTCAAATGCTGCAAGAGTGTTTGCAGCTATGAGCTAAACTTTTCATTTCCTACAGCTAATTCATAGAAATTTTCTGCCTTTACTATTCAAATAGCAATTCCTACATGATTTAAGGAGCGAGTGCTGACATTATTCCAGTGTTACCACTATCCCAAACTCCCAATTTAAGATTGCCTTTTATAAATAGAGGCTGTGTAATAATTCTAAGATATCCTTTCAAGTAGAAAGTCACTGATATTTCTATTTCAAGGTGCTCTTTCTAGAAAATAACTTCCACCTTACATTTTTCACATTTACAATGTGAAAAGACTAGCACTAGAATGAGAAACCTAACCCTAACTACCTTTCATATTAAAAATACGAACGGCACATTTTCCTATTTTTAAACTAAAATATAACCATGACTTTTAACGTTGAGTTTTTAAAATTAAATATGCAGATGTTAATCATGGAACTAAAGTAATTTTAGATTGAAAAAAACTTAAAAACCATATATAAGAAGGTATTAACATACTGATATAACATACTAATATACTAATGATTCATACTAATACATGTAATATATTAACACAGTATTTGTGATAATATTCACCTAGACTTCATCACCTTACAGTGCTAAAAGAGATTTTCTTGCTACAAAATAAAGGTGACACCTATATTCCAACCATATTACTAGTATTTCCCAGTTACAGATCTTCTATAAATAATTATCCTGTGTTGCAGAGATACTACCCTTTATTACAAATTTAGTCTACCCTCTCAGCATGGAGACTCAGCAACTTTTAGTGAGTGAAATCCCAAGTAATTATAAGGAAAATGCACATATGCCTTTCACAGCTTTGTGGTGTCTTCTTTAACTTGTTAACTTTATTTCAAAGGTATTTTAGATAGCAAGATTAGCAACAACATTTTCCATTCCATTTCAATAATGCTTATTAGTTTCTTTTAAGGTTAGTCTACAACTAGCACCCAAGGATCACGACCAAGAGAAGAAGCATTCACAAGAGAAAACTGAAACTCCAAATATACACCTTAAACCACCCATAAAACCCTTAGAATGGCAACTTACTTACGACTTTACTTGAAAAACACAAGAATCAAATGTTTTAAAGACATTATTAATACAAGGATGTGTCACTTTTAATCACATACCAAGATATAACCTGTGAAACCTAAGACAAAGATTTCCTTTGATAGTTTCAAATTGGTTTGTTTGTAACAAAAAGGTAAATAATACCTTCAAAAGGAGTTGTGTGTATATATATATATATAATTATAATTATAGCTATTTATAAGCTTTTTATATCATCATTGATTATTTGGCCAAGGATAGATGACAAAGCCAGCTCTTCCATGAGTTATTACTAAAAGATTTCTTTTAATGATATGCTAGAGAAGCTCTGTCCAGTCTAGGTCTTAGCCCTAGTCAGGTTACTGCCTTAAATGGCAGAAAAAGTATCAAATCCAGGTGTTTCTGCGCTAAAAATAAAAGCAAGCAACTTTGACTAGCTAATCTGGCTTTGTAAAAGCCAGATCAGCTTTATATTTGAGACAAACAAAGGCCTCATCCAGAAAAGGTCTTCGATACCTCATCATGAAAAGGATGTCACTCCTCAGTGACAGCAGACACTGGGTGATAATAAACCATATAGGAAGTTTCACCTTGTTAATTTCATTCAAAAATGTGTATTTTGTTCCTATTACAGCTGCTAAAACAAAGAAAGGGGAGAAGTGTTGGGTGGACATACACCCCCCTCAAAAGTCTTGAGTGCTCTCATGTTCTCATCTTTTTAAATCAATTCACAACACAACCTAGCAAGCTGACAGCTTGTCAGAAGCAAAAGATTGTCAATTTTAAGACAATTTTCCCACTACCCTCCTTGAACCCCAAAACTCAAATATTTAGAAAACATCAGGGGTAAAAAGATGTTTGTATTTTTAATTAAAATAATTTTAAGTTAAATTGTTTACTATTCATACTGTTAAGTGTAAAATTGTAACTCCATCTTAAAAACTTGTATTTCTGGTAACCCTTTTAAGAGCACCTGATCGTGAATGTCACAACTCCAATGATACATGAGATACCTGTTGTCTTTGTCACCTTATCTGCAAGGAGGCTGCAGAAGATAACTAAGAACACATACATTTTTTAATATAACCAGAAGGGTGAATTGTCACAGTATAGCTAGTCTGTAGCTAAACAAATAAATCTGGCTATAAGAAGGAACCCAATTTGGCTTCCTAGTTTTCAAACAAGTCCCTAGGTGAATGATCATAGGATGTATTTAAACTCAAGCAGAGACTTCAACCAACCCCTTCCAGCCCTAAATGCAGATGCATCAGTGGCCAAGGAGCTGTTAAGACCCAGATCAATCCATTGTCTAGATCTGGAAGTTTTGAACTCCCTGTATAGGAAGGTTCCAAACAATAAAACAGGCTGTAGGTCTTATGATCAAGAAGACTCCTAATTTCTGTCTCCAACCTATGATCACGTGTAACAAGTTTCCATAAAGGCTTGGATATGCATATCCATCACTTCAGGATAACAAAAACCAAGGAAAACCATTGCATCACAGTTACTGCATCTGGTTCAAGCAACTAAAACCAAAAGGTTTTTCTACATCAAGAATATACACAGGAAAGAAGACGAATATGAATCACTGGATTAAAGCAACATGACAAATATAGATTCTATCAGTAGAAATGCTGACGTTTTAAGCTGGAACTTAATCTTCTTCAACTCTTCCTGTGTAGGTAGTTACCTCTAGGGACAAAAATTACAAAGNTATCTATATAACAAAGATATATATATAATATAAATAAATGTATGTATTATAAATATACATAAATATAATAACATCAGATAAACACTTTGTTATTAAGAATTCTATAAAGAGATTTGAGAATCTATTAATATAAATTTCTCCCACGATTAAATGAGTGTTGGCCTTCCTCTTAGATTGCCTGAACTGGGGGTACAGCATACCATATTATTCTTGATTTATCATACTGTGACTACATGAATTAGTGCAATTCACTCTGTACAACCGTGGAGATGGCACTGTAATAAGAGACACAGCTATCAAAGAAAGACAGTAAAGCTTATGTTGCCTAAAAGTTGGACTTCCAGATCTACAGGGCACTTTCTTTTTGTTCTTTTAATTGCAGACCCTAAACCTTCCAACTCCAAAACCATGCCCCAGGGATCCACACTGACAGCATTGCCATGAAAATCCAATCTTAACCTTGTACACAGAATTCCCCAATGGAAGTTTGATTTCAAGAATGAAAACTACAAAGCTTTAAAATAAAGAAGGGTACCCTTAATAAAGACCAACTGGCACTGACTACTGTCAACAGCAGTAATTTAGTATGACCAGGCTAGATTAATATAACAAAGCTAAAGTTTGTCCATATACGGACTTCTTCTAATATGCATAATTTCATCTCATCTAATGACCACACAGCAGAACATTGATCTTCAGTTTTAGCCTACAGCCTGTCATAAACTAATAAAACACCTTTGAGGTGTTTTATCTTATGTGGATAAAAGCAAGTCAGTTAGCATCATATATTGACTGCCATCATCCTTCCCCAAACTTAGTTCACAGGGCCGGTTCATGACTTGATGTAACCTAGTGAGTATACAATACTCTTCCTTTGTTCCTCTATTCCAGAGAAATCAGCTCTTTTCAGTACCAGTAGTCCAATCAGATCATCAGATCCCATATTTTTCATTCAATGAAAAGTCACTGTCACATGGCCATACCTGTTTCGGAGGTAATATAATTCTGCACTTGAAATACACAAAAAAAGCTATGCTAATAAGCATGAATTAAACTAATATTCTTTCATTAAATAAAGGGAAGAGATGAGTGTCTTACAAAGTAGCCCTGTAAAATTATCTCTCAATCTCTACCCTGTGCAATACAAATGCTAAAACCAGAGCAGAAGCAACTGTGGGTTTCTGCATACAACATTCATATCTCAATTAATACTACAACTTATAATTAAACTCATCTCATTGATGAAAGTACAGTAAGACCACTCAGTGACAGAAACGTTCCAAATTTATGCTTATATATTAAGAAAATGTGGTCATTCTATAATAACAGTAGAATTAATTATGCACAGAAAATCATTACATTCCCCATTGAATTCAAATACACATACCTAATTCCAGTGCCTAAAAGAAAGCTTTATGAAAATCCAGCCACCCTTTCCTACAAGAGAACACTACAATTATGAACACCATCTCATACTACAGAAAACTTTACTGAAATACAGGTTAAGATGGAAGTAGTTAATACATCTGACTCTGGATCAGCAACATCAAGGGAAATTGAACTTAGAGTATAGTGAAAAATTGCTGAAACATATTAAAGATTAAGATCTCAGCTACATCAAATCAGTGCAATATTAAGCCAATAAGAAAGCTGATATTCCCTCCTTACCAAATTAATTACAAATCATTCAATAAATAATAAGTTCCACTGATAGTAAAGGTAGTTTTCACACATTATCATTTCAACACTTTTTTATCAGCTTACTGGTGTTTTCCTACGCATTTAAATACATGCTGGAAAGTTTATAATTACTGGAGACACTACAAAGATACAGAAGTAAAGATTAACTATGTACCTCAGGAAGAATATCTTAAACATTTATCTTTGTGCATAATCAGTTTTTGATTGAAAACTTAAGTTAAATAAATACAGTATGCAATTTGCTACTAAACAACTATCAAACCAGAAGCATTGATGGTAGAACTCTGGCTTAAAAGTATAAGGTCTAAATTACAAAGAGAGCAATGACAATACCATTTCAAAAGCGTATTTCTATATCCTAGACACATGAAATCATCCAACCGTATTCCTCAACTTGCGAAATTTCCACAACAATAATTTTAATTGCAGCTAGATATAACTAACTGGAACTTACTAGCTTTCAGGGATATAATCTATCAACTGAACTGTCAAATACCATTCACAAAGCATGAGCCTGAACAAAAACGGAACTAAAAATCAGATTAACCTTTAGAACTGTGGATGCTTTTAATTCTTTCTCCATGTATTCAAGAAATGCAAGAACTTAAGAATAGATGCATCAATTCAACCCCAAGCTACCAGATCTAACAAGGGCCAGAGAGAAAAAGAAAAGTCACCAGTAAGAAGTTCCAGTGTTACATACATCCTGGTCGTCTGAAGACACGCTCACCAGCTTCCCTTTGTAAGCTGCAATGTACCAAAACATTCCAGCAGCAATGGCAGTACCCTATAACCTCATTCCACAACCACTGGAATTCAGGCTGCTGAGATGTGCTGTACAGCACGCCTGCAGATGCCCCTTGGATACATCCTTGCCAGCACCTTCCTGTTTCTGCCTGGTTGGAATGCTAAAGCTCAAGCCTCTTAAGACATTTTTGGAACTTCAGATCATAGGCTCAGACTGCCATAGATACACCTCAGTGAGAGATTGTTATGTACAATAAACTCCTGATTAACCTGCATCTTGAGGAAGTTTAAGAAGTGCAAACAGTTTAAAAAATAGTTAAAATACATTACATGATCTGTTTAAATTTTTTTATGACTATAATACTTGCCAGACACCTAAATGTAAAAACCTCCTTTTCTTCACAAGCTTTTCTCCAAAATACATTCAGTTGATATAATCAATCCAGTCTGTTCTTTTTTTCAAACCAAAAGGTGTTTAATAAAACTCTATTTGTAAGCTGATTAATAATAAGAATACTTCTCATTCATCATCCTTAAGACAGCTTGAAAAAACTCCACATATTTGGTGGAATAAGAACATATGTGCTAAGATTTAGCACTACTATAGGAATTTGTGAACTACGTGAGAGTCCTGCTATTTTTACTCTAAATCACATAGCTGGACAGACAATTTAATAGTATTGCAGAAAGACTACAGCATGCTTTTTGACAACCATTAGTCACAATTTGTATTGTAATTCTGAAAGCCAAAAAAGCAGATTTTTTTCTTTATCTTCTAAGGCCAATTCACCATTTTAAGAGTTCATTGAGTCACAAAGGCTGGGAAAAAAAACTCTAATGTTATCAAACCCAACCATCAACCCAGCACCACCAATTCACCATTAAACCATGCCATCAAGTGCCATATCCACACTTTTTTTGATGCTTGCAGGGATGGTAACTCCACCTCTACCCTGGGCATCCTGTTTCAGTGTTTTACAGCCCCTTCTATGAAGCATTCTTACTGTGTAATCTAAACCTCCCCTGAGACAACCTGATGGCATTTACTCTGATCCTTCCACTTCCTACCTGGAAAGAGAGACTGAAATATAATGTGCTCCAACCTCCTTTCAGGTAGTTGTAGAGGGCAGTAAGATCCCCCCTCAGCTTCCTCTTCTCCAGGCTAAGCAACCCCAGCCCCCTCAACCACTCCTCATAACACTTACACTCATTTATGTATAGGCTCTTTATTCTTAACAGTCTATTCCAGACCTTCTTTTAGCATTTAACAAAAACAGCAATACACTAACTTGTTCAGAGGAAGAAGCACAGAGAAGAACATTTTCATTTGGAAACCTACAAAGTTGTGTTCAGAAAGTCAAGAATCACAGCCAAAGAACCACCACCCTCTCTCCAAGGCAAAGACTCTAAAGGATGGTGCCTCCTCTGGGAAGCTGGTCTGGGGTCTTAAATTCACCCACAGGAAAAACTTTGCAGCCTTTGGAGGCAGACAGACTATCTCCACACACAAAACCCTCTAATGCAAGAAATGAAAAGTTGCTTGCCAAAGCCACAAATCAAAAGAGTTTGTTTTTGCAGCAGGAATTCCTTGCCCTGCTTCACAGTGCTCCATGGATGCCACTGTCATAAGTAGATGACCTAAAAGAATTTGCCATACTTTTGTTTGCTTCCACCAGAGATAAATATATAGCACCTCAAAACATGAATGATGGCAATAAAAAAATTGTACTTACTGTAATCTCAGCCTTGCTCAGACAGATAGAGCCTCTGCAGCCGTACTCTGTTTCATCCTCAGACTTGTAATAACTGAGTGTGTTGGTTTTCAGAACTACCCATCGATCCTGCCATCCATGAATGTAGTTGGTCCACTGTAAAAAAAAATTTCCAGAGATCAGGAAAACAACAATAAAAGAATGATGGATATTTTTCCAGGCTTTTGAGCACCCAAAGAAAAAGGCAACTTATTTTTACAAGTTCTTCCAAATGAGAACTTTTTTCTGCTCAGAGCTCCTAGAAGAATTGTACAAACTCCTAAAGCAACAAGAAAGCAGTTCTTTTGAAGGATCAATAAGACAACAGATGTCTGGACCCCAACTCCACTGCCATCACTGCCAAGGCCAGTTACAATAAAGGCAATGAACATACTGATAACACAAATTGGAAAACACGGAGGGGAAAAAAAGTCAAACATTAATGACTAAGGTGAGTTTAGGCACCCAATTTAAAATCTGGAGCTAGGCCATAAGACTTGAGTGAACATAGAATAATTTATTTTATATAAAATATGATATAAAGTTCTCTTCATATAAATACACACTTGCCATTATCCAACAGCACAGTAAATAACTATTGTAGTGCCTATAGGACTCCGTGCTTTATTAACGTAATATTACCCAGAGATACTGCTTTGGGTTTTAATTATAATTGCTTTCACTAAGAAGATACTTGGTTATCAGCAGACATCCCATCATGTTTTTGTTATTCAGATTTTTCTAGGGACTCTGCATTCATACACTGAATAAAACCAATATTCCAGGAACAAATTCTGGATTAATTGTAGAGATCTAGTAAGAAGTGACCAGAAGTTCTGATTACTACTCTTATTTGCAACATCTTTCTGACTGCAGTTTGTAGAATCATGTGAACTTCCTAGAATCATCTGACACTGACAGAAAAGTCAGGATTATCCTATAAATCTGACAATACACTGATACTTATTAATCAGTCACGGTGCAAATGTTATAAATTCGATAAAAATAGAAACAAAAGAATTGAAATCAATCTTATTGTGAAAGCATTTCTTTGATTTTGACAAATGTTCTTTGATAAAAGTTCTGGTTAACACTTAGGTATATCCATCATTCATCATTTTGTATCTAAAAAAGTGAGGGGGAAAAGTCATCTAACAGTCTCGTTCCCATCTCATACTACATACATTAGTTAACACATATTCCATAATTACATGTTAACTTTAGTAATAAGATAATGAGGTCTAAAGAAAAAAATTATAGCTGAGAAATTCTTAACAATTTTCAAATGTAGGCAAGACCTTGACTGGCTCTTAAAATATAAATCCCTTTTTTATTTCTTGATTGCTAAATACAGCATTTCTTAAAGAAAGCCTCAAGTGTTCTTAGTGCATGAAGCGGTACCACAAGTAATCATAAAGGTATATTATTTCCTGCCTTCCTCTTTTCCTATCTCTCACGTTCCCAACTCCTCCCAGGATGTGAAAGGCAGAGTCCAAAGTTACCTTGGGGGGGAGAAAAAAGCAAGGAAAAGCACCTTTCCTTCTCTGAAAAAGTTAACAGAAACATACATAGCAGGGAATCTTGCATCTGCTGCTGCAATCAAAGCTTGCTGTTGCAATCCAAATGTGCCATGAACTAAGAGACTCCTTAAAGCACACTTGGGTAGCCACAAGTGTGTTTTTGGGAGAGAAAAGACCAGTGTTTTTCCAAGCATCTAGATTCTCATGCTTCCTGAAAGCCTCTTCCACTGAAGTTCTTTCTTTGTATCTATATTAAAATCATTAGCAGAAAATACAATGGAAAAAAAGCCTAGAGTTTCAAAACATTTCAAAAGACCAACAGGATATACTTTAACAGGTTTCTCTTACCAAATTACTCCATTTCCTCCACAGCTTTTCTCTCTACTGAAGGGCAGAACTACTGAAACTACTACACACCCAGTGAACTGCAGCCTACTTCTATGATTTTAGAACTATACATAGTAAGTTACTAAAAAATAGATATTTCCTTAGTAGAAAGTTCCGCATGCTACCATTTCAATTAGTTTACCTCAATAATTACTGAGGTATCAACTAACAAAAGGTAACCTTACCCCTCAAACATATTCATTGTGACAGGTTTCACCATACTTGACTATTCAGATTAAATTCCAGGTTCTCATGGGAAAGACTACACCGGATTATGCCTACACTCAGCATAATCATCCAGAAAAGCAAAAAGTGTTCATATACCTCAGCTAGGATGTCTGAAGCCATGGCTTAACCTGCTACAGCACTGAGAAAGAGCACCTGGACTTTGTATTTATATGCCAACATAAAAATGAATTACATACTACAAATTACATCCCGTCTAATGAGGGAAGCATCTTACCCAAGGAAAACTTTGCTGTGAAAAAAAAAAAAAAAACCCAAAAAGAAAAACCACAAACAAAACAGCAAAAAGACACCAAACAAAAATCTCTTATTGTAACTGATCTAACACCATCTTACATCCATCTCATCCCCTCCTTCCCTCATCCACTATTTAATCTTACAAATTAAAGCAGAGATCCTTCTCCCAAGCATTCCTCATATCTCTGGGGTTAGAAACATTTTCAGGCTGGTAGGGGTTCACAAAGTCCCTCAGAACAGTGTGAACCCAGTTATGGCTATTTTCTGTGCATTCAGGGCAGTGTAAGATCTCTGTATCCCGTGCCTCGTACGCTGGCTTGTGCCTAGACTAATCGCGTAGGACAGGAAAAAAACTCAAAAAATAGTGCTTTAATCTTACATATATTTCAACGCTATTCTGATATACTTTCTGTAATAAAAAATACCCGTATAAAAACTAAGAAATTCAATATTCTACTCCAAAGTACTTCTGAAAATAAAATTTCCCAGTACAAACCGACACACGCTCGGAAGTCACCTCATTTTCAGCGATAAAAGAGAAAATAACTACGGTTATTTTTAAAAGGGGAAACAAGCCACATAGCCATTTTCCTTTTCCGCCCCTCCCGTTATCTCTTGCCGCAGGAGTATTTCACTGCCCTGTTCTGATACTTGCACTCAAAGCCGTGCCCGCTCCCGGGCAGACACGGCCGGCTGCGGGCG
>WEIU01002256.1:6932-16969 GCA_013389925.1 Aegithalos caudatus
CTCTCCTCTCCTCTCTGATTTAAGCACCCATTAACTACTAGAATTTGAAACCAGCTATGGCACTAAGTAAAATAAAGTATCGGTCTCAATTTTCGTCTCAATGCTAGTGCTTCTGGTCTTCTCATGCGAGCTGTTACTGTGATGAATAAACATGCACTGAATTGGTTCATTAGGGTGGAACTATAGATCTCTCCTGATGTTTCCTTTATTCTTTGAAAAAGAGGCTTCATTGTTTCTGTATATTTGGTTGTTACAGCTATGATGTTGCCAAGCAAAACAAAGTGCCATACAATAAAATGCTTCCGCATATATTAAATGCAAAAATAGGAAGCAGAAAAGATAAACGTGACGCAAATTGAATGGTTTATCTTGCTGATTGCCAGGCCTATTAATGTGTGGGGAAATATTCTTCCCTAAATTATGGAGTTACAATGACTTTTTGGAAATATGTTCTCATCAAAACCACAACTTAATATTTAAGGATTAAATAGAGTTACAGTTTAATCCTTATTCTACCCTGGAATCAGATCTGGAGTATTACTACTTTGATATACTATCACTCCCCATATGATGTTGTCTAAAATATTTTAGTCAGTTAAGAAATTAATTTTAACAACAAATAAAATACCAAAAATGATCCTAATTTTTTGGTTTAGTGCCCTATATTGCTTTGTCCATTTCACCACAATTTTGATAACCTCTACAAATTCTTCTATAAATTGACATTATGTGTCTGTGATTGTGACTCATTAGTGACTGTCGCTGAGTGCTGGAATCAAGAAAAATTTGGAATCTAGTATTTCTGGGTATGTTAATATCTATAGTTCAGTTCTTAACAAATGGCACATTCAATCTTTGATTCTGTTCATCTAGGGTCAAATGACACAGCTTGATGATAAAGTTTCAACAGGAAGTTTATTCACATGTAGTTGGACACTGTAAAAAACAAAAGAATTTTAAAAATGCAGATTGCAGTTTGCTAAACAGCATGCAAAAATGAGCATCTCTAATAGTGACATTGAGGAAAAAGATTTCCAAAAAGTTGTTAAGTACAATCATACAAAGTAAACTTAGTTTACAGCTAACAAAATAATTTGCTACTACCTACAAGTTAAAAATCCTGACAATCAGACTGTAAAAGCTAAAATATTACTGCTATGACTACTTAATCAGTGCACAGCTTGTCTTCCAATTAAGCGTGAGATTAGTGTGAAAAACTTTAGGATCATAAATAATAGCATCCCAAGAGTGTCTAATAAGCACTAAAATAAAAACTGAAATAATTTCCTAACTTCTGCACATTCTTGATAAAATTCTTTCATTCCATGCCTTAGACTTATTTCTGTTTTCCTGACTTTTTAATTTTACTTTGAACACAAGGTAATTCTTGAAACACAGGTAAGGCAATACACTAGGGAAGGGAGAATGATCTAATGCTTCTTTTTAACTTGCTTTACAAAGTTTGAGTTAGGATGGAATTTATCCCTGTGCCAGAAAATCAAACATTACCTATGTGCCACTTTAGTCTCAGTTATCCTGACAGGAGTTACGTCGTACATAAGTCTTCCTCAGGCTCATTTTCACTTTTAGTCTGCAGCCTAGGAAAATTTGTTTTCACTTTGCAAGTTCCATGTCATTTCATTATCTTCAGGCTAAACAGCTAGGAAAGGTCTCTATCTCTGTGTAAATGGGAGGAAATACACTGTGAAGAAAGATGTTGGTTGAAATTTTATTACATAATATAGAAACACTGGACAGGGTGATGTTTTCCCTGTGAGTAGACAGAGACAGCATGGTCCTGCATTGGGACCCACAGCATTGGAGAGTCTCTGGTTTAAGTGGTAGATAGGAAGAAATCTTACACTTTGTTTCATATACCCTGCGGCTGCTTCCTGGCTTGTTGTGGGATTGAGTCAGAGGGAGAAGAGACGGTGGGCAGGGGTTGGAAGCTTAGTCTTAATGACAGAACAATAGAAACATGATCAGTTTTCCCACTAACCCCACCAATCCATAACATGCAGTGGATAGTTTGGAACACATGTATGTAACAGAGGGTTAAGCACGGCATGCTTGATTCTGTCCTGTCCTTGCCATTTTTGTTTTAGGTTTAATACGGTGTCATATTTTAGTAACGGTATTCTCCAATCCAGTAGTCCCACTAAAAATCCATGTCTCCATGCACTTCTTTTCACCCTTCAGATACAACACAAAAGGCAAAGATCACACCTTGAATAAGAATAATTTACCTGAAACAGCAATGACATAACACAATGAACAGTGACAGCAGCAATTCTAATAAAAAAGTGCACAAAAGAGTGCAGAGGCTGATCTGACTGAAGCCACACCATCCAGAACTCTCCCTCTGCTCAGGACCATTGATACACCATCAGTCCATCCCCCACACCTGCTCCACTGGAAAGGGACATCCTTCTCTGAAGAGAGATGCAGTCCATTTTCCCACATGAGGCAATGAGGTCAGACAGTATTCCATCAGGAAAATAATGCTCACACAACTACAGGCTCCAGCCCCTCACAATGACAGAAATAATTAGCCCTGTTCTTGGCCAAAACCAGGATGCATGTCATTAATATTTCTTAGGGCAGGTAGAAGGTTGTTTGCTGTCTTTTCCTGATAATACAATTTTGGCATTGCCCATAACCAATTTCTTAAACAAATATCTTACACAAACCAGGACATGTGACAATCTCATGGTATTTACAGATACTTCCAAGCAGAAACTCACATTGAAACATCTTTTACTCTTTATTAATGTTGTCAAGCTTTCAGAAAAATTGCAAGAGGTCTCCTGTTGCTGCTCACAGCCCTGTCTCTGGGGTCAGCCCAGCCTGGCCGTACACCCAGCAGCCTTGGCTGCGCTCCAACAGTACCTTTGTGTGTCTTCTGCAGCACTGATCGCCTCCACTGTTACAACTGTGGTCAGAAGGAGGAGCCTTTCACTCTCGAGGCATTGGGAGCAGGTCTTTATTTGGGGTACACAGGGGAATTCCCTGGACCCAGGTTCGGAGCTTCCCAAGAGAGCGAGAAAGACCCCGACCCTGAGTCCTGGAGGGGTTTTTACCAGTCCAGTTCCAAAGGGGTGGGTACAAGTTAAAAACCAATAAAACCAAGCCATGTAGTACATACCAACATCATTACTTAAACAAGAACAAATCAAGCTAAATTGGGGTGGGGGCATTGGGATGTCCACCAACCACTGTCCATGCACTAGACCTTGGGGATGATTTATGGATACAAGGGAGAAAATACATTACAAAGGATGGGAAGGGGATGATCTCAGGGCGGGGGGGTGGACCAATCTGGGCGAAAGCCTGGGTTGTCTTGGAAACCCTTATCAACTTCTGATAAGGACAGGGGGCCCAACTTACAAACTATCTAACCAGCTCAGCTAATATTACAGTTTACAATAAATGCTATCATAACACTTATAAAATAAATCCAAACAACGCTACAGTCTCCTTTTAAGATTTCCTGTACTATATTATTATGTTGTTGTTCCTTTTACACAAATTAGTAAGAAGAGAAAACAGGAGTAAAATTTCAAGACAAAAATATTTAAGCACATTTTTAAGCTCTTAGAATATGTTTGAAATTCAGAAAATGTATCTTGAGGTGTATTAAAACCACTGTTGAATTGTAATTTTTTCCCAGGTATACAGAACTCATTCATGTCAGCAGAAAGGCCATGGTTATTTCAATTTAGTTAATAAGAAAACAACAAGAAGAAAAGAAATTCCCTCTGCACCTTTCTGTCTGTAGCACTTTTGTAAACTACAGGTAACTACTCTTTCCTTGAAGACATAGGAGAATAAAAGTGTTCATAAGGAAAAATCCAATATATGAGAGGAAAAATCACCACAAAAATACGTAATTGTATGTCAGATAAAATAAATGGGAGCATCATTGAGATCTAAAGCATTAATAAGTACAATAGAGCACTGATGAAACCACTTCCTATCAAAGAAGGAAGAAGACTATTTTTATTGTTTCTCATGCTGTTTGTGCTGGAGGAGAAATAAAGACAAGGAATCCAAAGAATTTCATCTTAGTTGCTGCTGTCTAATTCTGGAGCACATATGATTTCAAGACTGCCTTACTGGTAGCTTAAGTAGCCATAACTGTGTCAGATTTTTTCCTTTCTTCTTGAAAACTGCCTGTCTTCTAAAGGCAGGAAAGGAATTTACTCTGCCTCAAATAATGTCTGCCTTGTGCAGAGTCAGAATACAGGAAAAGAGAAGGGCTGTAATACTTCCCGCACTTCAATGTCATCCTGTGTGTGAATGAACAGATAAAGCACTAAGAAGGCTCTCTTGCACAGCAGCATGCACAGTTATACATGCATCTTTTTGGGAAAAGACTTGCCAAAGTACAGATGAACATTCAGGTATCCTGCTGGCTACACTGTTCCTGTTACCAGCCAGGATGCCACTGGCTTTCTTGGCCCTCTGGGCACATGCTGGATCATGTGCAGACAGCTGTTGCACCAGCACCCCTAGGTCCTTTTCTGCTGAGCAGATTTCCAGCCACTCTGCACCCAGCCTGTGGTGCTGCCTGGGGTTGTTGTGACCCAAGTGCATGATCCTGAACTTGGCCTTATTGAACCTCACACAATTGGCCTTGGCCCATAATCCAGCCTGTCCAGATATCCCTGCAGAAACTTTCTGCCCTCCAGCAGATCTGCACTCACACACAACTTGGTGTCATCCATCAATTTACTGAGGGTGGACTTGATCCCCTCATCTAGATTATCAATATAAATATCAATTAATCAGCACCACTCAATAAGCTCAATGCTAACATGAATATACATGCAAGAGATGAGGTAATGTATCTCATTATTTAAATAATACTCAAATACTATTTCTTGCTTTTCTGAAGATTTTTTTTAATATATTTTAAACTGGTCTGGGAATTATCTACTGATGTCTCAAGTAGCCATTGAATATTTTGTTTCCTTTTCATTGTAATATTTTGTGCTATTGTAAATAATTTGAGCCATTTTGTAGTAGAATATGTGAAACTATTATATTCATAAAACTGGACTGTCTCAATTTTGTTTTTAGAAAAGTAGAATATGGATCTTGAAGAACACTTCAAATGTATAATCTGAGATTCTGTCATTTTGCCAAGAAAGGTTGAATCAGATGATCCTTGAGTTCCCCTCACAAATTTTCAGTCTATGATTCTATCATGCAATCTATCACAGGAATATTGACCTTCATTTTTTATTTGTAAATAATGTTTAATTTTACTCATAAACATTAATTGAGTGATCTGTTAGACTAAAACTCTACCAGTTATTTCAAACACAATGTATTTTATGCCCTTCCCCCCCATAAATCTGGGATTTGGCTTACATTTCAAGGAAAAATTTTATCCAGACTATGGATTGTTTTCCCTTCAGGAAACAAATTAGAATGTATGTTCATTAGTAAATTACATACTGCCAACATAATTTTCTCTGGAATCTATCCATTAGCTCAAAAGGAAGATTTAGTATTGTCCTCCTGCTTGGCAAAAGAAATTAATTAGGATCAGAAACCATGTTGTCTCAATTTTTACAGAGATTCCACAATTATAGCATAAAAGTCACACACACACACATATACACAAAAATAAAAACAGAATTCATGCATTTTTTTGGTCTCAAACCCATTGGTTTGCTCAGCCTACTCAGAAAAGTACAGTATGAATGCATTCCATTCTTTTATTAGCTTTTTAAAAAATCTAAATATTTTGATCAAAAATGATAGCAAACAGAGTGTTGATGATATAGCTCCCTTCAGACTTCCCAGGGTGAACATTCGATCTCAACACATGTAAATCCCCAAAAGAGCAATGAACTGATTGTGATGTCCACTGTTATCACCCAAAGGTGAAGGTTCTTTATTTCAGCCAATAGAAATAACAGCAAGCTGCTGCCCTCTTAAACAAAGAGGATGCAGGGAATAAGTCATGAGCCAGCTGAGCATCCTCTTTTGGTAACCTGCAACAAGCAGTGTCCTTTACTTCAAGCAGTGCATGTCTCCAGCTCTGTGCACTCCTGCAGTTCCCATAGTGATGAGCAGAAACTTAGCACCTCTTCTAAGGAAAAGACACCTCTGTTTCTGAAAGGTTCTTGTGCTCATAGTTTAGCTACATTTAAATTAGATAGGCAGTAAATTATGGGGATTTCTCTCAAAAATAAAGTTATACATTTAGAAAGAAAATCTTTTCTGGAATGTCAGTTTAAAAGGAGGATGATGATTTCAAACATTATAGAAGGAACAAAAAATACAATTTATTGAAGAAATAAAATATATTCTGACAGAGAACTGAAATACAGTATCTGACAGAGATTTAAGTATGGGGTTAAAGAGTACAGTAAAATGGGCTTCAATGTCATCAACTTTGACCCAGTGAAAGCAATTAATGTGATACCAGTGTCAGCTGGGTTTATGACAAAATTTGACCTGTCTGACCCAGAGAGATGAAAATAATAACCAGAATTTCTGAGGTCATAGAATAAATCAAGTCCTTGGTACTCTGTGAGGGACTCCGAAGGTTAAATTCATATCAAAGTCAGAGGAAACTGAGGTCATTTAGGGCCAGGCTGTCAAAGGTACTTAAGAGCTTAACTTTCCTTCCCCTCCAGCCTTCAGTCATGCACATGCTTTTCTGTTTCTGATCACCAAAATCATATGAGATTAAGTTCTCTACTATTAGTAAGATTTTATTAACAATCAGTAAGCAACAGCCTGGCTACTGCTGAATAGGTAATGAGAGAACAGTTCTTGACTGTTGTTTCATGCATTCATCAAAAAATGAAATGTGAAAAATTACCTGTTGGCCAATGCACCATTGAAATATTGACTAATATTTTGACTAAGCAGATTTTGTTACAGATACAACCAAGTAATGACTAAACTACATCAAATTTCTGTTCTGAAAATAATTTATTTTGGGTTTATAATTTGAAAATAACTGAGTATTGGCATTTTAAAAATAATGCATTCATACAGGGACAGTATTTTCTGTTCTACTGTTGCAGTGCAGTGTCCTTCCTTTCCTGTCTCTGTCCTTCAACAAAGTCTGTCAAAGAGGAAAGTTGAAACTAGGGAAACCACTGTGTGCTTGGCACCAAATACACAGCTAGTGGCACTGTGGAGAATCTTTTTCTCTTATTTAAGGAACAGAATGCAATTCAGAAGCCCTTTAGCTGAATTTTAGTTTGACACCTTGCCGAAGTTTTTCATGCACTTGCAAGCACTTTCTGAATATATTCTGCTACTGGATTTTTCATTGATAATTTCAAGTCATTTTGTTTTCTTGTCCTTTCATTTCACTCTCTTTGAAAAGAGTAAAAATAGATTTCACAAGGAAGATTGTGGAGATGATAATGTATTTGCGGTTTATTTTGAGAGCTTCGGAAATAGAACTTGTTTTTCACTCTAATTCATATTCTTTCTCTCTATGTACTTTTTACTTGAAATATTCACCCACTTCCATACTTTTGCTGGAAAAATCCCCATTTAAGCTGATGAAGCAAGAGTGTTCCTGGGGCCAAAATTTAAAGATAATGCCTTAAACCCAGTGGTTTGGTTTCTGCAGTATATTTAATAATTTGGCAAAAAATATATGTCTGTGGGCAACCTTACCAAGAAAACCTGATAAAAGTCTAATGTCCTAATACTTAACCACACACACAAATAAGGTGAAGAGAAAGTGAATGTGAAAGACTAGTCTAATTCTTTTCTCGTGAAATCAGATCCCTGCTGTAAAACATTCTATTTGTCCTTCTATTGAGGACAAATATGCACTGTTTAGCTGGGCTTACACATGAAACCAAACCAAACTAAAAATAATCTGGAATCTGTTCACATACATGTGCAACATCTTTGGGTGATGAAAGAGAAATAAACATTTTGCATTACTGTGCTAATCTTTGAATCAATCAGGGTAATCACAAGTCAGGTTTTGTCTAGGCCTCCATGTCAAAGTTTCTGCCAACAATTCTCACAGTTTGACACACAAATCTCCTCTGTGGATGTCTGAAAATGGACATGCATGTGGCAGTTTTGTTTTAAAAAATATCTTTTTAATTGTTACTTTTAGCACTAGAAGCATGTTCACCAGTACTCCTCAGGCCAGGTAAGAATTTTTTTCAAAGCACCTGGAACTCCACCATGGAACATTTTGTTTTATTCACTCTTTGCCTAGACAACTAGTTTACTTTTTCTGTAACTAGTTCTATTATTAAANTGACATTTGAACACTCTCACTACCTCATTAACTTCTCTTCAAGAAATTAGTTGGAAAGTAGTAGTTTGTTGTAGTAGTCATCTCTCAAATATGTTCTGTTTCATATTCTTCAAAAGTGGTATTATTAAATGAAGCACAGAAATTTCTCATGGTCTTCTCAGTTTTGCATTCAGTATGGAGTCAAAAGTCAGGAAAGAGGGTGGGTATTTTGATAGGTTCACATAAGCATGTCAACACAGAGAACTTAGAGGTGAGGCAATGAGAACTCTTAAGATTCTTTGAAGAACACTTATGATCAACATAGAGAAGTTGGTTATGTTTTTAGGCAGTCTAAGTTAGAAGCAACAGCTTTTACAACATTGTTAAAGACTCTTCTGAATGACTATTCTGATCTGTGCAATAAAAATTGTTACCACCATGAAAAACTATATTTGTGTGACTTTATCTATCAAAGTTTAAATTAAATAAAACTGCACTCAGGTAATCTGTTCAATTTTTGAATGAATATGGATAAAAATGTGAAAATGTGATATATTTTGCTTCTTTGAATGCTATATTAGCCTACCACAGCTCAGCACCAAGAAAAAAAAAAATGTTTATCTTTCTAAGAAAAAATAGGTGGCATATCTCATCAGTACATAATACATAATCAGTATGTATTCATCAGAGTAAAGAGATTAGTTTGTACAAATAAAGTACTTATTCAGCTGTGAGTAAAGCAAGCAAGCTTATAGCAAAGCAGAAAGTAAGGAAAACGGTGGGATGCTGATAGTTACAAATACAAGAGATTAGTGTATTGGAGAAAAAAAATAGGTGCTTTCTGTTATAAAATCATATTGCCATGGTGTTTTAATGACTTGTGTATAAGAATTCCAGATTTAACTTGATTACTAGTTGTTATTTCTTCCTGGTTTTATTTTTTTTTTTCCCCTCATATATTTGAACGGCAATGATTCAGAGTAAACACAGGAACCCGAAGCTGCATTTTGAGATGGGTCACAAAACTGGCATAATGTCTGTAATTTAATTTTATTGCCAAAAAGGCTCTGCAAATTCTTTAAACAGGATATATAAACAGATCCAATATGCATTCTTATAAAGCTAACCACTTTTTACACTTAATATGTTTCTCACATTTATTCTTAAAAGTACATTGATCCTTCAAAATATTTTATGTTATAAACAAGTGAAATTTCCAATTTTAGATGCTATGTAGGCTAACTATACCCAAGGCCACACCCGAAAAGAGGATCAACACCAATTGCTTTTTTGTTTTTTTGCTTGCTTTTTATTCTTCTTTATTATATGCTGCAATTAGTTTAATTCAGGAGCAGAAGAGTAAGTATGGATATAACAACTTTTTAAATGGTACAAGATCTTTATAGATTTTCTTTCTAAACAAAGCGTTAAACCAAGATTATGTAATGACCTATTGACAAGAATAAATCCTATCAAAGAATATTTTTCTATCTTCACCTTTCTCATAACATATCAAGAAACCAAAGACCTACCGTCCATTGTTCTTAGCAGTAGTGCTTTTTACTGATAAATTAACCAGTGAGAAAAGTGAAGAAACCATAATATTAAAAGAATAATTTTTTATAAAATCTGTTTCATCTTTATCATTGAAATGGAGTAATTCTTCCTGTTCACATAAAAGTTTTTTATTCTGCTAAATATGTGTGCAACTTAGAATGGGAAACAATGAAAATTGCTGGTTTTGTTAAAATATTGACAACCTGAGGTAATGATACAATATTGTAATTGTACTGCTACA
>WEIU01002256.1:18473-28791 GCA_013389925.1 Aegithalos caudatus
CCAAGAAACTACCATCCTATGTGTAAATCATTTCTAAAAATTCATAAAGGCTGCAAAAGCAACATCTTATAAGGTAAAAGAGCTTTGAAATGTATCTGCTTTGGATGAAACAATGTTTTTACTGGAGAATGTTTTTTCATCAAATATACTTTTGAAAGATATTGAATAGATCTTGTCCAACTTTCTATTGAACCCTCCTGATGGTAGAGACCATATTATGAACCTTGAGTTCTGGACCCATAAACTTATGTCTTTGTTTCCCCTGGGGAAAACATCCTCAATGGATCCTGCAGAGCGCATGACCCTAGAGTGGGTGCACCTGGTAGATCTTCCCAGACAGTGATTTCTCATATAACATTTCTCTAGTTCTGTGGGGGTCAAGTGCATAATCATCAGATTAATGATTTTTAGTGCCATCAGAACTGTCATGATCCTACATTTCACCCAGAACTCACAGTATCCAAGGAGTTTCTAGTTCACTAAAAAATTATTTCTATCCAACTTAAACTGATACCAAATTAAAAACCAGGATGAAATAGAAGAGCACACTCTAAACAATGACATTTCCATCAAATTAAAAAAGAAAATATTTTAAATAGGCTACTCACCGTAAATAGTGATTTATGATTCCTTTTTTTTTTCTCCAAGAGTAGACTTACCTAACTCAGCAGATAAGTTTTGCTTTGATGTTCTCATTTTTTTTCATCTCTCCCTTCAATATGTCACATTTAACTTCATTTACAACACACTGAAAATATTTACAGTGAATAAAAAATAGATAAATTTTCTTCCTGGATATTTCTCTCGTGGCATCATTTTACGTTTAGTTTTTAAAATATTGATGACTATTTTTTCAATGTCCATGTAAGATTTTAATTATTCTTATTTCTAATCTTAATTATTTTTCTAATTATTATTCTTATTTTTAATTGGTAGAAAACTGGAGATTCAGGGAGCTGATGTCAAAATCACTGGTTTCGGTTTCCTAATATATAGTATCCAGATGGAATTTGATTTCTTTAAAGTTCCTACTGTCAAAAGTTCCTACTGTTGGTAGTGCACAGAAACAGAAACCAAGGATATTAGGGTATAGAAAATATAGTGCTATCTAATTAAGTTGTTTTGATTGTCAGCAGACTTTTTTGTTTATTTTCATAGAACCATAGACAAAATTGAATGACTCTTAAGAATCACTGAGTGCAACTCTCCTTCTCACAGAAAAACTTGAAACTAAATCATATGATTCTGTCCATATGCTTGTTGCTCCAACAAGCTTGGTGCAATGACCACTTCCCTGAGGTGCCTGCTCCAGTGACAAACCAAAAAGGTTCTCAGTGAAAAGCTTTTTCCTAATGTTCAGTCTGAATTTCTCCTCATACAGCTTGATTCCATTTCCTTGTTTCTGTCATTGGTCACAAGAGAGAGGAGATCTTCCCTTGAGGAAGTTGTAGATGGTAAGGAGGACACCCATTGTCAATACAGACTAAGTAGACCCTTGGCTGAACATGCCTGTCTTCTTTGTCTCCACAATTGTTCCAAAAATTCTTGGTTACATACTATGTTAACCTTCCCTGATAACACCTGACTGGTGTTCAAGGAAGTCCATCATTTTCTCTAGAATATATAAGTCAAGCTGAGGATTCAGAAAGTTATAACTGAGGTCCCATACCATCGGGTTCTTCTTTTATTCACAGGTCTCCATTTCTTCTTTTTTTCTGTGGGTTTAAGCTATTCTTTCCTGGTAATTCGATTAATTTTTCTGCTGTTGAGGTACCAACAAAATACAAAACCACTATGAATATCATGACTATCTCATATCAAGATATGAAGTATTCAAGGTCCTTCTCATTTGAAAGCAGTTTCTTTCTTGACATATTCTAGAAATCATTGCAAAAAGGACATTATTTTCCGCAGAAGAACAAGATTTATTTTTTTGCTTGTGTTTTCCTCATTATTACAATCTCAAGAAAAATCACAGTATCTTAAAATAGATGTAATCTATGTTATCTGAACAGAAGCTTTTTAAAATATTTGCTTCCAAACCTGCAAGCATTGTTTTGTGTATAAAAAACATGATAACACTGATTATAATAGAGGGAATTGTTTAAATTTATGGCTGTTGAAGCAGTTTTGTGAGCTGTAAGGGCTATCAAAAATTGGTACAGCTGCATATGATTTAGTAATTACCAGTGTCCAAAGCATCTATCTCTGGCAGATGTTTCAGAAGCTGCTAATTTTAAATTGCATCAAAAAGAATTTCACATGTAAGAGAACACTTGGATCTTGTGAAATGTAAGATCATTAGCTTAACTTCTACAATGTTTTAAAAGTTTTTTGGTTTTTCTTTTTCAATAAAATACATTTGAATAAGCAAAACTCTCATGTTAATAGGAAAATTAAGTAAAATGATATGTTCATGTCAATCTGTGCTTGAATAATGGTTTTCTTAAATAAATGAAAGAAATCATATCCATTGAAGTTTTATGTACACAGTTGATATGTCTATCCTTACAAACTATAAAGCATCTGTGTGATTCTAAGATTTACTCTCTCTAAAGTGTGCAAAGATTTGTGAAGAATCCAGGCAAACTCCAGGCCCAAGAAATAATTTCAAACTGTCTTCAAGAAACTGTGTACAACTCATGCACTGTGACCCTCATGTAAAAAATAAATGGAAAATAAAACATTTCTACTACAACTTGAATTTTACAATTGTATAATGGAAAGCTTCCCATTGCAATAAGATGTTAAAAGATCAGTGCAGGATGATTTGGCATTCAGATATGGAAAATTTGACTCTTACTTCAGGTTATTTTGTTAATTATGCTGATGTATCTTTTCATTGTTGTCATTCACAGACCAAAGTGAGAATCTGTAATAATACTTTTTGAACAGGGAGTGGGATGAGGCAGGTGGTTTACTGGTTTGCTTGGTAGGATATTTTTGTTTACTTGCTTGTGGGTTTTTTGGCTGTGAATTGCTGATGATTTTCCTGAAGGTGTCATAAAGAACAGAAAGATTCTCTTACCTAATTAATTGCATTTTGTTCCAGTGTCATGAGGTAACTTCCATCTGTCATGTGTTTTTACCTACAAATTTTGTCATGTGGTTTGCTGGGTTAATTCCAGCTAAATTAACAATGTTAAACAAGGTTCATCTAGGCAATTATACAGTATAACTGCCAGAAAATAACTTAGAAAAAGCTATTATACTTCACTAAGTCTTTGGAGCTCTTTGTAATTTCTGCTAAAGTAGCTACAGCATTATGTATCATTTTAATTTATTTTAGGGCATGAATTTTGAAGGTGATAGCGAACAGTAAAATAATTTACTTTATTTTCAGATTTTTTGATATATGTAGTATTTTATGGCTCTGGGTACATAATTACAGTTCAGAACAGTACATATGAGCATAAAAGTCAACCATTTTCAGGTCAGAAAAAAATGGAAGAAAATTACAGTAATTTTTTTATCCAATCTAATTTTCAAATTTTTGACCTGACTTCCTTCTGCATATTAATTTCTGAGTAAGAGAAAGACAAGAAAAGCAGAAAAGTATTAATTCCAAAAAGAATTAAAGAGTGTCTTTCTCTTATGATCCACTAGTAATGGAAAACTTTTACGTTAGCTGTAGATTACAACATTTTCAGGACAACATTTAAATCAAAGAATTGGGGTAAAGCATATGAGTAGTTAACATAACAATGCTATACTGCCCATGGTCCATTTCTTTTTTTACAAAAATTGGCAGTTTATTTATATTCTTAACTAAAATGGCATTTCTGACCCTATTAACATGGCACTCAGATAATCTGCATTAAACCATCTATCCATTTTATTAATGGTTATTGTAAATTGAACATGTAATATGGTGTGTAAATTAGGTTTATTTTCTAACACTTTAGTTTTCCAAAAGGAAAAAAAATCACACACTCCTGTATAACCCATTATAGAATCATTATCATCTAGCTGTCTGATTGCAAAGCCAATCAAATTCACACTTAAAGTATTTGTTCATTTTTATATTTATTCTGGTTGATAAGTAGTGAAATCAATCATGTCCAAAACTAAAATATATGTTACTGCACATGACATGTTCAATGAAAACATTCCAATTAAGATACAACACACCTAATTTATGTGTTAATAAATCAGAAAGAATTTAATTAAAATATATGTGAGTTACACTGGTATTAACTGAATCCCATACACAATTAAGAACAGGAATTTTATAAAACACATGTTGTGGTTTAGGAATGGTATTCCACAATTTAGCATTCCCACTTTAACACTCCAAACCATAAACCCTCTATTATCTGCACCATTTCCCTGTTCCCAGTCCCTTGTGGTAAAGATGGAGAAGAAAATTGGAGGCACAAAATATAAAGATCACAGGCTGAGATAAGAACAATTTACTGGAAATGGCAAATGAAATAAGAAAACGAATAGTAGCAGTAACAGTCCTAATGACATAGTGTACAAGAAAAAGGCAAATGATTCAGACAAGATTGCTCATCATGCGGAGTCTGACATTACCCCCAAGCAGGAGGGACATCTTCTGTGAGGTGTGAGATGGTATAAATAATCTCCTGGTCCTGGTAAGGACTACTTCAAAAATTAACCCTATCCAGGCTGGGGCCTGGACAACATATGAAATAAAAACAACTCATACCCATAGCAGACAGTTTATGCCTTGCTGGTGAAAATTTTCTCTTTTACTTTTGCCTCCTTAGCTTTCATTCTGAATTTGCAATTCCATTGTGCTTTTCTGCATGTTATCTTTCACTGGGAATTGAATGTGGTAGAGAAATTTTAATGGACTACATGCGTAACTAGCACTTCAACACCAGAGTGAATAACATAAATTGCAATCCTTTGGCTTCAGTAAAAGCTATCTACAGAGCCACAGAAACCTTAGGCTAACCTTACTAAAGAATATCTGCTTCATCTTCATTTTCTCACAAGAGTTGCAGAGCTACTTTAAGGACCATGATGTCCTTGGTTATGACCTTTATAGTGTTGCCAGCCTCTCAAGAGAAAAAGGGGTAAATAGAATTCTCTAAAATGTCAACTGGCAATGTAGGGATCTTGCTTTAAAAATACAGAATATGGAGAAAGCAATATTGCCTGAATAAAGAGTTTATGCATTTTTCTATTATAATATGTAAATAAGAACAAATATTTAAGTAAGTACACTAAGATATTTAAATAAAGATATCACCTAAATTTCAAGACAAATTGTAAGATAATGTTTTGCATAGACTCATAGGTCTTTGATATTCTCGAAATTATGTAATTTAAATTCTGTTTTCACACTCCATTTTTACAAAAGCTTATGTTTTGTTTGCATTTTTTGGTGTGCATTAGACAGAATTTATTACTCTCACTTATCCTTTACAGCTTTCATTCTTCCTCAGATCCAGAATTTTTTTTTGTTGTTGCTTTCATTTGGTATCTACCTATCTACATATTCTGCTCTATTTTGAATTTTAGACTTCAGAATATTCAACGTCTCAAAGGAAAAAAGGAGAAAAAATACAAAACACAAAAAAATTCAGTCAACCTCCTCAACAAAAATCCAGTTTTTATGTTTTTATATGAAATTAATATATCTGTAATATATGGACATGTTGTTAAACATTCTTTATGTCATATTTCCACAAATATTTTATCTAACCCAAATGATTCTGACTGCATCTTGGCTAAGGAATGACAGTATATCAAGCACTGTATGAGACGCATTACATGTATGTACTCTGTCCCACAAACTTACAGAAATATTTTGATGAGTTCCTGACTTATAAGAACACCTGAAAAACTTCTTAAGTTAACCAGTGAAACTTGAACACACCACTTGCTAAAATCAATTATAATAGTTGCATCGGGCAGGCTTCAATACAGATAACAATGACTGGCTACAGCAGCGACAGTGGTGTGAACTTTATAGCATTCTCATGCAATTGTATGAACATCTGCTTTTATTGCTCTCCTATTTCCCTGCTTTTCAAAATGTGAGCAGTATTTTCTATTATGTTCTGTACTAAGCAAAGCCATCAATTTTAAGCATCTTTTTCACATGTGCTGCAGAATGAAATAATTTTCTTTTCTCATCAAACAATCTGTATAATTAGAGTACTTTTAGCTATCTGCATCAAACAATTAGTGTATTAATTGCTGAGGATTGGACTATACTAGTGAGCATGTAAGCAAAATTTTATAAATGTGATTACATTTTGCAAGACTAATGAACACAAATGGCATTTCTATAGACAATGAATCTTTTTCTCCAGAACTCAACGACAAAGATTTTCATTATAGATAGTCAGTTGTTTATCCTCAGGGGATATTTCCCTTTCCTATATCTCAGCTTCCTCTTTAGATTTGAAAGGCCTAATTCTGACCTGGCTTATTTGGGTTTTATGCTAAAGAAAAGTTGATCTAAAAAGCCAAAACTGGTAGCTTGCTGTGGCCCAGAGTGTTTCATGAGAACTTTTGAGAGTTCATTGAAAGTTAGTCCCTTGTCTTGCAGATTCTTAACAAATAAGTATGGAATGAACAGCAGCAATGTTCTTATGTTTATTGACAGACACTGGCATACTAATCTAGTCATTAGGAACACATCTGAAGTGTGTATGCTTTTGTGCATACATGGCCTGTTAGTTAAACTGAGAGGTCTGTACTATACTTCAAGATAACTCTTCTACACTCCTCTTGGAGGCTTAACTATTCCATCATCATCCAAAAGTATCAATTGGACCATATCACATGTGACAGGTCAGGCATACCTCAAGCAAATATTCTTAAGCCTTTGATCACCATGCTGTTATTCAGAACATAATGGAATGGCCTGGTTTGGAAGGAACCATAAAGATCACCTAGTTCAAACCCCCTGACATGGTCATGGACACCTTTCATTGGTGTGGGTTCCTCTGTGCTCCATCCAGCCTGGCCTTGAACATTTCCAGAGCTGGGACACCTACACCTTGTCTGAGCAACCTGTTGTAGTGCCTCACCACCCTCACAGTAAAAAATTTCTTTCTAATCTAAGAAAAATGTACTCTCTTTCAGTTTGAAGCCATTACCCCTTACTGTGTCACTAAAAGCCCTTGTAAAAAGTCTCTCTCCATCTTTCTAGTATTCCCCTTCAGGTGCTAGAAGCTAACAGTTTGGTGACCCCAAGAACTTCTCTTTTCCAGGCTGAACAATCTCAATTGTCCCAGCCTTTCCTTGTATGAGAGGTGTTTCATCACTCTAAATGCCTCGGTGTCCTCATCTAGACTTGTTTCAACATGTTAATATTCCTCCTCTATTGGGGACCCTAGAGCTGGATGCAGCACTCCAGCTGGGATCTCACTAAAGAAGAACAGAGAATCGTCTCCCTTGCCCTGCTGCCCATGCTGCTTTGGATGCAGCCCTCGATGTTTGGCTTTCTGGGCTGCAAGTGCACATTGCCAGATCACATCCAGCCTCTTACCCACCAGCACCCCCAAGTCCTTCTCAGTAGAGCTGTTTTCAATCTGTTCATCCCCAGCCTGTATTGATACCAGGCCCCAACTCAGGTGCAGCACCTGGCCATCTGGTCTTATTAATCCTATTATTCCCACTTCTTGATATTGTAAGTCTCTCTGGGATCCTGTCCTTCAGGATGGCACCCTAACCTTTTGGGTGTATCAACCGCAGCGCTCAGCTTGGTGTCATCCACACATTTTCTGATGGTGCACTTGATCCCTTCCTCATTAATGAAGATATTAAATAACACTGGTGCCGATATGGACCCTTGAGGGCCACCACTTGTCACTGATGTCCATTGTGACCCTGAGTCATTGATTGTTAACATGATTTGGGTTTTTTTTAAGGAGAAATGCCCAAATACTCGACAGTAATAATTTGGGTCATAAACATGAGCAAGTATATCTGTCTTTATAGTGTCTGTTTTCTCTGCATATATGTTTTTATCTTAAAAAATTAAATTATCATTTTCAGTTTTAAATATGGAATGCATTAAGCATGCTAGAATTTGTATATATCTTCCTGAATGAAGGGACTGGCAAACTGGATCTCTTTTCCCAGTGAAGGGGAGCCTTGCAAAAGGCATTATCCAGAGGGAGAGTTTAAAGGGTACTGTACTTTTAGACGCCCAAAGAAAAGAATCCAATCTTACATAGTGATATTATATAAATAGCATTTTAGCTACATTTAAAGAGAGACTAGTAGACAACTGTTCAGGAGACTCAGCAAAGTTCTTTAGAGATCAATACCAGTTAGACATGATTTAAACATTTTGATGCAACACTAAAAATAACTGTCTATAGAACACCCAAGGTAATACAGTTCTTTACCTGTTCTGCACAGCAGAACTAAGTAACCACACAAGGTAATTTCTTGACAACTGAAGACTTTTAATAGAAAAAAAATATTTATGAAACTTCCTGCTTATTTTCAATTTGCTTTGAAATTAGCCACTGAACAACAAAAAGCATGACACAATCATGATTAGATTTTTTTTTAAGAGTCCTTATGAAAAATTTTATAATTCTGTGATTCTCTAGGAAAGAATAGAAACTGAAAGTGAGATAAAGCCCATCAATATTCTCAGGAAACTTAATAATTTTTATATTTTTCAACCAATTGTAATTTTTAATCTCTATATTCATACTTTGCAGAGTAGAGTCTCTACAGAAATGTAGAGTCTGCAAACTCCTAAGAGTGAGAGAAAAAAAAAATTAAAATCAAATTTACAGGGCTATCAGGCATTAAAATATTTCCCTGAGATACTTTATTCTTTAAATGGATGTGGTTCACATGATTAACTATCAATAGAGTATTACTTAACATTTTACATATTGTTCAATCACTGCAAACAAGATAGAAATTTATGCACATAGTGATTCTATGTATGCAGTTTATATTTTTCTGTTTATATGTACTTCATTCTTCTGCAGGATCTATGTAATAAGGATCTCTAAAACACACTAAGAATCATTTGTGACTTCTTCCATGAATCTTTGAAAAGAGCAAGCTGGTATTTTGTGTCATATCCATTTTATGGTTGAAAATATTCCCACCCACCCTAATACAGACTTTCCATGTGCTTTTAAGAAAACCGTATTTAGCTGAGATTAAAAACAAGTTAGATTTTAAAACCTACATTAGATCTTCATTTCATGATACTTAGAAGTTTTAACTAAATTGTGCTCTTAGTTATAGCAATTTATAGTCATCATGACTATAAAAGTTCAATACTTGAGACACATTCTACAGCTTTTTAAAGTATTTTTGTACACTGTAAAATATTTGTGCACTTGGTAAGATTTTACAATCTTTTATCCTGCAACTAAAGGATTTTTTTTTACTAATTGCATATTATAATTTTTTTGTTTACTATAATATTTCCCATTAATCTCTTCATGTTATTTATGTCAGAAAATTTAATATCTTCGTTTCACTGTTTTCTTCCTTTAGAATTGTATTGGAAAATAGGTTGAGAGGCTTTATACTTAGGAAAACCTTATCATTCATGAAAACATGTTTTACTTTAAATTATAGAATAAATTGTGGGCCATTCCTGCTTTTGTTTTGTTTTTTTTGACAGGATTTACTATGCAAAAAACACAGCCATAAAACATATAATGGCCTAGAAATAGCATTGCAATTTATCACAATAGAATTGTGTGCCCTATGCAAGCAAAATCTAATTTTTGCTGAGTTAAGAAATAAGTACTTTCTACTGTATTTCATTATTACCTCTGAATCTGTTTAAGGAAAGCAAAATTGCTGTTATGAAAAGCAGAACTTGGTAAGTTTCATGACAGGAAAATAAGGTTAATGCTACATTGATTTTAAATCTTCCTCTCTCCTCAACTTCTTCACAAGAAATTTTTCTAGGCTGCTGGCTTTGCATTATGTCATAGAAGCTTCCCAATAAAATTCTGTACCCCTAGACACTGCAAGAGATTGTAATAAAGTAGATAGTTAAAATTAAATACCTGCCTAAACTGTTTGCAGACAACACACACAAGATAAATAGCCTTTTTATGGAGAAAGGATGGATACAATTAGGGAATAAACGTTTAGGCCAACAATATCTAGAGGTTTGCAGTTAAATTTGGATACAAGTTGTCAAATATTTTAGTTTAATGCCATCATAAACCATTTTTTTTATCCTTGTCAAACTAGACTTAGTGTAATTTTATTGTATTGTCCAAACTGCTTGAGATCTTAAGACCTGTTGATGGAATTTCTACATGCCCCTACTAAAATTGTAAGTCATAGGAGGTGATGTAAGGTAAAAAAAAAAAAAAAAAAAAACCCACAAACC
>WEIU01002256.1:28801-48851 GCA_013389925.1 Aegithalos caudatus
AAAAAAAAAAAAAAAAAAAACCTTAGGGAAAGAAATTGTCTTTCCTGTAAAAAAAAAAAAAAAAAAAAAAACAACCCAAAACAAAAAAAAAAAAACCAAAAAAACCCAATTGTAAAGGAGATTAGGAGAATTCATGGAAACTAAATCTATTGGGATCTTATACAATACCTGGCTAAATCATTTTCTAGCTTATTCAAAAGATAGAGAAAAGGAGAGGATAGTTAGGAGATATTTTTCAAAGGTAAGTCAATAGATTTAGATCCGTCTCAGAAATGTCTGAAACATTATTTGATGAACAAAGAAATCAAATAATTTAATGGACACCTTTTCAACTTACTGCACTTTGCACTTCTTTCTTCTGCAACACACTTAAAAGGGCAACAATTGGCAATGAAAACAGAAAACATCTTATTGATTACAAGGATAGATGAAACTATAAATACATGGTTCCTCAAATATGTAGGAACAACTATTTCTAGTGCTTTTTCAACACTCCTCTGGTAGGAAGAAAAGGAGAAGAAATTCCACAATGAAATAAATTTTTTAAGCAGGAAGAGTTTGTTTTTTTAAACTTCTTCAAGATGCAATCAGTGAATTCAGTAAGATGGAATGATTAATTCTATTATTAGGAAGTGAGAGGACAAAAGGTAAGGATAAAGAATTACATATAAAACTATAAAAAGAGATTACTTTTTTTTTTCAAGTTTGCAAGAAATAGTCTTAAGAGAAAATAATAAAGAAAAAATATATTTATTTCTCTGGCACTTTTCTTAATAAATATTTCTATTTTGTCTTTTCACTCTACATTTCCTATGGAGGTTCTGCCCCCTCCTTAGCAGATACCTGTCTAAAACTAAGACAACACTTAAAGGGAGTTAGCCCTAAGAAAACATATGGAGCCTATATAAAAAAATTTGTACTGCAAGTGCATACATGCTAGATGTTCATTTGTGAAGCTTCTCTGGATAAATTCATGGCAAACTTTACAGAACAAACTAAAAAAAAAAAATCTTAGTTAAAGCCCTTATTTAACATCCTTAAGAAAGTAATTCAGTCCTTTTGCAATATATATAGATGATTCAGAGATTTGCTTCAAACTACTCCTAGAATTATTTTTCCACTGATCTGTATCCCACATTCAGAAATTCCTAACTACTTGTAATAAAATATTTAATTTTATTTTTTAAATACATACACTCCTTAGAGATTAATGTAAGTTCTTAGAATTCTAGACAATTAAAGTTGGAAAAGACTCCAGGAAGGCATACAAACCAACCCCTGTCTTAGCATGATGCTTCCAACAATTAAGTTCTTTGAGTATAATCTAGTCACATTTGCTCTTGCACCCTCTTTCTGGGCAGCTGTTTCAGTTTCTGACCATCCTGACCCTGTACATTTCTTTATAATATCGAGACAGAATTCTCCTTGTTGCCAATGGTGTCTGTTGGCTTGTGTCTTTTTGCCACAGAGGGCCAAGCTGAAAGGATGGCAAAATATAGTTACCCTATTAAATCTGCAGCTGTCTATCACACAGGTAGCTCTAGAAGTGTTATTATTGGTCTAAAGGTTTAGTCTTTATTACAATTAACAGCTATCCTAAATAAAATCTCAGCTCTGCTGGTATTTAATAACATTAAAATTAATAGTGAAGGAATACCACCACTTGCTGGAGGTACATCTCTGCATCCGTCTTCAGTAGCTGTAGATAAAAAGAGATGATTCCATAATCTTCTCTTGAATCTGGACACATCCAGCTCTTTTGCCCTCTCCTGCTGTGTCACAGGGTTGTGCATGTGCACTAATCATATTAGTCAGCCTTTGCTGGCCTTACGTCAGTATGTCAATATCTCCCTTGTAAATGTAAACCTCCATTTTTGCCTGAACATGACATGCACCAAATCCAGCCAATGGAAGAGAAAATAGCCTAGCTGTCAGAGATTCAAAAATAGGCATAGAAAGAAAAGAAAAGAAAACAGAAATTAATCCAGTATGCTAAACATAGAAGCTTCAAAAGGATTCTGGCAGTCACTGTATGCCTTTAATCACAGGTTCCCTTCAGTGACTTAGTCTGCAGAACAAAATTTTGTAATCCAATTTGGTCTTAATTTGGTCTTAAATTGTAGTTTCACTGATATGGGTGTGCACTTTTTTGTTTGGTGTTATTTACTTACTTACTTTTATTTAGTGAGCTTTATTTTCTCACTATTAATTTTAATGCGTATCAAACAGCAACAGAACTGTCACTATAATTAGAAGAGTTAGCTGTAACAATAAATAGAACTTTATACAAATACAGAATTGTAGATTTGCTTGTGGGATAGATAACTGAAGGTTTAATATGTTGACTGTAATTTGCAATTCTTCCAGTTTTTATCCTTTGCAGCATGCATAAAGCCTTTTTTAAAGTTTCATATACTCCAAAATAAACTGGAGATTGAAATTCATGGCATATCTATTTGACAGTGTACTTCCATGTCAGAGATTCTTGCAGCAGCTTGTAGCAGGCTGGTACAGCTGCATCGCAAGAGACCAGCTGTGACATAAGTGAAAATAGGGTCATGTCCCTGTTTTAAGTCAAACAAGGGGTTGGGCTTACAGGATGAATTTTGGTAGGAGACTAAAAATTTTCAGTCTCTGCACAGGAGCATAGCTTCATTTTTCTATATCTACCCTGTAGCTCTGATGTCTGGGAAACAAAAGTTACACCTAACCTTCCAAGGAAATGAACACCTGGGCTATGTGCTCTGTCTGGGCAGCCTCAAGCAAAGCTACAGTGACACCATTTAGTATGTCTCTTAGGCAGATAGGTTCCTAGAATTGTAGGCAAAAATGGGAATGTTTGCACTGTGCTATATCACTGCAGATGTGTTATTTCTGCCACCTCAGAATTTTCTCCTATTTTCATTGCTATTTCCGAACCAACTGTCACTAAAGGAAAAGCCACTAGAAAAATAAGGATTTTGAAAAACGATAAATGGCTTGAAGAGTCTGTCTTTGAAACAGTTTCATAAGACCTAATTTTCAGAGACAACACACCTTTAGTTAGGTGTATCCAAAACCACAAACATCTTCAAAGTAGTCCTCTCACTGAAAATTGAGTGTCCCCTCATATGTAAGATTCATATTTCTCATATTTGTCTGACTTGTTGATTCTTTTAATAATTAATAATTTAGTTAATATTTTTTACTCTACTTACTGCAAGCAAATAAGAGTTAATCTGAAATACAATGTTCCTTAGACTGTTTCTGAAAAAAGGACCCTTTGGTGAAATATTGAAAGAGTCCCCTTTGAATCCTCATTTCTTTTATTAATAAAAATACACTTAGGAAGAGAAACAGAATCAGCTTTATCAGTCCCAGTGCAGGAAAATAAACTATGAGGATGCTGAAAGTGTCTGCAAGATCATAAAACAGGAAGATGATATGAGAAGTATGTGAACAATGTCTTACAAGTACAGACTTATGGAAAGTATTCAGCATAGTGTTCATTTTTAACTTGACACTGAGCAGTGGAGTAACAAATTTTCTTTTTAGTAGAGGAGCAGAACCCTCCAAATCTTAGCATTATTTTCATTTAAATGAACAAGTGAAATGTGAGTAAGAATGATATTAGATCATTACTTTGCAAAATTAATTTCTGAAGAACCTAAGAAATATTTTTGGACTCTGCCTTGTCAGTTTTATCTTAATATTTGCTTATAATTTTAATTTCTATTGATTTACATTACACAAGTTCTGTTAGTTGTTCTATTTAGTGTAAATTGTTTTATCAAGCTGTGAGAGACTGTTTAACTACTGAAACAACAACAAAAGAAAATAGAGAGGAGTAAAGCTGACTTGGCTTTTAGTAGGCATATTTTAAATGAAATTGAACTGTAGAACACTAGAATGAAAAGTTTAAGATGAGTTTGACTCAGTGTCTTAACTTTGGATGAAATAAAATATGTTCAAACTATTTTAGCACTAGCAAAGCATCTGAAGTATTTAAATAGGGATTAAATTAAGTAAACTGCACTTTTAGTCCATTAATCTTCTGCAATATTATAGTGGAGTTTACAAAGATCTTTACTAAGGAGAAGTAAGTGCTTCAAAGCAAAATCAAGACAAATACTTGTGTTCAAGAAGAGATACATTAATATCATAACAACCTATTAGCACACTTTCTGTACTTCAGTGTTCTCTACAGAGAACCAACAATTAAGACAATCATCACATTAGAATAAAAACTTAATGCAACACTACATGTATGTGGCATATTCCTAGGCCACAATTCCTAGGCTACATAATAGAAATGATTACTTTATATTTTAGCACATTTTTTTTCTTGTCATAATTCTTTATATTAATGTTAGGGATACTTCTGATTTTATACAGATGTTTATATCATCCATATGGAAAAAAAATTAAATAAATGATGGCCCATTTTTTTTCTAATTTTTTTCTTGTAATCAGAGGATATGATTTGTGATAACTTTTTCTGCTAGAAATGGTTAATTTTAGCTTCTATGCAACTGCTTAGAGAATAAAATTACTTTAGCTTTGTTTAGAAATGGATATCCTATTCATCTTTTTGCCTATGGTTTTAGAGAGGACAGTTATTATTTCAGAAAATCATACTTATCTTTAATGAAAATTACAATAAAGTTAAAGATAGCTATCATGAATTTTGCAATGAAAAAGAAAAAGTTAGAATTTTTATCTAAGTGAAATTTTGTGGAATATAGGGTAGAAATTAATATTTCAAATTAAGTGATCCTGGAAAACATGCTTTCCTTATTAGAGCAGAGTTTTCATTTGGTTTGGCTTTTGCAGAAAATCATCTTTAATTGATGAATTGTTTGTTAGAGAATAATTGTACCCATTCTTTACATTTAGGCTTAACTAATTCAAGTGAGCGTTCTCTCTAGAGATTAGTGTAGCTCTTCTTATGTGAAAAAGAAGATACGAGTGTATTTAGAGACAGCAGGCCAACATAGCATTTAAATTTATGTTTTAAAATGTGTGCTTTAAATACGTACTCCAGATCAGAGTTTGTGTGGGTAAATGCAGTCTGCTTTATTACTGCAATGTCATACTTATAGCCACCTGGAGTCCCAGCTGGGAAAGTTGTCATACAGCATAATTCAGAATTCCCCTGGTGGAAGGATTATTATTTTCTGTTCAATTGCATAGACTTTTATCCTCTTTTATAATAGGAGAGTATGTTTCTGAAGTAGACATCTTTGGTGTGTATGAAAACAAAGGATAAACCTATTAAAAACTTGACAAAACTATTAATTTTGATTCTGTTTAAAGGTTTAGAACATTTTTATCAATTTAAGTGCTTTAAAATTTCCATTAAAAGCTTCACCTTATGTTGTGTCTGGTAAGTTGAATGTTTTCTTGGTTACTCCTTTTCCAGGTATGTCATCATTTTGCTGAGTGGAAATGGATCAATTAAATATTATAGTATAGAACTGACTGAAAAAAAAAATAATAATAATTATAATTTTTCCCCTGCTTAAATTTAAATATTGCAAAAGTTTCATAGATATTGGAACCAACTGAATGCTGTTGGCATACATTTTTCATAGGCAACAGCTCACTGTTTGTTTTAAACAAAATTGTATCATTCTACCAAAAGATTTCATTCCTTTTGCTAATGTTGTGGAATGACAGCCAGTTTTAACCTCTCTGTAGAACTGACTCTGACAAGTCCATTTGGATCACTGCTGTGATGCTTTTAAAGGTGTATTTCTAGCCAACCAATCATTTTGTATCTTCAGATGGAAATCATCAGAATTATTTGATTTGAACATGGATTGTCCCCAGCTGATGCCTACCCATCAGACATGCTGGACATACAAGCACTTCCAGCTCGATGACTGCAGCCACGGTCCACCTCAACAACTGACTGCTTCACTTGAGACAGTGTCTGCATTGAACTTAGTAAGGGAATGCACACTGAGTAACTAAAAAACACCTGAAGCCAACTGGTAAATATTTTTATTATTTCATCCAGATTATATTGTTTCACTTGGTTGATATAGAAGTGAAAATAAACTTTTCTATAAAAATAAAGCATCATAGTGACTTAGGAAAGGTTGTGAGGTCTGAAAAAAAAACCCAAATAAATCACTCTAATCTTCAAGGGCAAGAAGGAACATGCAGTGAACTAAATTCTGGACAATTTTACTGTGATGTCTGGGAAGATGGTAGAGCAGGGATGCAGATGGGATCAAGGATTCTGCTTCCTGGGGATATCCATAGTGGAAGCAGCCCCAGCATACCTGGCACCAAGCTTCAAGCCTTGGCAAGGTCCTGCTTCCACAGCTGCATTACGTCGCCATTGCCCTGTGGACCCAGATGATGAATCTCCTGCTGGAGAGTCTCTCCCATTTTCCTTCTCCAGACCAATCTTCCCTGCAGGCTCCACACCACTTGCCTCTGTGGGGACATGTTTGCCAACCTCATCTTCCACTCCACCTTTTCCATCCTGCTGCCAAAGGAAACGGAGTGTCGGCTCAGAGGAGCCCCTCTCTTATTCCCCTAAGGGCGTGTCAGGAAACTGTGTCCTGTGCCAAGCACACCATGAGCCCCAAGCAGAAACCTCAGCTCCATAAAGGCCATGTTTGACATCTCATCCGAAAAGAAAGGGTGAGGTCCTTGGAAAGATCACAAAACTCAACAGAGAAGAGGCCTCACTGGGAAGTTTGGTCTGGTCCTCTGGTCACAAAATGGTCAGTGAGGCCTGGCCCTTGACTTCTCCCAGGCTCCTTATGGCACATGGTACAGCTGCAGTACCAGCCCCACCCTCAGAGCCCCCAGACAACACAGGGCATAGGAGCAAGGGTGGTTCTCAATTCCACTAATTTTAAACTGATCTTAAAAGATTTTTTGCCTCAGATCAATCAGCGGATTGATTTATGTTGGTAGATACTCCCAACTCTTGCATCTCAAGAGCGTATTAAAATTTTCCTTTTTGTGGCCTGTTTCAAGAATTATAATTTTTTAGAGGGACTAACACACAATTAATAGGGATAAATTCACTTCAACTTCTTATCTTAAAATCCAATAAATAGGGAAGGGAAGCATCTGAAGGGTGTACTATGGTAAATATGTGCCATAGAGCCTTGATTCCTTTAATAATGCCTTTAATGCTACAACTATCTATAAGTAAGTTTAGTCAAAAGTCACACAGATATTTCATTTACAATGAGAGAAGCATTTAGGTGAAAAACAAGTGAAACTTCAAGAAATATAGAAGCCTTAAGAGACAACAGCATCACTTTCATCTTCCCATAAAATTCTTTCTAAATTCTGTTTCCATACCTGATCATCTCTGATTCTGTAAGCATATATCCAAAGACACAATGGTTAGTAACTTTTCATCTTCACAGAGGTAGGTTAAAAATACCAAAAAAAATGTAGTAAATTAACAGCTCAAGGGTGTCACTGTGCCCTTGTACATTCACACAAGTTATGTTCCTTTTTTTTTTTTTTGAAAGGAGAGATGGCACTACAAGTGAGCTCCATTCCTGTGTTTATAACCTTCAGTGCTAGTGTCCTGGTTCAGAAGAAGACTTCTGTGATGTATACCATTCAGCTGTGACAGCCCCTAACTAGCACTCATAACTAAGATGTCATGCACTATTTAGTACTAGCGTGGGAGAGAAAATGACTCGGTGGGAGAGTTAGCTCCAAACACTTTGCTAAACAAGATTGCTACAGTCCGTTAGCTGCAAGCAGCTGAGCAGATGAAGAAAGCCCTGCACAGTCACTTTGTAGCTATATATATTACATAGCATGTATATAGTTACATTACTGATAAGGGATTATAGACAAAGTGGAAATGAAATAACAAATCTTTTTTAGATGCACAGATGATTTTATGAGCTTTATATTTATGGAGCTCTAGTATTTGGCACCCTTCTATATTAAGATGATTAAGGATGTATTTTTAAAAGTCATTTGATCTGAAGTTAGGTGAAATTTTAGCACTGATCACCAGAATTTCAGAAAATACTACTTACTTCTACTTCCAGATCTAAGCCGCCTCAGTGATCCAGGTAGAGCAAGAGAAGTGTAAACTCCAGTGAGTAAACAACATTGTGGTAGCCCCTGAGGCTACCCCAAATGTCAGGTCTCTCCCATGGAGAGAGAGTGAGACCTGAGGTCTCTAACATAGAGAGCTCGGCAGCCCACAGGCTGTCGCACAGTATCCAAGTTCACCTCACGGTGTGTCCCCTTGAAGTTTGCTTTTCCCCGATTTGTGGCTATTAGCTGTCTATTAATATGTGGCATTATGTTATTGGTCCAAGTTCCTGGCCCTACCCTTGATGTTCTGTTTAAAAGCTGTGCTCTTCTGAGCCTCCGGGTTCTTCTTCGAATCCCGGCTGTTCTTTAGACCCCCAATAAAGAAGGCTGTGGAGGAGAAGAACCCGTCTCGTGCTGCTCATTCCCGCGTCACCTAAATTACCCTGGGGCGAAGCTGCCTTGGCAGTCTCCCGCAAAGGAGCTGAACTCTCTCCTCCACCCGAGAGTGCCTGTGCGCCGGGAGTGCCAGGGTGCCTTTTTAAAGGCGCTTCTTCCAGGGACTGTCGCGGCGCCTCGACAACTCAGGCGGCGCGCGGCACAACATGAGTAATGTTTAGCCAAAAGCATAACAAAGTAATTGCAAACAGCCTACAGGTCACAGTTAACTTATCAAACAGGTTAGCATTTATTTAAAGTTAGGAAAAAAGGGTTCTGATCAATTTGGATTGATTTTCAGATGAATTAGTTGGTTTATTTTGCAGTGAACCATCAGGCTACTATGTGAAAGTCTGCAACAGGATTTTTCCTTCCTTCTCTTGTAAAGGTTATATCTCTTACCTTTTTCTTTGCCTCCTAACTAACAGAAGAGAGCAGATGAGTAAGCCTGACTGTATGCAATAATGGGATGTCCTTTTATTTCAACCAATTACATGGTTAAATATCTGAGATAAAAGCCTTTAATGATATAAATCCCTATGTTTCACAACAGTTACAGTTTGTAAGGTGAAAACAATATATATTTTGATTTTCTGCCTTTTCTGATAACTGCATAGCACAGACAGAAATAAGATTTTCTTTTGTGTTAATCAAATTAGCACAAAAGTACATTTCTACTCATTTTATACATGGATATTTAAAGAAATTTAAATGAAAGGGATTTTTGGCTTGTTAAATTTTTTAGCTCTTTCTTCTATAAGTTTGATGTTAACCTGTTGTAATGCCCTGAGTAGGTATGTGTCCTTCTAACAGTCTTTCAAGATCACATAGTCTTTAATACATACAGTGAAGAATGAAATTCTGAAATCTTGAAGAGGTATAGATCATTATATATTTCTAATCAGAATGTTTACTTGTTAAATTTGAAACATTATTAAACTATATATGCAGGGAAAAAATGGCTAGCTGCCAAATTAACATGATTCTAAAAATACCTACAAGGTGTGGATTTTTATCCCAAGCTCCTGAATATTCCTGCCTTAGAACTCATGTCACTTTTATGTTATTGTCTTTATAACAAACATCTCTAATTTTTTCACTTGTTTAATCAGTTCTAAATATGCACTAATACTAATTCCAATCACAAGTGTTTAGTACTGAATAGATATGAATACATATTTATAAGGTCAGTGATAGGACAAAGGGACACACAAAATGGAGCAGTAACACGTGTATGATATATTAAGGTTTCCTACCTGCAAGGTAAACATGCATTTTAGAATATTTCTACTTCATGTTATTAACTACTGATTTAAAGGATTGAGGTAAGCACACAGGAAATAAAGTCAGTTTTGCATGGACTTATTTCAGTCAAAGCTGGTATAGATTTATCCTCTCTATTCTTATGGAACTAGATACTAGATGTCTTTTTAGGATATGGATCTTCAAAAATGGAGAGTCAGTTTCCAATCCTCAAAATTCCTGAATTGTTTGTGGCTATGAGAACTTGGAAGGATGAATTTGACAGTAAATCCTGGCTTAGTGAACCTAAGGTAAAACTATGATTTATTTTTGTCTTAAGTATTGCTTAAATTATTGTCATATAAATATGAGAAAAATGTGGTCCTTCACATTCTTTGGGAATATGTGCCTTGCAGTACAATACCTGTATTTTTGACTTCCAAGTTTTTCCTTTTGTCCTAGGTTACAATGTAAGATGTGCCCAAAGTATGTATTCTGTCACCACCCTCAGGAGCTGTTGAAACCGGGTGGGGCAGTGTGTTCTCTTTCCCCCTCCCACTGGGCTATCTTCTGTTAATGGGCCATCAATGCCTTGCCACATGACTCACAGGTAACTCCCTCTGGGAGCTCTCTCCGTTTAATGGGCAATCAAGGACCCATTGTATGACTCATAGAATGATATCAGCCCATTGTGAGATGCTCCACCCAGGAGGAGGAGCCAAGCATTTCCACCTGGATATAATCTGGGACAGCACAGAGGGCACTGGGCTGCTGGACTCCTGGAAGACCAGAGCTACCAGAGCTTGTCTATGGGATCACTGCTTCAACAAGACGACTTAATCCTGACTGCTACCACCACCCCAACTAACAGGGTGTCAGGTTGTATAATTTTCATTTATTTTATTTCACTTTTATTCCTCCTATTAAATTGTATTTTCTGACTTGGAGTCTCTCACTGGTTTTACTTTCAAAGCAGCACACCTTTTATGGGCAAGAATGTAATTGTTTATTTCCAAGTAATAAATATACTGTCTGGCAAAACTTGTGCTGTCTTTAATCCTATGTTTACACTTTAAAATGTGATAACTGTTCCATGTGACCAGCTCTACTGCCAGTTTGCCCCCATTACTTCTTCTGTTTCTACATTAGGAGACCATAAATGAACTATTTTAAAATTAAGACTTAATACTTTTAAACAGTCCTTAGCAGTCTCCATGAAACAGAAATATACAATAAATTATATTGCACTCTTATTTCATCCTTATTCTAAGAATCTTACAGCACTTCAAAGCATTTAATTTTATTTTACATGGAGCTTCTACAGTGAAATTGCTTGCTTAAAGTCACACAGGATGTGTATGGTAGACTGTCCCTGATTTCCAAAAGATGAGTCAACGAGGCAAAAGTCCAGCCTGGATGGGCAATGAGGTTTTGAAGGAATTTAGGAATAAAAAAGAGGATGTATCATCTTTGGAAGGGGGGTCAGGTCTCTCAGGAAGTATTTAAGGGGGTTGCTAGGCCATGTATGAAAAAAATTAGAGAGGCCGATGTTGTGGTGGGTGGAGGTAGAAAGGTGCAACAACTTTCTGGAAGCATCCCCAAGTAGAGAGCTGCCAGGAGTCACAGGCACACTGACACAATCACCCAACACTCACACTGGATAGCTGTAATAAATCCCTTGGCAGTAAGAAAGCAAAGGGTCATTGTATAGAGCTCCACGGAGAGGTTTTATTCCATCTTCATGGGAAGGGGTTCATGGACAAAGGCAGGGGCGTGAATGAGGGACCAGGGTTTAGATATGGGGTGGAGTTTGGAACAGGATCCAATGGGTAAGGAAGAAATTGATGCAAAGGTGGGGCAACATACAAGGAGATACAATGGGGGAACAGGGGTTAAATATGGGCGGAGGATTGCACCAAACCAGGGCCAGTAAGGCTTCAAGGAAGGGAGAACATTCTAGGGGAGGGAAATATATGGGAAAAAAGGGTGGGGAGGTCAAAAGGCCAACTAGGAGTGAGGAACTGGGGTACATTTGAATAACAACCAAAGAACTCTGTGAGAAGGCAGCTTCTTCTCCTCCTAACATGAAGGGACTTGTCCTGATAACGGGACATTCCTCCAAGGGAGCCTCAGGTGCTCTGGTTTAGGAGGTGCCATGGCCTCCACAACTCCCCCTTCTTTATTAATTATGAAGGCTTCCCCCAGAGACTTTTACAGACAGACCACCTTTTAAACAACTGAACATACATAAAACAACAAAAACAAGAATCCATAGAAAAATAAATCAACCTATCCCATATGTCCCACTGGTCCAACTGTGCCTTCATTTTGCTTGGCATCCTTTCATTGTTTGTATCTTCCTTGTCCTTTTTGATGGCTGGGTACTTTTGGGGTTGCTCACTGCCTGGAACTTACTCTTTGGTAAATCTACAAAATTCTGCCAGGAAATGGGGTGAAGTACAGAGCCACTGCAACATCACCTTAGGCACTCTCTTGGCTGTCATGGCTGTACTTATAGATGATTCTGTGATAACAAAGGTTACTTCTGTTTAAAGAATGTAAGTACTTTATATAACTAAACTTGATCTTCTCTTTTCCCAGCGTTTTCTTACCTTTTCCCACCAACTGTCTCTTCCTCCCTTTTTTATATTAAAAGAATAGTGGCAGGGCTTAGGTGAGAGGGTTAACAAAAGTTAGGTTTAAGGCAAAGAAATCTGAGGTACAAGGATGGGCAGGGGAGGCAACAAGTTGGAGAGGGGGAGAAGGAGAACTCATCCAGATTAAGACTAGATGTCTGTCAGGTTATCTCCGTGTTTGGCACTGTTGGCTGTCATGCTTCTAGTGATGGGACCGGAGGCTGGAAATCGTCTGGTGGGTCTGAGGTGTCTCTGTCTACAGGCTGTGTTGGTCTCATCCTTGTTCTTTATTTAACTCAGGAGGGTTTTTTGGTGTAATAGGTGGTGAACTTGTATTTGCTTGGCTGAGATAAGGTTTGGCATTTTTGCTTGGGAGCCATCTGGGGCCCAATGGTATTGAGATACATGCATAGCCTCTGCCTCATGTTATTAGAGGAAAGGAGCCTGTTATTTGGTGAGTTTGAGGGTTATTAATCAGCACAGTTGGCTTCTCATTAAGATGGCTTGTGTTGAATTAGAAAAGTGTCTGAGCATGGGGGATGGAGGCTCTGAAAATGAACTGTTTAAAAAATTTATAGTGTAAAGAGCCTTGCAGAGCCTCTCAATGGGAGAGCTTGTCTTCGCCCCTCCCAGTTGCTGATTAAGTACTTCCTTGATTGTTTGGTGTGCTCTTTCAGCAACTGACAGCCCCATGGGGGAGTGGGGTATCCCAGTGTTATGTTTGACCCCCCACTGATTGAGAGATTCTTTAAACCTTTTTGAAGTGTTTCCCAGGCCACTGTCAGTCTTAATTTGCTCAGGCAGTCCCTAGGAAGTAGTGGTGACTTCTTTTCATAGAATCATAGACCCATTAAGGCTGGAAAAGACCTTTAAAATCAGTGAGTGCAACCTTTGATCCAACACTAACATGTCAACTAAACATAAAGCATTATGTACCACATCCTGATGTCCAACCTCTCCTGGCACAGCTTGAGTTTGTTTACTCTTGTCTGTCACTAGTTGTTGGGAGAAGAGGTTGACCCCAACATGTCTTACATTGCTTTTAGGGGGTTGCAAAGAGCAATGAGATCTCTGAGCCTCCTCTTTTCCAGGCTAAAAAACTTGGGCTCCCTCAGGCACTCCTCACACAACCTATTCTCTAGACCTTTCATCAGCTTTTTAGCCCTTTTTGTTTTCTTTCAATTCACTCCTGTCTTTGTCTGATTCTCCTTACAAATAATTATTTTTTATGTCTTGACTTTTTATTTTTTTTAAACTTGTTTTGACAAACTTATAATTTTCAATATTCCACTTCCTTGCACTTACAGAAGTACTTCACATCAAAGACCAGAAAAACAAGGCAACCACACTTTATGTATTTGTTCACATCTTCAGTTTTGCTGCTTTAGTGTGTACTCTGATAACTTAATTGAACTTCATATTCATAACCTCATGTTCCCTAATTTTTATCCCCATCTTATGACTCATTCCCTCATATTTATGTCTCTGCATATAATTTTTTAACGATAAAATACAATTCCCTTTATTTCCTTTTTTTTCTTCCTCCTTGCTCTTTTTTCATCACTGAAAGCCTGGTCTACTTTCTCCATTTTCTGCTCTTACTATCAAAATCTTTTCTACCAGAACAACCTGACCTCATAAATATTTTATCAAAATGTTCTCCAAGTAGAAACAACATTATGTACCCACAGATTAACCCATACCGAGACAATATTGTCTAGTTATTTAGCTGAAATGAATGCAATTTCTCTTTTATGCAAAGAGGCAGCATGATTTTTCTGTTCCTCACAAGACAGAACTCTAAAGAATTTATTTTCTTTTTGCTTGTGTTTTGAGACTTGTTAAACTCTTTAAGTGGTCAATGCTGTCTTTCTCTTCCATACTTTTATTTCACCTAAAGGAAATTGTCATGAAAAAAATATAAAGGATAATGTTTTAAATAACAGTTTTTGAGGAGTCATGAAATAATTACAGAAGTAGAACGAAACAGATAAGCATATCTCAGGGATTAAAAAAAAAAAAAAAAAAAGTGAAATTTCCATTTTAGCCCTTTAGTTGAAGGGAAAGGTATCATGTAATGGAAACACTCAGAAATAAAGAGCCTATCATCAAATTCTGAAAAAAAACCCAAACCCATTTATATTTATTGATTAAATTGTGTCATACACCATAAGCAATTTGCAATAATGAACAGTGAGGAAATTTTTAAAAGTCCAGGAACCTAATCAAAAGTCAGAAAATCATGTTCTGTTGCCCTTTTTGTTTTCACCTTGTTTACACCATTTCAGCTTTCATAATTTTCCAGTCCTAGGTTATTGATGATTAACAGTGAGATGGGAAGACTGATTCGGTGATCAGAATTCAATTTTACTCAGATTTAGAAAAAGTTTATATATAATTTCAGGAAGGCTAATAAGTTCCTATTACAAAATCAGGTTATGAATTATACAGACAACTCACATTTTTCAACATCTCTTGCTTACAGAGGTCTTGATTGAATAACTTGTTTTCTTGTAAACAAGTTTAATCCCATTTTCTGTAATCTCAAAATTCTGTTTACTCCTGCCATGGCACCCTGTGTATCAGATCAGCCATGCTGAGGAAGTCTGTCTTGTTGTTGTGCGCAGCTCTGTCTCTGTGGCCAGCCCTGCTTGGCTGATCACCCAGCAGCCCTGGCTGCGCTCCAACAGAACCTTTGTGTGGGTTCTTGGTTCTGCAGGACCGTTACCTTCGCTGTCACGGCTGTGGTTAGAAAGAGGGGACTATCTTGAGGCTTGGGGAGCAAAGATTTTATTCAGGGATCACAGGGGAAGCCCCTGGCCCCAGGCTCAGTGCCTCAGAAGAGAGAGACCCCAAACCTGAGCTGCAGGGTGTTTTTACCAGTACAATTCCAGGGGTGGGTACAAGTTGTAAACCAATAAAACAAAGCAAGGTGGCAAATGCCAAAAGAATTACCTAAACAAGAACAAATCAAGCTAAATTGGGGTGGGGTGCTCTGGGTGTCCACCAACCACTGGCCAAACCTCTGGACCTTGAAAATGATNGTGACTGATTTTGAGTGACTGTGTGAATGAGGGACTACTAGCACAGATATAAACATACACCTGGAAGAAGTGCACCTCCTAAACAGCGTGATTGTAATACCCTGAACCTGTGGTGCATCATGAAGAATCTGAATGAGAGGAAAAAAAAAAAAATTGCTCATTTTTTTGTTTTTTTTGCCTAACCCTGATCACTGTTGTGATGGTTCAGCTTGTATGTGCTGAATTGGTTGTTGATACTAGTCATTATCTTGGCTATATATCTCCCATTACATTCTTCATTTCATTCTACTTGCATTTAATGATCAGCCATGCCTTCATAAATCAGATAAGACTTTAGGCAACATTTATTGTCTGATGCAAAGTGAATATGTTTTAGACTGTCTGAACTTACATTTAAGTTTTCATCAGCTACAAATTTGTTAGGAACTGACCTATTCTCATTCCACCAGAATCAAAATATTTTACCATCTTCAATCAGACCATATAAGCAGGTTGACTGTTGTCCTTGATCATTCTTTCATAATTTATGGAATTCACTGGTAAGCAGCCCAAAACTAAAATACATATCGTGATAACTAGGGTAAAATAAACTTCAGAATGCTTAGAAACAAGTAAAATTAGATATTCTAAAACTGTCTAAACCCCAAATTTATTCTCCAATAAAATATGTGAATGTTAAAATGCTTTCAGTACAAGTACTTCAGAATCTTAATATTTGTTCTTGCCTATAGGAATGAAGGCAAAGGACATGGGTAAAAATGTACCATTTAACATGTGCTTAGCTGCTATTAAATGGAATTGTTTACAATTAGATGCATCCCCTGGGCAACATTGTTTTAGCCTGAGAGGTTCTATGCTTTGTATTAAGAAAATGACACTAGAAATTTTCACTTGCTTATTCGTACCTCAGTGCTGTGATATATGCTGAAAAGAAATAAGTTTGTTTTATAAATCCTCTTTCAGAGTAAAAGGGCAAGAGAACAGGAGTAATAAGTAAACTAAGAATAAAAGATCAAATTATGATGTCCTCAGAATACTCCCTCTATACAATTTTAGAGTTTACATTTCTGACTTGCTGTGAAGGAACTAAGTTATTTTAGAAACAACGTAAATTTGCCTGGACAATGATCAGTGCTCTACAGCTAGGCTGCTTCTATGTCCTGAGCAGGTTAATTTAGAGTTAACATACACACACAACTCCTCTGTCCATCTTTGCATTGTTCATTGTGAAAACACTATTTGTCTAAACATTTGTGACTGAATTCAATTCTTCCAAAAGCTTTACAGGTTAAAAAAATAATCACAAATGATGTCTTTACCATCTGTTCCTGTCTTGTGGGTCTTAGTTTAGCTGATAGACAGCATGTTTAGAGGCTGTCATTAATGCATCATTGGGCTTTTCTGTTCTTTTCCCTCCTGCAAACCACAACAATGCAAGATCAAGCCCACCATTTTTTTTTTTTTAATTTATTTTTTTTTTAGTTCTTGTGCCTTTCCTAGTAATCTGCTGAAAGCCTCAAGAACTGGAGTTGTTTTGTTTAAAAATAAAATAATAAAATTGCCTGTGCTGCCATAATTGTAACAAGCCAGGATTTTAGCCTATTAAATGAAGTAAGCTATATACTGAGTTGTAACTAAATGCAGGAAATGTGATTTTTAAGGCAATAAATATATATCAAATGAGAGTTACATATTTTATTTTCAGACTGTGCCTTTGCGGTGTAGTTGCTCTAGTATTAGATGCCATAATTTCCCCAAGACAGATGACATTCATAATGCAAATAGTGTAATAGCAACTTGAATAGTACAACTGAAACTGAGCTTTAGACCAACATAAATAAAACCTGGGGTTTCTTTTCTGTAGCTTTTTAAAGGTTAGGGAAAGCTGGCAAGGGGTCTTTCAAAATAAATAGGCAAGGGATCTCTCAAAATATGTTACCATTTTTCCAATCCCATTAAAAAAGAGGACAAATTAGTAAAGTGGAGAAGCAGTTAAGACATGATGAGTAGTGAAAGGTGAAATATTGAGGGTAAGTAATTGGGATATTCTTGCAGTCCTTCAGATTCACAATGCACTATTTTCTCATTCTGCAACTTCAGGTCTCAACAATAATTAAACAAAACAACTAATTCCTCAGGTTATGTGTCTGGTTGGGGTTTTTTTGTTTGTTTGGTTTGGTTTTTGTCTGTTTGTTTGTTTGTGGGTTTATGTTTTTTTTTCTTCTTTTTTTTTTTTTTTTTCTGATTTAGTGAAGACCTGAATTCATCTCTCTTAACTCCCCAAAGTTTCCATAAGTTGGTAATGGATTTTTAGTTGTAGTCATTTATTATGAATAGGCCAGCTTCTGAGATGACCTGGGACAGGCTTGGATAACCAGCTTCAGAATCTTTTCATTGTAAGGGTTCTTGCCCTGGGAAATGCAGGGCAAAACAGTAAATTGGCAATGACTCTTTTGTACAAAAGCCTGTCAGCAGTAGTGGCAGCTGCACAAAAGCTAGTAATGGCTTATTACAGAGTTTGGAGAAAATGGCATTGCTTGAGAACGGTGTTGCTGTACAACAATAAGGGCAGAGAGAAAATATTTAATAGGATTATTTTATTTTCTTCAGAAGCAGGCTTGAAGAACTTGGAAGCATTTTGTCAGATAATGTTTTATATATTAATGAATTTGTTTTTGGGGATGTGATCACAAAATATTGTCAGGCAGCTTGGCACAAATCTGAGAAATGAGTTTGAATGCTTTGCCAGGATTAAACTAAAGGGTTCTCCAAGCGTCCCTTTTCTCTAACTAGCTACACAGTAGTGCGAATATGACCACTTCAATACTGAAAAGATATATTACCAGTACTATTGCTCCCTTATGTGACTCAGTTACAGAAATGTCATGTCTGAATTGTGATATTCTGGTATTCTGTTTATTCTTTAACTTTCTGTACCCTGTGAAACTGAACTACTGATGTGTATGATGCAGCATTCCTATATAAAACAGGAATATTGCTTTAGTAGTGTTCAGGAAAAGCCCTTCCAACCACTTTGTCTACCTTTCTTCTGTTTGTTCCAGTCATATTGCATTCAGTCTTAGTCCTCAGTGCCTCAGACTACATGTTCACCCTTCAGTCATCATTTTTTTCCTTTGCTATATTATCCCCAGAATGCTCCCCATTCTGCCTACTAGGAAGTCTCTTGCTTTCAGTGGCTGACCAGTACCCAAAAAAACAAAAAACCCCACATTTTCTCCATCCTCAGAACTGATGTAGACAATATTTCAGTGAAATGGAAATCATCACCAGGGTACAAAAATTATAGCAAACTTCCAGGAATGAGACTGGGTGTTGTTTTTGTTTTGTTTTTTTTTTTTTTTTAAGTTTTTATCATTGTCTTTCAACATTTCAGCGAATCCTGATTTGTTGGTCTTGGAGGTTCCAATATTGTTTCCGTGATAATAAAGGCTTGGCTGAAAGGAGTTTTCAGCAGCATTCTGTGGTGCTCACAGGCGATATAAGCAAAGTCTGGCAAGTATACACAGTCTGGACTGAATATTGACAGGGATATTTCATTGATATGGATATGCTGATATGGATATTTCAGAAGCCTCATGGGGAAGGTTTTGAATGTAGCCATCCCTAAAAGAGTTTCTTTCCTTGATCATTAGCATTTCATTGTTTTCTTAGAAGTGCTTACAGCATAGGTTCTGCAGCAACATTTCTGTGTGCATAGGACAAGAAAAGGAATTATTATATTATTGATATGTCCCACTTCACAAATGAAAGTGAAGACAATCATTTTTATTGACCCTCCACTAGGAACTCACCTGTCAGAAACTAATTCCCTTGACTTCTTATTATGAACAGTTTTTTTCTATCTTTCAAGTAATCACCAGATGATACTTTCATTTCAAAAGCTTCTGTCCAGTGCATGTGGCTGTGTTAAAAATAAAGTACGTCACTCTCTATATTAATGATACTGTTAGATATTTCTGCTTTAAGGGACACATCAGGAGCAGTAATTGCAAGTCAGCTCATTTCAAGTATACATCAGTCCTAAATGATTCTGTGAAGAAAGGGAAATGCTTGAAATGTCCCATCCTGCTTAGCAGGTATAGGGGAAAGCAGTTGGATATACTCTTGGTGGCACATGGAAAAAATGTCAGAGTTCTGAGCCAGTTCAGTAAGAAACAACTTTGACTTATAATCTTTAGAGGATCCAGAAAGAATAAGACACATGGCAAGGTTTTGACTGGATTGTTTGATCAGGCTTAAAATATATGTTAAGAAGAAGGTAAGAGGGGACTGGAGAGGGGTGGGGGAAGAGGGAGAGGAAAGGGTCTCCAGTTGGAAGAGTCCCAGGTGTACCACAAGGGCAAAGGGAGGGTCGGCATAGAAGGGACCATTTTGTCTCCTTTTCCTGGCCTTTGATTTCTCATCCTTCATATCAAGTAAATGTCACTGGAATAATGATGAGAATAGGATGATATGAGGCACATAAGGGGAAAAATGTCTTTGGTGTCTCCCCTCTGTGCTGGAATGAAAAGTGAGTGAAGTTTTCTTTCCCTTGTTCCCTGCTTTGTGCATTGGTGAGGGCTCAACTGAACTTTCTTCACACAGCCTAAAATGCAAACTCCAAGGATGGCACTTGGATTGCCCTTGTAAGAGTATTTTTCATTTTCCCCTAATTAT
>WEIU01002258.1:12954-36475 GCA_013389925.1 Aegithalos caudatus
TTCTGGAAGAAGAGCTGACAGTTTTCCAATTAAGTCTCATCTTGTGTTTTTCTTTACTTCACATCTTTTAATGACAGTGTCATGTAATATGATGATTTTATAAGCGGTTTTGCTAACTCATTCAGCAGAGTAATCAATAGAAAAAAAATAAGCCAGATGGGTTGTAGTCCATTTGTATTGGGTGGGACAGATGGCATTATTGATAGATGGAAATATTCCAAATAATTATTGTATAATGATATAACAGTGACTGTGCCTGCAAAATTTTATTAATTTACTTTGTGAATGCACTTTATTCAGTAGGGCTTGAGTTGTACCATTTAGACAGTACTCAAAATAGATTTAGTTGGGAGCTGAGTCTACACCCTAACTTCTCCTTCCCTAACCCATGGGCTTTCCATGCAGAGACATCCCTGTAGTATTTTGTTAGACTGTTCCAAGTGGTGGATTGTACTTCTGCCTATACAACAGATTCCCCTGGGCTAGCTGAGGTGGGCAAGATCATGAATAATTTTTTTTCAACCTCTGAATGCTTGTTTTTTGCTTTCTTTTGTTATCCTCACCAATACAAAGAAGAAACATGCTGTGCTGTCTCAAGATTTCAGGCATTCCAGCTTGCTTAACTGCTGTGTTTTCTTTTTTTTTTTTTCACATCTTGCTAATCCCCAGCAACACTTGGTGTAGCTAGCTTAATAAAGTGTGTCATTTCTGATAAACTGTGTAATAAATACTCTTTTAGATTGTTGCTATTCAATTGTATATTCCATGGAAAAGTACTGTGAAGTAATTATTTCTGTGACATAAAAGCACATTAACTTGCTAGCAGAAAGATTTTGAGGCCATTTGCTGCTTTTGAAATAAATTTGTTTATAAAAATGTCTGAATTCTAAAAATTAGTTTCAGTTATTTTGGTTGGATGAAATGCATACAAAACTTGGAGGCAGATTTTCCAGAACTCTCTGAAATGTTATCTCTGATTTCTTTATTATAAAAAGAAAAAAATACAGGGAAATACTTTAGTGTGTTTAATTTGCTATCAACAGAAAGTTTAGAATTTGTTGTGCTTGTAAGAGAACCCAAAACATTGGTGAAGGGAGATTTTGGGACAGTGAAAACAATATATATTTTTTAAGATTAGAAGACAGAATTGCATAGAAAGGTAATATTTCAAGATGTATTAATAACACTAAGGTCATTATATCTTTTTTTCACCAAGTCATTTTACACATAGTATTTTTTTCGTAAATTCTGATATCACAGGTCAGTTCCCCTCTGATTTATTGTAATAGGCAGCTGCTAATGTATTTTCCATCATCAATAATGAAAAATCTCCTTGGTGAAATAGTTCGTATGACATAAAAAAATTCATCTTTTTACTTTTATAACACCACTCACATTTGGGCATTAATTGTCTAATACTCTCCCACCAATAATTTTCTGAGCAAACATACTGCAAACTTTAAAAGTTCACCAGCCCATCTTCTTTTGGCAGAAGCTTTCTCTTTTTTTTTATGCTAAGAATTCAGGATAAGTGGCTGTGATCCCATGATTGTTTCAAATCCAGGAAAGAGTGCTGCAGTTGACTTTCATTCTGTCAGGAATGCCAGTCAGGTTGTTGACAGTGTGTGTCTTAATAGTGTGCAATGCAGAAGTGATGGAAAAATATTCACAGTGTTTTATCTGATATATATTGTGAATGAGTTCCACACTTATTTCAGCACTTGGGTAACTTGATGCCAAATTTAAAATTCTAAATTAAAACCTTTTGGACCAGATTTAAAAACTGTTTAGATGTCAAAAGATGTAAGTACACCCAAACTAGGATTTTTTAAAGATATCTAAGATCAGTCGTCTAGGGCACTGGGCCCCTCCCAGGGAGCCCCTGCACCGTACCTTCTTTGACACTCCTGTAAATACCATTGGTGTTTTCCTGTATCTTTGCACTTTGCCTTACAAATAATGTACAGGTCCCAAGTTATAAACAAGTTAAATCTTGAACGAGAATATGTCTAGCTACATGCAGTTGTTTCCTGGAGTAATTAGTGTGTTTTCATGGCAGTCATTTAGCATGGCATCATGCATCTGTAACAGCAGTCTGTGCATTGTTCAGACATTCCTGTGCTATTTGAAATATACAGACTCTCATGAATTTAAATAAAATTCATGCATTCTGTAAGACTTTATCCTAAGTATAACAGAAGTAGCTCATGCTCAAATAATGGAAGCTGAAGATTTTTCTTGCTGAAAAGGATTGGACAAAGGTTTAAGATCCTCTTTTACCTATAGAGAAAATGACTATAAAACTTAAAATGGAATATTAAAAANCAGCCCATCTTCTTTTGGCAGAAGCTTTCTCTTTTTTTTTATGCTAAGAATTCAGGATAAGTGGCTGTGATCCCATGATTGTTTCAAATCCAGGAAAGAGTGCTGCAGTTGACTTTCATTCTGTCAGGAATGCCAGTCAGGTTGTTGACAGTGTGTGTCTTAATAGTGTGTAATGCAGAAGTGATGGAAAAATATTCACAGTGTTTTATCTGATATATATTGTGAATGAGTTCCACACTTATTTCNTGTAAATACCATTGGTGTTTTCCTGTATCTTTGCACTTTGCCTTACAAATAATGTACAGGTCCCAAGTTATAAACAAGTTAAATCTTGAACGAGAATATGTCTAGCTACATGCAGTTGTTTCCTGGAGTAATTAGTGTGTTTTCATGGCAGTCATTTAGCATGGCATCATGCATCTGTAACAGCAGTCTGTGCATTGTTCAGACATTCCTGTGCTATTTGAAATATACAGACTCTCATGAATTTAAATAAAATTCATGCATTCTGTAAGACTTTATCCTAAGTATAACAGAAGTAGCTCATGCTCAAATAATGGAAGCTGAAGATTTTTCTTGCTGAAAAGGATTGGACAAAGGTTTAAGATCCTCTTTTACCTATAGAGAAAATGACTATAAAACTTAAAATGGAATATTAAAAAAACTTCCCAGATTTCTGTGAGAAGATACATATTTTTTTCACCATCCTGAACAGATGTTTCTAAGCCGGTAATATTCAGGTACACTTTCTTGTCTAATTTATTATATGTAATAGTTATTATCTTTATTTAATGCAATTGTTAGATTTCCAAAAAGTGTTGTAAATTCTGTGTCCTATAGATAATGCTATAAGTAGTATTAATTTAATTGGTCTCCTTTTACCAGTTTCTTGAACAAAATAGTCAAAATATGAGTAGTAGAAGTAAACAAGTATTATAAAGTTAAAGTGACAGATAAGAATACTGCTATATTTACATTGCAGTAAAATCTCACATAGGTTAATTAATATAATTTGAAATATCACCAGAAGAAAAATAAAAATTTTTGAAAACCATTGCTGACAGCCAGTACCTATGCTTACCAAAAATTCAATAGGAAGAATATGCATATTTCTGTTTTCTCTTTTTTGTCCTATCAGGGTTATAACATCTATTTTGCTACTAGATGCTATTTTGAATGTTCCAGGGTTTGATATATAAACCCAGGCTTCTTTTATGGCCCGCGTTCAGAGCACACACTACATTAAATTGCACAGTGCTAGTGTGTCTTTCATTTTGTGCCTAGTCTATTTCATTTCCCCTCCATTCAGATTAGGCAAAGCTTTTCTAGTCATTTGAAGCAACTGTAATGAGAATATTTAACACAGGTCAAATGCAGATAGTGAAAATCCAAAGGTCCTTGAAAATAGTTTGCCATTTGATACTGGGCAACAATGGGAGGTGAAAGGTTTGCCACTTGAACTTTTTCTTAAAAGATTATGATGTTCTATTTGTAACATTAGCAGACCCTTAATATGTTTAAAAATGAGTACAGTCAACTAAACAAACATGACTTTATCTAAAGCCATTTTTAGAAATGGAAGATAATGTGTATAAAAATCATATGATTGCATAATATTCTAAAGAGTGTGCATTAATTTAGCTTATATAATATAGACAAAAATTATGAACAGAAGAAAATAAGAAAAGAGAGGATTCCTTCTGTGATCGTTTGTGGAGATATCTACAGATACAGTCAAATCCTCAACTTGTATAAGTCAGCATAACTCTGTGATTTCCATGAACTGATTTACACTAGCTTATTTGCCATTTACAGGTAATATATCCATGGATTTGAATGTTGTTTTTCAGGTAGACAGAGTGAAGAAATGCATGTCAAGTTATTCAGGGTGGTAAACAGCCTAGTTCATCCAGGCTGACTAATCTTCCCCTGCAGCAGTTCCCGTATAAGACTGGTTTTGAGTGATTCTTCATCTCCTTAGCTGAAAACATTAATTCTATTTTGAGCCTGTCACTTTTGTGCTAAGCAAGAGTGCATATATGCATCCACTGCTCGCTGAGGCCAGGACCTCTGGTCACAAGTCTCATGTGTGATGACTGTGAAAGCTGTTAACAGTTTCATCCCTGAAGCGAGTACCTGTTGTCACTGTCTCATTATAGAGGAATGAATGCCATTTTGGTTGAAAAGTGATCAAGGTCCAACTTGCACTCAGGAAACTTTCCTATTAAACTGTAGTGCAAATTACATGTAGGGCACCACAATGAAGGATAGAATTTCAGGATTTCATCATCTTCAAAGTTCTTTTGTTCTCCTTTGGATGAGGAAGCCCTGTTGATCAGGACTGAAAGAAGAGCCATATTACCACCTCAACCTACATAAAGTCTTATTAACAACTCATCCTTCTTAAAACTGTAGCAGGTTAATCTCTTTCAGACCAAAAACATCCCTTCCAAGTTACTGCTTCCAACAAATAGTTTGATATTTAATGCTAAGTAGCTACTCTAGATCTTGATCTTTTCCAGGGAGGATATTTTAATTTGTCTTGTCAATATAATCCCTGTAAAAATCAGAAAACTCAGATCTCAGAAACTAGTCAAACTTATGTACTGAAAGACCTTCCCTGTGGGAAATATCCTCTTTGTTGTGGTTATGCAGGACCTAGAAAAGCATTCCTGTTGCAGAAATGAAACTTGCTATTGAATAGTATACAGGGTCTTCCTGGGTCCTCATACGAGCCTCTATGATGCTGTGATTTTTGGCTAACATGCTAATGTTGCACATTTTCAAGGCTTTCAAGGCTTTTTCACAGTCAGCACCCCTAGAATAGACTGGGTGTGGGCAAGAGGCAGTCAAGGGGATATCCCAGACCATATGACACCATGTTCCACCGTAAAAACTGGAGAACTTGGTCTTCCAAGTAGCTATTCCCCAGAGGCTGTCTGGGCATCGGTCTGCTGGTGGGAGGAGGTGAAGGACTGCCTTTGCATTGCTAGTTTTAATATCTTCACCTGCTAAAGTATCCTTACCTCAGCCCAAGAGTTCTCTCATGTTTGCTCTTCCTATTGTCACTCCCATCCTGCTGGGGCTGGAGAACAAGCAGCTGGCTTTGTGAAGAGGCAGCTGACTGGGACTCAACATCTCAAGCAGATTCAGCAAATTATTACTGAAGACCAACTCCACAATTAACTAGGAAAATTCTTACCTGTCCTCCCTCATCAAGCTTCAGTCAAAATTTGAGCTCAAAATATAATTTCTTCCTTTTGAAACTATGCAAGAATCTTGTCTCTGTTCAGATACATTAATGATCTTCTACTATCAAAAAACCAAAAAGGTTGCGGGGGTGGGAAGAAATTAACTTAGGAAAACATCTTCATTCTTCCAGTAGAAGTAATTCTTCACTATTTTATTGTATGATCCAAGGCATCCTACTAAATTTCAGCACTTGATTATCCTCATCTCTGGTTCTGTGTGCTGATCATAATAATAATTTCTTTTCCTTTTCTTCCTTCTCTTTGAAGCATATCATATGGTCTTCAAATAGACCTTTAATTTTCTTATTCATACAAGTCAAAGTAACCCAAAATTAATTATGCTTTCCTATACTTCACTTTCAAAAAAGCACATAAGACCTTGTGAAAGTGAGCTATCCTATTTTGCAACCTCTTCAAATTCTTGCATAGCAAAAATGCGCATATATATATATCAACAAAGAAGCAAGTCTGAAAGAGGATCGTGTAACTGTTAGGTGAAGAAAATACTAATTGTCAGTTAAGATGGTGATTTTGGTAAAGAATTGTTGTTATTTGTGAAATGAGTGTTTGTGTGGAGTTGCAGATAGCAACTCAGTAATTGCGTAGCCTCATAGTTTCTCTGTGCATGTTCTGCAGAACTACATGGAGGAAACATATGCATATACAGATTTTTCTCCTTCCCTACTCTTATAGATGCATATAGACATCTTCTTACATATACGTATACATTAAAGTATATTAATATATATTTGTATTTTTCTTATAACAACTTTTAACAAGGATATATATTAATACATGTCATTTAAAGGCCATTCACTGAAAACCTTCCATTCTAACCTTCTGTACGTGGAGTCACCTGCCTCCAGGAGTGTGAGTTAAGATGCTATTGTATATATCAGTAGTAAACTGAGAGACATGTCTTCATGTTCAGAAGAACAAATTTGCTTTCCATATAGCTCATCCCAGTGACTGCTGAGAATGGCTGCACATTTAACTGAAACTTGGCTTAGAACTTGTAGGTGAGCTTTCTCTCACAGTGGGACTATCTGGGGTGGTGTTAATTTTCTTTTCAGCAGCCTCTGTAGTGCTGTGTTTTGGATTTGTGGCTAACCCTGTGTTGATAGCAGACCAATATTGGCTGTTGCTGGACAATGTCTGCACAGCATCAAGGCTTTCTCTTTCTCCTACTTTACCCATACCAAGCAAGAAGGCTGGGGTTTGGCAGAGCTTGGAGGGGATGTAGTTGAGACACGTGAACTGAATTGACCAATTGTATATCATATAGATTCATGCTTGATGATAAAAACTGGAGCAGGGGTGAGGTTTTTTCCTAACTTTTTGGGCAACCCAATATAGTGGATTTTAAGAAATTGCCTGAATTGCATCACCTGAGTTTGACTTCTGTAACGCTGAACTGGGAGAAAACTGGTCCTGCAAAATCCAAGTTCCAAACTCTATGTAGGACATTATTGGTCAATGTAAATGGCTTGAGTTAAAATAAAAGTCATGTCATATGCTGTGCCATTTAACCAACCTTGTTTTGCAGTTATACCGTATTAAAAAATGAAAGTAACTGACTGATCTGTTGAAAATATTTGCCTCAAAAATATCAATATACGTAAGATGAAATGTAAATCCGTTTTCCAGTAAAGATTCATGTACTAAAAAGCACCACATTCAAAATAAAATTGCTTGCCAGAAAGCCAATCATATCCTGAGCTGCATCAGAGGAAGTATGGCCAGCAGATTGAAGGAAATTATTCTGCTCCTCTGTTCTTCCCTGGTAAAACCTCACCATGGAGGCTGTATCCAGCTCTGGAGTCCTCAGCACAGGAAGGACATGGACCTATTGAAGCAAGTCCAGAGCAGGACTACCAAATTGATCAGAGGGATAGAGAACCTCTCCTACGAGGAAAAGTAGAGAGAATTGAGATTGTTCAGCCTGGAAAAGAGAGGGCTTCGGGGTGACCTAGTTGCAGCCTTCCAGTACCTATAAGAACTTACAGGAAAGATGGGGCAAGACTGTTTACAAGAGCATGTAGTGCCATGGCAAGGAGAAATGGCTCCTGATTGGAAGAGAGTGGGTTGAGATTTGATATTAGGAAATAATTCTTTTCTGTGAGGTTGGTGAAGGACTGGCAAAGATTCCTCATGGAAATTGTGGATGCTCTATCTCTAGAGGTCCCTTCAAGACCTGGCTGAGCAGCCTGGTCTAGTGGAAGGTGTGCCTGCCCATGGGCAGGGTGTATGGAACTAGATGATCTTCAAGGTCCCAACTTGAGCCATTCTGTGATTCTATGAAATGATTTTTGAATACACATCTTTATATCATATTACTAATCAAGGTGACTACAATGAGTGAGAGCCTAACAGTTAGTGGAAGTTTAGTAGCGCCACCAGAGTTTTCAAACAGCATCCGCAGCATCTCCTGTAGCATCAAAATTTCCTTCCTTGCATTCTACAAAATTTAATTACAGGTTTGACAAGAGTAGCTAGTGGTGCTGTACATGTACAGATGTACAGATGATGTAATTAGAATATGTGAGGTGAAAGCTATTCGGTTCGAAAATGGTTCCAGAGCTCATAGTCAACGTTCAGAAAGAAGCAACTTTCAAAGAAAAGATCTTTACAATCAGTATCCAAAATTCAAATTTTATCATGTTACCCTTAATGCCCACAAAGCAGATTTTGACCATTAACTTTGCTCATTTTCTGTCCCATTTGGGTACACACTCACAAACGCTTTTCAACTGAAATCTTTCCATCTTGAACCGCCTTACTTCAGTTCAACTCTTTTTCCTAAGTGCTTATTTTTGACACTACACATGAAGAGTAAAAACCCTCAGAGTGACAGTCTGTGATCATGTTTCATGTGGCAGACTTCATTTGCTCTCAGTTTATATTACTATAAATTTATGACTTTGTTCCTTAAATACTTATCTCTTTTTTTTCCACATTGTTACTGATATATTGAATGATGTATGTTTGAGAGGTATTTCAAGGATCGTAACTTCAGTCATTAACTGGTTACGTCTTGGCTCAGGAACCTTTAGTTCATTGAGAGAAAGTTACTATTTTTTAAGCAAATAAAGCAGCTTTTCTGTATGTAATTATTTTCTTATCAATTTTACATTTTCATGCCCTTTTGAGCATCTAGCATGCCGTGCTAGAATTTACATTTAGCTCTGCAGGAACCGCTTTAAATATTATTATTAAGAAGGAAGAAATCAAAAATCAAAGTGAATTTTTACTACAATAGCAAGGTATAGAAAGGTGCAATTGCAGCCACAGCAGCCTGGATTAGTGTATAGAACTAACTCACAGCTTGACAGAAAATCCCTGCTGGGGAGGAAATGTAGGGGAACTGGCAGAATTTTGCTACATCTGCTCCCTACTGCTAATAAGCTTTAACTCATTTCATTTTTATTATGCTTGGTGTTTAGATATTTTGCTTCTGAAATTATATCTGTAACTATGAGAACACATAAAAGGAGGCTTGTCAGGTAGGGCTGTTTAAAAATTTAAAACTATCAGCAAGGGATGTTAAAGGCCATAATGGTAAGATGGTTGCCTTCTCAGTGTGGGATTTTAGAGTTCAGGCACATCAGTGCTGGTAGAAGGGCTGAGCAGAAGTATTGGGTAAAACTGATTTCATAGCTTGAGTGGCTTGTACAGCCAGAAGGCACCATTAGATTATTTATTGTGACCTGTATATCACAGACCATTACATTTCACCCAGAAATTCCCATTTTGAACTCTGTGAGTATACTTGCACTAAAATATATCAGACCTTAGGAGTTCCAAATACTTTATGCCACAGGGTGAGAATGAAAAGGCTGAGCTTCACATGCAGTAGGAAGAGGGTTTGTCAGGTTGGTAAGTACACATGGTAGCTTGACTACTTCTGCAGAGTAAAACAAACAACCAAAGGCTTGTATGGACTTTACAAAAGTGAAAAACCCCTCTTGACCCCTTTGCATCCCCACTTCCCAAATCAGCTATAATAAACAAAAGTTAAGATTTAATCTGTCTCATGACACATCAGTAGGAGTAATTAAGAGGGAAAATCAGAGTCATGTCAATTTTTTAAATTAGTAATAATTGTCTAATTCTGCATTTTGGGTATTTTGCCCCTCTGGCAGCCCTGCTGGCAGTCCTGTTCTCAGCTTCTCAGTTTCTCAGTCCAGACACATTCACTGTAGTACTTTGAACATGCTTCTATTTGAATAATCAATGCTATAACTAATATTTATAACCATCTAAAAATGCAGGGGAAATGGTATTGTATATTTTCCATTTGATATTATCATATGCTTACCATATCTGATTATACATTTTTAAATCTTTCTTTTACTCTGGTGGTGGCATGATTGTCACATATCATTATGAAATGTATTTTGAAGAGAGATTGAAATGTATAAAATTCAAAGAGTAGTTGAAAACTTGATATCTGTGGAGCTGATGAGACTGTGCTTTTAGATAATGGTTTAGAAGAAGATTGTGATATCTGAGGAATGATGCAAAAATGGAAGTCTCAGTCTTTCAGTAGGAGATGCTTCTCCATTACTGTGCATGCAGAAGCCTGTGTCTGTCTTTTAGCAGGCCAGTTTACATTATCTGATATTCTTTGAATTTATTCTAACAAAATTTACTTGAGCTTCCTTTGCAAGAAAACTTCCAGGCTAAGTCCAGAAAACAGAGGTGTTAGCCTAGTTATTGCAGATTCTGTCTATATTCTTCAGGCTTTCAATTGTTAATTTATTCTTGAGACTTGTTCAAAGCTGATTATGTCTTCACAGAAATGTGATACTGATTGCTCTTGTTTTGATCCTGTCAGAGCGTCTCAGTTTCTGAAATAAAAGGATGAAAACACAGTGATCCAACAATAGAAAAGAGAAACAAAATTAACAAGCAAATTATATCCTTCTGTACTAAATATAATCAAAGGAGAGTTTTTAAGGATATGTCTTAAATTTCAACAGAACCCTTTTTTCTATCACACAGAAATGATGAAAATTTATACCACTTCTTGGCCTCCGTTGACAATCATGGTAAAAGATAGAATAGAAAGTTGTTAAATTATTCTGTTTGAGCAATATAAGCTATAGATCATGTAGAGTTATTGAACTGGTTTCTTACAAACTCTTTATTTTCATGAGTTCTATATTTGCTTTGCTTTTTTATGTAATGCTTACCTATTCTTCCAGTGGCACTATTCAGAGACCATTCATCATGAAATTTTTGATTCTGCAAGGATTTCAACATATCCTTCATGCACCAGAAAGCTGTCCCAACTTATAAGTCAAATTGACTGTATATTTATTGTGGGATTTGGGTCCTAAGAGTGCTGTTACTTAATTTTTTTTGTAGTTTTTTTTAAGCCCATCACCTTGCCTAATCCTAACAATAGCCATCAATATATTGTACAGATTTCAAATTCCCTATACTCTCACTAAAATAATTTGGGATGTGGTCATTTCACCCTCCTGCAAAATGCATCTCTGAGAAAGTTAAGGTTGGCATGTTAATTGCCAACCATTTCATATCTAATTATTGATTTTGCATCATTGCTATAGTTACATGCATATTTTTTTCATAATTTTTCACTATTTTTGAGGTGAAAATTTAATTCATTTTTTTATATGAGCAGGTGGAATTATATTCATTATATCAAAAGAATACATTAATTAGAAATCCATTTAAATTACAAAAATTGATTGAAAGCACCCTAAGAAATAGTACTATCTCTGAATTTCTATACTCATATTTGTTCTCCTGTATCTGCTTTCCCTTTTTCATGTTTCTGTTTTCTAAAGATAGCTAAAGACTGCACAAAAAAGAAATTACTCTGAAAAATGTGCTATCAGATGCTGCTACAAAAAATAAAGAACCACTTGGTTTGTGGATTTTCTCTAGATTTTCCATGGTTCAGTAACACCCAAGTACAGGTTCATACAAAGTACTGACATTGTACAAAATAATTTCTACGTGACACAGTGGTTACTGAACCACCTCTAGCATTGTCCAACATGTTGAGGAGTGAGTAGAGAGGACTAAAATTTCTGAAGAACTTGTTTCTTTTCATATTTCCAGTATTTATTCTATGACAAATATTCTGTTTATAAGACTTCATTTTTAGTCTGCTAGTTTTGTGTTAATGTCTTTTTGACATGCATCAAATAATTTGTTTTATTTCAGAAAAAATACTAAATGTCTGACTTTCTTACTTTTGTAAGCTTTCCAAAAGGAACAATCTTAGCAGTTTTATTGTTATAAAACACTGTGGTATTCATTATTTGAATTCAGACATGGTGTATCAGGATTGCATGTGGCCTATTTATTAGACAAACTAAGATGTTGAAAAGAATTGTTTCTATCCCACTTTCTTTAGGAACTGACATTTTTATTCTTATGCAGTTTTCCTAGTGGAATCTTTACTTTTTTAAGTCATAAACCTATTGTTGTAAGAGACTCTAGCAAAGCTTAAACTGGATCTCAGGAGTTTGATGCACTCTGTTTAATGCAGGCAGTGTGAAAGAAATTTTAAATGTATTATTTAAAAGCATGTTAATCTTGCCACTGTAATGGTGTAATAATGCATACCATATAAGGTTTTCATAAACTCAGCTTCTAAAAGTAACATCACAGTATCTTTCTTTTTGTTCTCCAAGTCACTTCTTTGTAGAGATAGCAATTATGCATTCATCTCTGTCTCTTATAGCCTGATTCCATATTCAGCTGAGAGATAGATAGGCCTTAGTCCTTACCAACACAACAAAAAGAATATTTCTCCTTTAGAACAAAGGTAGGATAGTCAAACAAATTTATATAATAAAAGCCAAAATGTGTACCTTTTTCTGTTTAATTAAGCAAAATAGTTATATACTTATACGATGGATTGAAGATAGGTTTGTATTTAACTCATTATTCCTTTGTTTTCATTGGAATTTTAATAGTTCTGCATTGGATTATTTTTTTATTACAAAAAAAAAATTACATTTATAAGATTAGCACCTTTAAAACAAAACTCTGTGTAAATTTACAACCCTTACAGCCCAGTGCTTTTCATTTAACTCTGCTCATTCTATTGGATTCTGGTTTGGGTTTTAGCAGTATTGTGAATGCATCAGGCATTTATTACTATGAGCCACACTATCTTGTGGCTCTCTGAATATGCACAATGAAAATTGGGCAAATCTTTACTAAGAACTGAGGCACAGAAAACGCAAGGATTTGGTAGTACTGTGAATCCATGTGATAATTTCTTGTCAGTGCAAAGCTCGGGAGAGTAATATGCATGCAACATGTCAGATAACACTTTTGCTTTAGTGTAGGGTTAATTACAAGTTTAGAAACCCATTGAAAACCTCTGTGTTCACCTTGTTTCTTGGGATATGAAAGAGCTATTTCTGAAGTAAACCCATTGATAAAAGTGTTAGCTAAGGAATGTTTCTACCAAGCTGCCTTTTCACTTCAGTTTAGGCACAAATACAAAGTACAGGAAGTTCCATGTCTCATTTCTCATTATTAGATTCTTTACTGAGTTGTATGTTGCTTAAAAATTGTAATACTCTGGCCTTCAACAAGTATTCAGTCAAGCCATTTGACCCTTTCTGTTTCTAACCAAACATCCTTACACTTGCAGAGCATCCACCACAGAACCTCTTTAGAGGCTTTAACACAGAGCAGTCTGCCTGGGTGGCTCCAGTGTAGGGCAGCTCCAAACCCCTGTTCCTGTGGCAGGTGCCTAAGGCAGACAAACCTCCTGCTTGGCACTGTCTGGGACTGTTGTGTTTTAGTTGTCCATGCTGTCTCTATCAGTTAAGGCAGAAATGAAGATATGTATGTCCCTCTAAAAGTAGTATTACAGTTCTATATGTTATTCTCCTTTCAGAAAAAAGGAGAAGAGGAACCTTTTTTTCCTCAGAAGTTCAATCCACATTGAACTCCCACTTCTTCCAGCCCTATATTCTGGTGCTATTGCCTCTGCTGAAGAAGCTTAGGCTCTCAAAGCTGTTATCTGCATTCATCTGCTTGACTCAGTGTTTGCAATTCATCTATAAAATCAGTCTGGAATATCACAGATGAACATAAAATTCCTTTAGAATCATGGAAATGTTGGAAGGGACTAATTGTGAAAAATCTGAGTCCGTACAAGTCCCAGTTCTTTACCAAATACACCACTAGTATCAGCATAAATGCTTATTAAAGAACTTAACAATAACCATAATGGTGTAGACCTTGCTTGGTATTTTGACTCCAAACAGTAGCCCTAAGCAGAAGTGAATAGTAAAACCAGTAAAAGCATAAATTTACTCTAATATTCTCCTAACCTCAGACTATTTTAATTCGTATTTAAATTGTTCAATTTTGTTACACAAATCATAATCTTTATATAAATTAGTAACTTATATAAATAAAAATAATCTAGGAATTTTATCATGTCTCTTTTATAATGCCCTCTGAATCTGTGTTCTAAGACCTCATTCAGGCTCCCCTTGAATCCCTGTAAAGTTCTTGCAAACAGAGAATTCTCCATCAAGGAGTTGTAGGTGTCACCCACCATCATTCATTTTGAAACCATGCTCTTACTAATATAATTTGATGGTCCATAGCTCTTTGTACAGAAAGACAAGTGTGCAAAATAATTTCTTATCCCTATCCACTCTTTTTATGTCATGTATGACTTAGTAAGCCTCTGTCTTCTCATTAAGAAACATTTCCAATCAGACCCTCCAGAGCTTTTGATCATACCTGTCCTCCTGTGAATATATTTTAGATCTGGTATGCCCTTTTTCAGTTGAGGGATCCAGAGTTGTTTATCTTACTCAAGATGTTGTTGAACTGTGATATTTTTAAGTGGCATAAAGTTACCCACTTTGTTTTCTTTCTTTACTTGTTTTCCTAACTGCTGTCAGCTTCTGTGATTCTTTATTAACCAGTCTGTGAAGATTTTCCAAGATGTCACTTAGCTTAGCATGGCAGTTTTCTCAATGTTTACAAGAGAAGTAATGAAGAGTCACTTTCTCAGTCATCCTAAAATCTACTCTGTACCTTTGGTTTCTCCTGTGAGTTATGAAAACGTGCATTGTATCTCCAGAAGAGTATCAGTATTATCTTGAAGGTGGGAAAAGTCCTTTGTTGAGTTATGGGGCTTTTGTAAAGCAATGTGTTAAAAAAAATGTTTGTAGACCTTCTCTGGATATGGCATGATATAGATACAATGCATATATGGAGTAATATAGATACAATGCATGTATTTAGAAAAATCTGCCTTTTGGCTTATTTTTTCAAATTTTCTGCATCTTAATCTTTTACATCTTTGATAAATTAAGCAGCAGATGATCCTGTTGGCAAAGGGAAGATATTATGAAACATGTTTTGAGGACAGTGTAATGTGACATTCAGAGCTAAATCACTTGTCTTACAAAATCTTTGTCCAATGTTTTGGGATCTACCATTTCCTAGCACAACAGAATTGGAATTCTGTCATAGCGTGTGCTCTAAGATGATCCAGTTTACATTCATTCCTGAAAAAAGTCGTTGTTGTAGAACCATTTATTTTCAGAGGGTGTTTTCTGCATGTGGAACCTGATGTCCTTCTCCAGCCCTCTTTAAATCAGATCATGTAGAAGGATAGCACATAACTAGCATCTTTCTCCATATAATCTCAGCAGTCAGCCATTGAACCTTTAGATCTCCTTATTTTCCCATGTGACATTCAAACTTCTCTTAGTGCAGAGCTACCTTATAGTATTTGTTCCTGGAAAGGATTAAATCCAATGGAAAGGCTAACAAGTGGAAATTAGAAACTTCAAAATGCTTTTCCCATGAAATTAAAATCATTTGGAAACTGATAGCTAAGAAAAAAAAAAGGGTTAAAGGGAAACTATCTTTAAATGACAACTACACCTACAGATTAATGAAATCTATGAAGATTTGTAAAAATCAGACAATGCATACTTTTAAGGAATCACTGCTTTCAACAGTGTTTTCCCCAACAGATTTCTTGTCTCTCAACAAGATTTTTAGAGCTTCCCATGAATTATTTGATAGTTTTTTCTCAAAAATGATAACCCAAGCTATATCTCTTCTGTCTAATTTTTTTCTGATCAGGACCCTGAAGCTGTAGAAGAAAGACTAGACCAAAACCTGTTATCCTTTATAGAACAGTCTAGAACAGTATCCTTAGGCAAGAACTCTAAAAACCTGTTTTTATTCATAGTACCACAGCCGTCTGCCAAAAGTGATGAATCTCATTGACGAGAGTGCAGAAATCAATTGTAAAAACAATTTAGCCAATAAAATAATTCCCCTTTGTTTTCACTTTTAATACTTTCTTATACTGTTTTAACACCATATAATTTCTTAGCAGACCTTATATGTTCATCCTCATTTATTAGACAACCATAAAGATATTCAGTTCTTTAAGAAAATTGTAAATTTCTGAAAGGTAACTCATGCAGCATCCACGTATAACACAAATGTCAGTGATTTCTTGAGAATAACTCAGAAGAGGTCACTGTTAGAAGAATTTCTGTAAGATTCTGTAGCCACTGATGAAAGATTATTAGACCCCAGTAGCTCTATCATTTGTGCTTTGTACAAACTCTAAAGTTAAAGGTTATGAGTGTTATGGTACCATACAGGTGCACGATGAGTAGTCTTTCACACAGAATGATTCTCATTTGATAAATTTGGAAATGTACTTTCTCCTGGCCTTAATTTTCATGTAGTTCTTCATATTCTAAATGGCAGCTGAAGGCAAGCAGAAATAGCGAGTAATTGATTTAACAACCTAAGACAAGTACAGGGAAGTAGAAAAGTTTGTCTTAGTGCTTGATGTGACCTGAGAGAGCTTCTTTAGACTGTTTTTTTCTAACCAGTACCTCAGCACCTTGGGCCAGCAAAATGGCCTTTAAGCCTGAATGAGCATGACTTTTTTTTTTTTTCCTAAGTCCAAAGCTCCAGTATTTCATGTTTTCAAACTGTTTTACAGCACTCCAAGCAGAATTATATTGACAAGGTTAGAATTCATCTCCTAGAGGAGAATACTGTGCTCCTGTTAAGTGCTAATATAACATTTATGTGTAGCTACCTTAATAACAGCCCTGGCCAGCCTAATGAAAGTACTGAAAGCAAACAGTACTCCGTGAGATTTTATTATGACTGAAGTGATTGCAATTTGAGACAAATTGTCCCTATTTCTGTTACCACATCAAAACCAGAAATGCTGAAGCAATTGCTACATGTTTGGGATAGAATTACACTCCACTATTGTTAATATAGAAGTAAGTGCATTTTTCATGTAAACAGCTCACAAGGGTCAAGCATCAAAGATATTCTGTGCAAAATTCTTGTCAATTACTTTGTGAGTGAATTTTGAAATAAAGTACCTGGAACGTATCATTATTTCTTCCTCTCAAAGTTGAGAGCAAGTGGTTGCAAATTGAGGTTGTGAATTGAAGGAACTGCAAGTTATATGGCCTTATCGACTTCAGGCAAAAATGACAGGTTTGCCTTGTTATTATTTTTCCTTTCAGAGGTCAGACATTGGACAATATTAACAGCATATACTGGAATGTAAGCAATCTGTTATATAAAAAAGTTATTATCTGTGTACAGAAGGTGGTGTAAGTCACTAATATTAAAAATTCCTAATTTACTGTCTCTTCATAAGAATTGATGGAAAAATAGGGAAAAAAGTAATCCACTGGTCAAAAAAAGCCTTTCAGCTGCTCAGGTATTTGAAAGCTATTTAAAACCATCAGATGAAAAGGAACTCAGTTACTCAGATGTAGCTGATCAAGTTAGCTAATTAGACATGCTGGTTGATGTGAAAACAATTTAAACATACATTCCCAATGAACTCTGCTATTTAAAAAACACATTCTATCTTCTAAGAGGCTTTGGTCAGGATAATTCTGCTGTTTAGAACTATCTGAACTATATTTATGCTGTATTTGAACTGAATCCTTAGTAGTCCAACTTTTAAAATAAAACTTATGCAACTTACTGACTCATTTCTGTAGTTTTGTTAGCTCCTACCATTTTCTTATTCCTCAAAAACGTTTGGTACAAACAAGTCACCATATGCAAAAAGGCTTATTTTGATTGCAGAATGAGTGCAAAATAAATTATGACCAGCTTTTTTTTTTTAATGGTACAGGCATAGTAGTGGTTTGAGATTGCAAAAATTAAGAGATACTGTCAGATAAATTCATAATTGCTCAAGATGACATTTCAAGAAGGAAAGTTGAGGGAAAACACAGTTTCCATGAAATAAATGTACTGCATAAACTTCTTAAAGTATTTTAACTGAATATGAGCAACGTTAATTTCTACAGCTCTGTAATATGGACAATATTTTGTTTATCTTTTAGGTTGAAGATTCAGAGATGTATCGTGATGAAACTGCAGTATGTGGGTTGTTTGCTGTGGTGGTAATATCTCACCTACCTAGAGATGCTGCCATTGAATGGCATGTTATTGCAGTAGTTGATGATCCACTCCAAAGAAAACATTTTGCAATGAAGATGTTGTCAGAGGACTTCCAAATTGAGTGTGAATCTGTGGAGTCTAGTTCTTCATCTTGTGCATCAATCTCCTTACGCCTGAGCTTGATTTCATCATCCACTTCTCACCTTGATTTAGATGGACCTCTTCATGACTTAGTTGCTATGTTTAAACAAGCTATCGACAAACTTTCTGAAGACTGCAGTGCCAGTCCTTTGTCCTTTAGAGCTTTCTTCAAGGAGCATGTCTTTGATGCTGAAACACTACAAAAAGGTAAGATTTATCATGATAGAAACTAGGCGTAATACTAAGCATAAGGTACCTCTTGTTTACCTCTACGTCAGATTTCATTGGCAAAAAAAAAAAATTAGAGGAGTGCTTCAAGGATAGGTGGCCAAGAAGGGCAGTGTCACCCTGGCCTGTATCAGCAATGGTGTGGGCAGCAGGACCAGGACAATGATTGTCCCCCTGTACTCAGCTCTGGTGAGGCCACACCTCCAATCCTGTATTCAGTTTTGGGACCCTCACTGCAAAAGAGACATTGAAGTGCTGGAGCATGTCCAGAGAAGGATAACTGAGCTGCTGAATGGTCTAGAGAGTCAGTTATATGAGGATGGCCTGAGGGAACTGGGGGTTTTAGCCTGGAGAAAAAGGGGCTCAGAGGAGGCTCTACTGGTCCCGACAACTGCCTGAAAGGAGGTTGTAACCAGGTGGGTGCTGAACTCTTCTCCCAAGTAATAAGTGACAGAACAAGAGGAAAGAGCCTCAAGTTGCACCAAGGGAGGCTGGGTTTGAATATCAGGAATAATTTCTTCACCAAAAGGGTTATCAAGCATTGGAACAGGCTGCCTAGGGAAGTGGTGGAGGCACCACCCCTGGAGGTGCTTGAAAGACATGTAGTAGACTTGATGCTTAGGAGCATGCTTTGTTGGTAGGTAGATCTGGCAGTGTTAGATTTACAGCTGGACTCAATGATCTTAGAAGCCCTTTCCAACCCAAATAATTCTATAGGGCTACAATTAAGATACATTTGTTCTTTTTCTGGTTACCAGGCATGATTCTCATATTAAAAAGGCTCTGTTCTTGAACCTCCTAAAGTCCAAACAGGATAAAGTCCTGGATTACTTTTGTTCTAATATCACATCTGATTTTGAGTAGGAGGTTGGATTATATGATCTTGCTCCAGTTATCCTGAATTTCCATGCAAGAGAAATATGGCCTAAGATTTCAGTCTAGGGAGAATGAATCTTTTGCTTAAAAGTATTTGAACAGTTGTGCATTTGGTAGCCTCTTTTTGTTAGTCTAGAACCATGTTCAAATAATCAGTTTCTGTCTTCTAGCAGGAACTCTTTTGAGAATAAATAATGGAATATTAATAAGGAAAAATAACTAAAATAAGGAAATGGTGTTGTATCCTCTGGAATAGGGGCTGACTGGTTTTGAACATGGGCTGATTTGTAACTAACTTATTTAAATAGAACTTGCTATCCAAACAAATTTATTGGATTTTCTCCCAATGTTTATTTTTTTCAGAATCTCATTCCCTTACCAAGTAAAGAGAATATAGAGCAATAAATGTAATGCTACAACTTCAAATTATTCCTTATGTTGTAGGTCTGCATTTTGAGCTGTTCTCTATTTGGGACAGCTAACATTATGCAAGAGCACAAAAGCTTATTTTATCTTTCATACCTATAAAACTGGTAGACCATACTTCTATTGAAATCAGTAAGAACTTTGTTATCAAGAAGAAACAAAATCAGATCCTTAGTCTATATTTATCTCAAACATGCATGCACTTTAAAAATCCTTGCAGACCACAACTGATCCATATTAATTAGCTGACATAAATGTTAGCCCTCAAATATTCTACTGTCCTATTTTTTTTTCTTAACCTGCAGCAGTTTTTGAAGAAAATTCAACTTGACATTGTTTAATAGATTTAAAGTACAGGAATTGAAAGCTATAAAAATGTGGCATAGAATAAGCATATTTAATCCAGGAAGCAAGGAATGAACATATAGTCTGACAGAATGTTGTTGTTTTTACTACATCTTGTTTAAAAGCTAAAAAGAAACCTGATAAAACATGTTTCTGGCATGGGATTAACATTACTGTTTCGCCTGCTTTCTTTCTGATATTTCTTAGGCCATAGAATAATTACTTCCAAACAAATTTCATTTGCTTTATAGAATGTATTTCTCAATATAATGTATTAATTGCACACAAAAAATTTGTTTCAGCTCTGTTCATTTTATATTACCAATAGCATAGACATAGAAAGATTTGTGTGATTGTCATATATTCATTCTTGTTGTGTTCAGATCTCTGCACTGTCATAATAATTCCTGTCATTATACCAATTTTATCATTATCCCCACTGGTAAGAAATACATGCTTGCAAATCTGTAGAATATATAGAATACATTAAATTTACAAGGAGCACTAATTCACTGATGAAGAAGTTTAAAATAGAACTTTCTTAGGAAAAAATTCTAGAAAGTTTATGCAATGGAAGAATAAGTGTAATATAATTCAAAAATACTTTCTCAAAGTGGTTGTTGCTGAAGTGTGTCTTGCTGATAATTTCTGTTAGAAAATTTTATATATATATATATGTATATGTATATATACACCCACACACTTTTTCTGGTTCAAAATCAGAAGTGTAATTATTAATATATTGTTAAGACACAAGACATACTCAAGTCCACTGGTAATATGTGTTCTTGGAGCTTTGTAAGACATCCAGTCACCAGTAAAACATCATCAGCTTTCAAAATGATACAGCATATTAGTGAATGAAGTCTTTGACTGTCTTTTGCAATAGTAATATAATTCTACTTTTCATAATTTAAAATATACATATATTAACTCTCAGTAAAAGAGTGTTGTGTGAAGTGTCCAATTTGTTCCCATTAATTTCAGTATCCCACTGACAGTGTCCATAAATAAGATGACAGTCTGTGTTTTATCTTCTCTGTTATTATTGGCAGTTTTTAATTTTGACAGGCAGGACTACTGATACTGTATATATCCTTTAGTGTGTTTCCCAGTTTTAATACACCAGAGATAATATCAGGTCTTTCTTTTCATTTGTAAATCTGCAGGCCTAATATGCAGACTTTTAAAAAAAATTTGTTTCCATAATGTGGCTGCCACAAATTTATATTGAGAGACCAGTTTTTCAATTGCCATTTATTAATTCAGCTCAGGAATTAAGGTTGCTAACCATCTGTATAAGGATCCATTAGTGACACGTTTGATCTCTGACTTGTAGTAGACATTGTTAATCCCACAAGTAGATCTGTCCTTTTGGGTCTTCATCTGCCAGCAGATCCATTTTCTACTGAAGAAAAATAATAATGTAGCAAGGAATAATAGACACTTTTCTTCAAATATTTTTAATGTGAAACACATACCACATTGTCTGTAATAGAATAGATAGAAATTATGATGTTCAGAAATCAAGAAAGATGGTTAAGGAGATGGTTGTTCCAGATTGGTGGATTTCAGGAGGACTTCCATCATGTCATAAGATTAGTAAATAGTCTTCAATAACTCCTGCAAGATCTTGAACTGAAATGTATTGTCTCCTCTAACAAAAGCACAGAAAAGAAATAACGGTAGCAGTTTTCTGATTAGAACTTAAAATCGTTGGAGTGAAAGGAACAAATACTGCCACAGGCCTTCTCGAATGAGCCTCTGATTAGATAATACAGAGGATTTTGGTATAAAGAAGTTGCCATTTATTTAAAATTGTCAAAGTAAATATTAGAAATGTGTTGTTACCTGACACAGTAAGATGAGAACCAGGAATATCTCTACTTGGTATATTGTAACAGGTTATTGGAAATTATTACAGCCAGTGTTACGAATGTCAAAAGAAGCTAAATGTTTGTAATGCAAATTGGAGACAGATAGCTTTCTGTCATCCTAAGACCAGATGTGAAGTTTTATTGAACACAGTGTAGTACTGATGGTGAACTTCTCAGAGGCAATCCCTCATAACATGAGAGAGCATTATGGGCACCGTGCTGAGACCACAGAACGTATTAGAAGTAGGAGGATTAGATTAAGCTGACATATATACTTAGTAAGATGCTGTTAAGCCTTTAGAAGTCTTTAACATAAATTTGACTATTTTTTTCTTATTCTCATTCAAATGTGCATTAATATAAACGTGTCAGGATGATTTGCTATACCATGCAGTTGACTAGATTATACTTCCATATAGGAATGATGAATGTTTATAAGTCATCACATTATGATTTAACAAGCCTTGTTCACAAGATGTATGCAAAATATTTTTGAATATTTATTTGGGAATAGAGAAGGTCCTGCATTCACCAGACACCATATTATACAATGCCTTTTTAATACTAAAGAAAAAACAGACTGGGAATAGAAAAAGTCAAAAGAAAACCGGAATAGACCGTCTGGTAGGAACACTAAAATGAATATATAACTAGTGTTTAAAGTGGCTCTGCTCTGTAAACGCGTTGGTCTATAAGGCCCTTAGTACTTATGAGTTTATCAAGTTTCAATGACACTATGTTTTTTAAAAAATCTAATATGGGATGAGTATAGTTCAGCTCAACTGTAAAAAAATCTTACTTGTAATGGGACTTTTTCTTCTGTAGCAAGCAAAGCCCCGGCGGTTAGGCACTCATTTAGAGTCCTTGCAATGACAGCGTCAGACCCTGACGCATGTACAGCATGCAGCTTTGAAACTCAAGATTTTCCATCTGGTAAGATTTAAAGTATTCTATTTAATAAAACATGGCATTATCAACAGATTTTCCACATTTTCCAAAACTCAGAGTTTCTAGTACAGAGAGAATGCATTATGTAGTGTAAATCTGAGAGAGGAGGAGGAAGATCAATTGAAAATACCAAGATGCATTTTTACAATAATGAGTGACTGTGTTCATTGAAGTTTAATTTTTTTTAGCAATGTACTTAAAATTCAGACTGAAAATTTATTTCAACCTAATTTTCTTGATGGATATGCCATTATACAATGGGAAAAAAATTCCTCATGGGGACAACTGGAATCTTAAACTTTACATATTTGTATGTAGGTCTACACATTCTCATGTAAGTAATTGGCATTTGCTCAACAGTTTTGGAGAACTACTCACGTGAGTAGAAACTTAACAGTCATTAAGAACTCTTTACTGNCTTTTTAAAATGAAATTACAGTCACTAGCTCAAGCTTTGAAGGCACTAACTAAAATTAAACATTTGTTATGACTAAAATATACAATTTGGCTGAACAAAAATGTCATGATGCTGGCTGAAATAGACTGTAAAACTTAAGCTTGGTTTTCTACTGAATTCTATTAATTTGTTCTCAATGGAAAATGTGAGAATTGTGAACCTGAAAGAGGAAGACTTCAATTTTAATTTCTTGGGTTTCCTGTTAA
>WEIU01002262.1:179-19326 GCA_013389925.1 Aegithalos caudatus
CAGTGGTGTTTGGAGTAGAAGACTAGCATCAAAAGCTTTGCTTTGGTTTTTTTTTTTCTTTTCTTATGACCAATGTAAAATCCTTCATAAAATATGTGTGCTAGTCCTTTTATAGTAATAATGAAGGAAATTTCTGAGCTTTTAAATAGCATCTGACTTTAGAGCCTTTGAAATTGAGGTCACCCAGTACCTCAGACAGTAACTGTGAGGGAAGGAGCACAGCCACAGCACATCCTCAGTTCCTCGTCTGATTTGGGCTTCCCCTCTTTTGCTCTCACTCCATAATGAGAACTGAGNCAATTTTGGGTGAAAAAAAAAAAAAAAAAAAAAAAAAAAAAAAAAAAAAAAAAAAAAAAAAAAAAAAAAAAACACCACAAAACTGTTTTGTTGTCAAAATTGCTGTTCCCATACCGTGGCAGAGAAAGTATCACATTTCTTTAATTGATTTTCCCTGCAGTACATCTGAGACAGTGTGACTCTCTGAGACAGAAATTCCTCTGGCATCTAAAGGCAGAGATTGTTCCATCCTGACACCAGCAAAGATCAAAGCCAAATGCTTCAAGTTAGTCAGGAAGCATGAGGAAAATGGTCCATACTCCACATTTATACAAAACAGACCCATGGCTGCATCTCAAAAGATGTTGTATAAATTTGAGATTATAACAGCAGAGTTCAAAGGCATTAAATTCTATGTGGTGTAATCTTTCAGTGGAGGTGAGAAATTTATCTTCATTGAGTGCAGGGATTATATGCATGTTCTTATGTCTGTGTCAGATCTAATTAGAGCAATAACCTGATTTTTCGGGGAATGATTTCTGCTGTCTAGAGCCTTTCCAGTGAGATTAAATTATTAAAAAACTCATCAATTACATTTATATGTCTCAGATTATTTTGTTTTAATGCTAGGAAACTGCTTTTTAAATAGTATCCATTCCTCATATTGACAAAAGACAAGAATATTTTCTATAGATGCTTTCATGTATCAACTAATGGAACCATAATTTCTAATCTTCTGTTGTCAGTGAAATTTTCTTTACTAGTTTTTACTGTAATAATAGCTACAGCCCCTAAAATCAGAAGATATTCTCCCCTTGGATATGCAGTTCCTGGAGAAGGTTGAAATAGCTGTTCTACATGAATAACCCACTTTAGGAACAGATCAATCATCACACAAGTTTGAAGGAGAGGTGGGCATGGAGGTTGCATCTGGAGTCTGCTCAAGGCCATCCTGTGAGATTACAATCCCAGAGAATAGAAGTTTAATAGTTTATAAAGAAGAATTCACTTCCTGGCTGGGATCTACAGTAGCTGCATGAGTAGTCAGTCATTCTTCCTTCAGAACAGATAATAACATATATTGATGCTTCAAGAGTGAAAAACAGAGGGAAATTTTTTATTGCAGGTTTCATATTCCGTAATTTCCCTCCTTGTCCCCAGTAGGCATCTTGAGAGAGAGGAAGAACAAATTCCTCAGCACTGGTTATTCTAACCAGCTTTTACTGGTGCAGTCCTATCAGTCAAAAACATACCTTGCTTTATCAGGGTGTTATCAACAACCAAAGCTGGGATAGCCATCCATAGATGTGTAATATAGAGGTAAACACATGCTTTCTACAATGAGCATTCATTTTGCTCACCAGCTGCTACCAATTACGCTCCTGGAGGCTTTTTTTCCCCCTCTTACAGCTCTGCCTACACCAGGACTAACCTGTCAGCATCTCCCTACCTATCTAGTTAAATCAACAAACCCTCTCTAGTGTAGATTAAATCTAATTAGGGATTAGCACAGCTCCCAGGTCTGTTAAGCAGCCCTCAGGCTGGGAGCTGTGCTAGGGATGGTTTATGGAGGCCTACCCGGGGATAAGTTTGGGCATTTGGGGCTCTTTTTTTTAACCCCTGCTATTTGACTCTTTAAAAACCCTGGCAAAACAGCCTGGAGAACAGCATTTAAAGTGCAAAATCTGACATTTGGGTGTAAGGGAATCTGTGCCTTTGACCTCTGAGGAAGAAATGAAACTGAGCTGACTCCACAAGATTTAAACTCCTGAATTCAGATGACCCCAAAAGATTTAAGCTCCTGGTAAGTGAGACATCCTAGAATAGGATCCCATGCCCCATGTGCTCTGCACTTTTTGTAGCTTGGGAAATTTATACATGTCATGAGATGAAAGCTGACCTAAGTAGGAATCAGTATATCACTTAATTTATTTGATAATTTGATAATTTATGTTCATGGTAGAAAATCACAACCTTAACTTCTAAAAGCAATAAGGGTATAAATAAGCCTTGATAATGCACAGATCCCTCATGGTCTGACAAATAACTGAGCTAGGTGAGGCTATACAGAGTGTGGAGAAAAATGATAAGTTTTTCATCGTACTGACTGTGGAGTATCTGGGGAGAAATGAGCAGAAATACCAGTTTTCAGGGAAATCCTCAGCAGATCCTCTTTCCTTTCGGGTAATGGAGACTGGTGGCTACAAACCCTGCCATTAACACCCCAAAGAGGAAACCAAGCATTTTTCCAAAAGCTGCACTTTGGGGCAGGGATTCTTCTTCCAGGCAGTTTTGAAGATTCATTATTTCTACTGCTTTTTGGTTCTTCACCCCAGGGCACATTTTTAACAGTCTTTTTTACAGCGAGTGGAGCTTATGGAAATTCTCCCATTGTGTCTGGGGCAGGTATTTGGTGCAAAAGCTCAGTAAAGCTTTGGTAGCTGAAAAAAAAAAAAAAAAACCACAAAAAAACAAACAAATGAGAATGTCTAAAATGCATCAAAGCAAAAGTCATCTTTGCCCTGTGTCCAGTGATCACCTGTAATTGCTTAAGGAAAGAAAATCTATTCCAAAAAAAAAAACCCCAGGAGGTGTGCAGACCTTCTGTCTTGCATATCTTTGTGAGACATCCCTGTCTGTTTTAGGGATGTCATCCTCCACAGAGTGACAGTCCCTGCCTCGGGAGCACAGCTTCTCCTCAGGGGTAAGGATGTGAATTGGAGGGTGTTTAAAGCCCTGGCAGGTGTTTTTGGAGAACCAGAAATAATATCTGTGAAGCTGAAAAACAGCCTGCATAGTCCTGAGGACAAATTCCTGGGGTTGGTTCTGGATGACAGCAGAACTGCTGATCTCTGTAAATTAACTGCTTAGAGGAACTTGCAAAAAAAGTTAGTAAATCCTATCCATTTGCCATTAATTTAGTCTTTGAAACACAATTCATTTTCAGCCTACTAAAGTGGGTATTCTTGTTGACTAAGCAATTATGTGGCCTTGTCTCTCTTAAACCAAATCAATGTAATTTCCTTGTTAATTGAGTTTCCCAGTTCAGAGATTATTAAGAAAACCTGCTGTTGGGTTAATGTTTTGGTTTGGCTTCCTTTGGGTTTTTTTCTGAAATATGCACAGGTTTGCTTTATCTTCAGGACTGACTTCAAGCCAGAAGATATTGCTGGCAGACAAAAATAAGTCTCAGCCAGTTCATTTACCAATTACACCAATTTTTTTAAATATGTCTTCTGTTTCATGTCACAACTCTGCACATCAAACCCTGCCCTTAGACTTTGGTTCTTCCAAACTCTGTCTATGTAAAACTCCATTCTCTGCTGTTAGTGGATTTCCACACATTATTTTTTCCAAATATATATCACTTTTCTGCTTCAGAATGGGTTTCCTAGGCATAGATTCTTCAGTCATGTCTTCCTACGTCTGAGTACATCTGAACCTAAAATATGATGCACTTCTGTAATTTTGCAAGATGCACTAAACTGCCTGCTCTGCAAGCTTCCATAGTTACAAAGCTTAGGAGGTTTTTATTTGCCATGATATGTTCTGCATCATGATTTTATCAAGCAGTTGCAAATTTCCCTGTTAATCCTCTGCTTTGCATTTTCTCAGATTTGCTCAGACCATTGTGGTTTTCCATTATGAGGATGTCAAACCAGGGTAGTTTGTTCAGGGGAGTTCCTGCATTTTTTTTGTTTTTGTTGTTCATGTTACACTTTTGATTTTACAATCATGTGCTGCAATTATCTTTATTTCCACAACTTAATACCCTGAGTCACTCTTTGGGGTCCTGAGTAGAAACAGAACTACCATTTTCCTTTCTTTCTGCCACATCTCTGGGATGTAAGGGCTGTATACACATTTGCACATAACCACTGCAGCAGGCAGGCAGAAACCCCCTGCATGACCAAGCATTTCAGCAGTCAAGTCATTTAAGCCAGCCACAAGTACCTCCATTTCATTTGCAGATATTTAATGATCCTTATCAGGGGGAACAGATTTGCTGCTTAAAGCAAAGAGACCACTTAGGAAATTATTGGAGTCAGATACCGTGAGAGAAACCCAGTGATGAGAAAGGTGCTTTGCTGGCAGTGCTGAGAGTTACTGGGAACAGGTCTGTGGCTCTGTGTGGATCAATAGGAGGCTCCAGCTGAGTGGGTTGGATTGTGTCATTAAGAACATCATCCAAGAGAGCCTGGACCTGCCATGAGGGGGAAGAAAAAACTTCTGCTTGAAATAGGAATCAATTGACCTACTTATATTTAGGTTTTTGCCAAAAATCAGGTATACAAGAACAAACAAAAGGGATCCCCTGTACTATAACATAGTCCTCTCCTATCCACATTGCCCTTCATCCAAGACAGTTTCTCATAGACCAAGCTGATTTAAAACTAGCTGTGTTTCTTTCCTACACCCCAAAAAGTCTTTATGAAGACTGTGAAGATTTTCTACAGCTTAAAATTACATCATTTCCAGCTTAAACTTATTTATGTCCTGGCTAGTTCTGTTTCCAAGTCTTAGCTGAAGTATTCTTTAGCTTCTCTGTTTTTTGCCCTCTGATATATTTATAGAGGGCAATTATATCCTTACTGAGGTGTGTTTTGCCAGACTAACCAAGACAAGCTCTTTAGGCCTCCTTTTATAAATGGGTTTTCCTTTCCTCTGATTGCAGCAATAAACCTTTGACTTGTCCCATTCTAAGCCAGCTCTTTCCCATCCCAGGGACCTGGAACACGGGCAGGCTGCCTGAAGGTGCTGCCAGTGGCTGGGAGAGGGAGGAGAAGTTGCCAAGGTGATGGTGAAACACAGTGGCCACTCCAGCTCTTTGATGCTCTAGGCCAGCCCTGTTGCCAAAAACTCCATCTTCTGTTTTGGCACTCCTAGAGGCCAGATAGCCAACCACCCACTAATTTTGGTGCCACATTGCTGATTCCCTTTCCTGGGCTCCCCTGGTGATGCTCTGAGGCAAGTTTAGCACAGCTAAATCACCTATGTTTTTTAAAATTCTTTGCCTCCTTAAACCCTGTCTCTTCCTTCTCTATCCTAAGTGATAATTCCCCATGCTAAGTCATAACCAATATTCTGCTGCTTTCCTCTTCAAGTCTTTATCTAGACACTTTTCTAGACACTTTTTACCTTATCAGAACTTTTCTGGTGTGATCTATCTCTAGTGAAGTTTTTCTCCACTGCTGGCACATTTACTGTTCACATGTCACAAACAACCATTCCCTCACAGAGGTATTTCTGCAGCAGTGTCAGTTTGCAGTGTCAGTTTTCAAATTATTGTCCTTTCTTCTTGAGCCCAGTAAATCCTCTTCCTATTTCTTTCTGGTCTTGTTGTTCACTTGTTTAGTTCAAAGTGAAGAACTGTAGTCTTTCTATGTCAGTATCTGCAACTGCAGATACAGAGTCTGGACCTTTGAAGAAATACTAATTTCTGTCATCTTTCTCACATCTGACTGACCAAGGACGACTGTGTAACTCTCTGTTCTCATTGCTGTAAACCAGCAAAGAATTTTCTTTTTTTCCTTTTAAATAAATGAATCATGCATTTTTGGACCCAAAACAAAAACAAAATGGTTTTCAGACCATAGTTTGAATTTGGTGTATTCTTCCTATTGTTGATGCTCTTGCAAATCAAGGCCCCCCTCCGCTAAAAAAAAAAAAAAAAAAAAAAAAAAAAAAAAAAAAAGTGTATGCATAATACTGATGTGACACTGTTTACTTTAAAAGTTTGAAAGGGTTGTCTTTATCTGGGAATCTTTTCTTACAAACATACACAATCCTAAATGTGTTTATTAATGTTTATTATTTGTTTTCAGTTGACTTTAACGAACAAGACTTTAACTAAACAATCATATGACTCATGTGTTTTTCCAGTGTTGTCAGGCCTAAGATACTGCAATGAAAAGATACTTAAAAAAAACAGGAAAGGAGGAAATGGTACAAGTGGGCATCTGGATGTTCTCCTGTGTATAAATGTGGTCAGCTATCACACAGAGCCTCAGCATGTGGAAATGTGTGATGTTTCACAGTAGTGAGCTCATGAAGAAATCCAAGTCTGTTCTAGGTGCTGATAAGGCCTCATTGCAGTGGTGTTGCAGTTCCTCCAAACCCTGAAAATATTCATTTCCACAATACCCTTTGAGCAACAAAAAACATCATCTTGGTGTCACCAAAAGGGACCTTAGAAACAGAAAACTGATCCTCCCCACCACGTCCACCTTCCCCCCGAGGTCCCACATGAAGGGTTGAACTCGTGTCCCCCCAAAGCCCGAACCATGGCCTGACCCCAAAACCACCCTACTCTGTAGAACAACTGATCTCAGTAGAAAGTATGTTTTGCCACTGACTGCAGATTAATTCAATTTGAAGAGTTGTGCTTTCACAAGTGATCCCCATATGGCTTTGATCTGGCTGCATCCACAGCCAATTCTTCACCACCAAATATCCAAAGAAAACTCACGAATATTTGCAGTAAGGAGCAGATGTTTGATGAAAACAGTGCTGTTATAAAATTAAAGTGTTTACCTTCTCAGAAACAGTGATTCAACTGGGACTTGCTTTGACAACATGGAATTTCAATTTGAAAATATTTCATTGTATCATTTGTATTATTTCTTTATGAAAGTGAGTGACTTCTTCAAGTCATTCTCAATGACATTGAGAGTGCAGAAAGTGGAGTTCTCCAACCACAANAAAAAAGGAGGACAGGAGGACAGGACTGAGTTCTTATGGTTGGCTGGACAAGGAGTCCTGCTTTATGCTTTGCACCAGAACCCATAACACAAATGTTATACTGCTAGTAATTCCTTACAACAAGCTGGCAACAGCTCCCACTCAGGAGGTCTGGCAGTGCATCTGTTCTCTCACAGAGTGGTATCCTTGGAGGATGTGAAGCTCTGTCAATGTTTTTAGTTTTAATTTTTATATTGCTGGTACAGTCAGCTTGGCTGGGAAAAAGGAATGGGGACTCCACCACATTAAATATGGGACAGTCAGAAAGGAGATGCTGTATCTCCCCTGGAGGAAACAGAGAGTACCTGGTCCATTTCCAGATATCAGAGTGTTATCATAACATGGACAACTCCCTAACATTCCTATGACTTTTACAATATTTCCTAAGCAAAAATGTAAGACTTAATTTGAAATGATGATCAGATCACTTGGTTTGAGTGGTCAAAAAGTATGAATGAGTTTGGAAACCAGCTGCCTGCAATGACATGGAATTTATACAAAAAGTATCAGTAGGTGGTTTTCCTGTCTGCTTTTGAATTAATTAATTGTTGCTGTATTTCTAGAAAAGAAACTTTTCTCTGTCCTTTTAGGGAGGGTTTAGTCTTGTGCGTGTTTGAGGCTCATTTTCTTTTCCACCAAGGATATGCACATACTAGGTGGGAACTGGAGAAGGTTTAGATTGTGTAGATTCATATTTTAGGTCTGCTTCAAAGCCCCATCATAATTTCAGTGGCTGGGAGGGCATGGGAGCTCTCTGAGTGAGGAGACACAGCATGGGTTGTGAGAGGGATGAGTAATCATTCACCACAGAAAACTTTGAAATGGGACTACAAGTTGGAATAACCAATTTTCTTGTCATCCTGGGTGCTGTACCTGGCAGAATTTAGAGAGTGATGCTGCTTTGGTGCTCAGTTACCTGAAAGCTGATAGTGGGAATAATCAATCCTTGAGCCTCCCTACTCAAATATCCCAGTCTCATCCTAATTAATTAAATTTTAAAATGTCCACTAGCCTGAATTTGAGTAAATTATTTGCCTTTTCACTGCACACAAAAAGCTCAAAAATTCAGTCTGACTGATTAGAAAAGGTGGGTGGAGTGGACTAATCATTCAACTTCAACTATGAAATCTGACACAACTACTTTAGGTACAAAAAGGCAGTTCAAGCTCCCAAAGACAGCAATTATAATGAAATAGTTAATAATATAATCATATTGTAAAGTAGTTAAAAGAACAGTTTGTAAGAAACTGCCTAATGTTATTTGATAGATGAGATTTACCTTTTTTTAATTGTCTAAAGAAGACAGGCACCAGCTGTTATTCATTTTTGGCAGGGGGATAGAACACTAGAAATTTAAGACATTTATGACCACGTAGGAATCCAAGCATGAAGGAAAGAACAGGCAGAACAGAAACGCCAGAACCCTGGCAGAAATTCCCAAGGGTAGCAGCCTTGCAGAAGTTTTGCAGGGCAGTGGGAAATATTCCTGCCACCAAGAAATCAACTTGAAGAGAAGGTGTGGGTAATTGTACAGGACCTGGGGAGCTGAAAAGCTTTGATGAAAAGCCAGTTTTGTAAATATGACTGAAAGGCAAAGGAAATAAGGGGGGGAGGTCAAGTTTTCTACTAACTCTTACTGATCTCCATGCTTGTGTGCTCAAGGAGAGCTTTTTGCTGAAGAAGATATCAGAATACAAACATAATCTGTCTGGAAAGACAGCTCTCATTTTTTTGAAGATCACTGGTAAGTGGAGATTGAATTAAAGCTTCCTCTAAAGGAAGGGACTGCCAAAAATAGATCCAATTTATAACATAAAAAGCAAATTTGGCTTTCTGTGTTTTATCAAAGAACATCCCACTGTCATACTTCAAGCAAAAACATCCAAATTCCTCAACTAAAAACATATTTATTCACAGCATTATTAAAATAAAATTTAAAAAATCAAAACCAAACCAAGCCAAAACAAAACAAAACAAAACAAAACAAAAATCCAAAACAACAGCAACAAAGAAAAACTCCAAGAAAACTCAAGAAATAAAACTAATGGAGGCACTAAAGGAGCATTCCTTCCAGGGTAGAACTTAAAGCACATTTGCTTTATCTCTGATTGTATTTAAAACCTAGAGTACCAAATTTTGTAGACAACATGACCTTGACTCTGCCCTACAAATAATGACAGAAGTGCTGTTACCCCATGCTTCTGGAATACATTCTACAATAAATTCCATATCTGGGGCAAGGCAAGGCAGGGACTTCAAAGAACATAAAGACATTTTCTTTCTCTCTGCAAGCAATTTATCAGCATTCCTCCTGCAAAATTATTTGCCTTGAGGGGATTTCAGATATGTTTGGGGTGTCATGCTGCCTTTGCACTGAGCTGCTCTGCTCCTGGCTAGAGAGCCACAAGGACAACCTGTCCTCCAGACAGCAACTGCCTGCCACCTTAGATGGCCCCAAATCTCACACAGCCTCACAAATTGCCTTAAATACTGAAGAACCAAGGAGTAAGGAGGCCTTGGAATGTGACCTGTAAGTCATCCTAATAGCGAATGTAAACATTATCATTCCTATATCACTAAATGTTCTTTTTACCATGGCACCATCAAAATTTATTTTGCAAGAACAATTTAGCTTGTGGACCAGTCTGCTGAATCTGTCCTGTCTTGATTCCGTCATCCTGGGGGACTTTTTCAAGGAGAAAAAGTTGTCCTAGCAATATAAGTGAAAAGCAGAATCCACAGTAGGCATTGTAAGGGCAGTCATGCAAGAAGTGGATTTTTATCAGATTTGGAGAACTGAGGTCTCAAGTCCATAGCTGAAAATGAATGTTTTACTTTTATCTTCAGAGAATGGAAGATTTCTGGAGGAGATGGAGGTTATTGAAAAACAAAAATGAATGGACAAAAGGCATCCTAGGTCAGTCAAACACACACCTCCTTTCCACTGACCACATTGATCAGGTACAAATCAACTGTGACAACAGTCTGGGCTTCTGAGTGAGATGTAAACATTTTGCACACAGACAGAATAGCTCAGGGACCCACCCACAACCTGGAGCTGAATTCCATTCTTGTGGTTTGACTCAACTGCCGAAACCCAAGGGTTTACACACACATATAAGATTTGATCTTTAGAAGTCTTGGGACAGAACAGGAATCTCTTTAATTAGCTGGGTTGAAGTGTTCTGCTCAAAGTTACCAGTTATAAGAAAAGCTGCTGAAGGGAGTGTGTGATTATTGGCCTTCTTATTCTACTCCCCACCAGAAGTGTCTAAAGATGAGAGATATTCATTACCATCTCCCTGAAAACACACGTATTTTGTTCTGTTAATAGATATTTCTCTCTGTTTAACACCAGCTCCCAGATGGATCTGAGCTCCACAGAGAGAAGCCTGTAAAGGCCTATATTATACAGTAGGTCTGTGCATGGGTGTGAATAGTCCACAGATTTTGGAGTTACTTCAACCCCAAATTATCAATATTTTATTGATTTTGTTGCCTGTTCTAGGTACTACTGATTCCTTTACTTGCTGAGCCTCAGTGTACTAGATTTAGATTACTCCACAGAAGGGCAGAAAGTCTTATTAGGAAACCCCCTGCTTCTGTCCAAGGAGTTTGGGTTTCTCTTGTGCCATTTTCAGTTTAGGTTCCTACAGGTCTTCCAGCTCAAGGAAACAAACATTTGATATAAGACATCATCACCTCTTCACATAAGACAAACTCCTGTGCACAATAAGCTTTCCACTTTAAAGGCTTTTAGCTACTGCCAGAGAGAGAATATTGAGGTAGGTGGGCCTTGTCTTCACACTGTAGATGTTTTCATGTTCTCCAGCTAGACAGTAGTTGCAAAGGTAAATAAGAAATATGTAATTCTATTCAAAACAGACATTGGTAGGTAATTCTGTTTTTCAGTGCTCTTCTCCTCAGAGAGTTGCTTGTCACTTATGCAGCCAAATTGCTTGAAAGCATTCTGTAAACTCACGGAATATTATGTTAAAATACAAAAATTGGTGCTTTGTAGACTTTTAGATATGCCAGTAGCATATCTAAAATTAAGTAGAATTAAGTAGAATTAAGGCTAGTTACATATTAAGAAATGGTGATTAATATCAGGACTTCAAAATGTATCTGAGAATGAGAAGTTCTTGAGAATTTAAACATTGAATGTACAGTGACCTTGAACACTTCCCTGAGCATTGAGGTTCTCCCTTTAAACCTGCTTCCCAGCTTTCTGTGTGCCTATCCAGGGAGATAGCAGATACATAAACTGCAATAATTGAAACCAGTGTGAATTTCTTGATCTTTACCAGTTCTTACACACACACACACACACACACACACACACANNAAAAAAAAAATCATCTAGTCCAGCCAAGATTTTGTTAATTTTAATATGAAAACATCCACACCTATCATGTCTCCCCTGAGGTCCTCCCAGGCTGCTGCAGAAATGGAGTCTGACTTCTATTGTTTTGGCTAAAGGCTGAGGATGTGAATTCCTCTGGCTAATTGCTTTTTCAATAACCTACAAAGCATCAGGGGTCAGATTCTTGGGCTGGTAATGTTGCCTTGGCTTGGTGTCCCTGATCCCATGGTGGGGAATCCTAGGAGGAGAGTGGCACCAGGTCATTCCTCACTTGAGGCACACATGTTTCCTGAGCTGCTGCTAAACGTGGCACAATCTCTACCTTTTAACAAATCTAAAATGCCACCATCTTGGGTAAATCCCATCTGCCCCCAAGAAAACCCTGTGATGATCTGTAGCCACAAGGCTGCCATGTCTATGACACATGAGATTTTTCAGCTGGACATTGAGAAAAAGGAAAAACACACTTCCAAGTCAGCCCTGGCTTGCTTCTCTCCTTGTGTGTTGCTATCACATAAACACTCTAGAGTAAAATCATATCTACCTGGAGGTGCAGGTGAATATCCCCAAGAGGTATATCCTTCATCCTGAAATAATTTGTTCTGGAAATCATCACCAGATGCTGCTGCATGGAGGAGTTTCCCCCATAAGTTTAGGGAGACAGGCAAGGAAAGGGAGGTACATGTGGAAGTCTCCATCCATGTTACCAGAAGGTGAATCTTCCTCACTCCTCAGCAGAGCCTCACTCCCTGAGCACACCGTGCTTGGTCTAGATGGGGTTGCTGTCCCCAAGAAAGGCCCTGTGACTGTTTCTTGTCACTAGTGCCACAGAAAGGGAGAGATTTGTTGCAAAAAATAAAGTCAAAGTGTCAGTGAGCTGTTAAGGCTGATCTGCAGAGCCCCTGTTGGCTTTTCCTCTCTCACAGAGCTCAGAGGTTTTGCCTCCCAGCAGCAGATGTAGGTGGGAATATTTCCCCAGACCTTGCCTTCCAAAACAGTGGTCTTTTGTTAAACACACTATGTCTAAATCAATAAAAATCATTAATAAAAAAGAATTTTCAGTTGTTAGCCAATAGCCAAAAAGAAAAAACTTACCCCAGACCCCAAACCTACAGCATTTTGCACTGTGAGAAGAAACACATAGTGTGGGGTTTGTGAGGGACAGGGCAGGGTGGTGTCATACAGGTGTGCCCTGCTGTCCCAGCAGCCAGGCCAGTGGTGCCACCATGCAAGAATGATGCCTTGGAGTGGCTACCTGGAACAGAGACTAGACAAGATTAAGAGAATAAAAGTGGATATTCATTAAAGGCCTTCAACAGATACACCTTGGGCAGTGCAAAAGCTTCCCAGAGGCTACACCCAAGATGGATGATGGTCACGAGTTTTTCACACAATTCTAACTTTGGTCCACTTACATATCAGGGGTTAATACCCCAATTACAGCTCCAGGTAATGAAGTCATTTACCCCCAGTTTGCTGCCCCCCAATTCACTTTTGTTTCTACTTTTCAGGGCCTGAGGCTGTAGGGTATTCTTGAATTTCAGGCCTAGAGGGATTGTTTTGTCTGACCAAAATGTGGAGATGGTAGCTATGGAGTTTAGAGTTATGCACTAATGCAGTACACGATTTGAAAAATATAAAGGCTTAAATCTTAAGGCATCAGAAAGAGCACTCAGCTGACCCTCCCTGAGTCCAGTCTTGGGCTGATGTGCTCTAGAGGGAGCCACATCTGTCCTTGCTGTCCCAGATGGAGGTCACCAGCTTCCCAAGCTTTCCAGGAAAGAGGGAGTGGCTGCAGAGGCTTGAGTTATTGAGCGTGGACCGCCTGGGAAAGAGAGTGCAGCCAGCACTTGTCCTACCTCTAGGCACTCCACAGGAAGGATTAAGGGATGCTGAGTTGGTTTTGAACTCCCACCCAAGCTGGCTGTGAAGAAATGGAAGGGCAGGCAAGTAAACGTGCATGTTCTGATATGGAAAATTGGCAACAGCATTTCTGCATTTTAGTCTGTAGCAGAGGTTGGTTCAGGTTACAGTATTTAGATCTGGACTTGTAGCACTTCAGGGATTGTGTCTGACTGGGGATAGGGGACTGCTTTCAAAACTCACACCAAGACCCTAGCTTTGACTGAATACTCTGCAAATTTTATGTATTTCTAGCTCTGATCGACAAAAAAAGTAGGAAGGAATTATCTCTCNGATAAGAATTACAGCCATAAAACACAACAGCAGCCCAAACCCTCCACATAAAACCTCTTGTATTTTATGCCTCCTTTTCTATTTCAGGTCCTCATTTGCCTAATTACTTCTCAGAGGCTGGCAGAGATTTTCCCTGCAGCGCTGAGCTCTGCTGACTGCAGAGACCCTACCTGGCACACTCAGTTAGTGCGTCAGCATTCTAGGTGGAAATGAATGAAAAATCAATCAGGGCAACTGCAGTGGTAGCATATTCAACTCTAACCTACTTTGTGCATAGTTTCAAACATTTCATTGTGTGTTTAGGTATCTTTTAAAATGGTAAGTGGATCTGAAGTAAAATTGATCTTACTAGTCAGCCTAATAAATGTTTTGTCATCTTTACTGCTTCACTCGTGCAGATTTGCCATCCTGACTGTTAAGTTAAGCTGCAGAGTTGATTGAAATGCCAAAACCTACAAGAAGATGGTTTTAATCTTGAAAACCTATCACCAGCAGATTGAATTGTGCAGTGGATATGGATACAGTGATAGAGCTTTGATTGTTTTAATTGTATTTGCAGACCAGAACTAGACTAGGTCTGGAAAATCAAAAGTACACCAGAACCTCTTTTGAAATGCAGGTACTGCTTATGTATGGTCTTGCAAGGAGTTTGGCTTAGGAATATTTGTCTGTGCACTTTTTCTTTTTTTTTTTTCTTGTTGCATTTCTGCACAGGCAGAGTTAAATATGGATTGCCGGTTTCACCAAGTTAAAGCCCACAATAAAATGGTTCAGTATTCATGCCTAAAAAAATTAGCAGCTGTTGTAACTTATGTCAGCTGAGTGGGTTCAATACATTAAAAAAAAACCTTCACAAGATCACTGCTCTAACAAGTTGTGTAGTGCAACACTGTAAAAGGTTTCCAAAAATTCACAATCCTCTTTGTATGTGATGCCCTTACAGTGAAGAAGATTCTTTTGGCTATAAAGATGAAGAGTCTACTTTTTCTGGTGCTGATCTCTGTCTGTTGGGCTGAACCTCACCCTGGCAACTCAAGTCTGGAGCATGAAAGAATTGTTCACATTCAAGGTAAGGAAATAAGTGAGAAAATACCAATCTCTTCATATTATTGAGGGAAACAGAAAAATGTGCTTTATGATCCTTAATTTACTTTTTTTTAATGCTGCCACAATGTTTTTTAAATACTTGTGTTACTGGTGACCAAGTGTTTTCTTTTCTGGTTCTGTTACATTATTATTTCTCCTAAAAAAAAGACAAAAAAATAAAGTTGAACTGTTTGATAGCATTTAGTCACAACCTTGCAAAGGTTAGTGAGTAAAGTGCAGCATGATTTAAGACAAAGAGAAAAAGCATGCATCCTAAAGTAATAAACAACATCAGTGGATTAAAATACTTCAGTTTATTGTAGAATAGATTTTATTTTGAGAGGTCTGCCATACATAGTTCTCCACAGCACAGAAATTTATTGCTGTGGTTTATTTAAAAAGGCTCAGCACATCAGAGATCATAATTGGGCAATGTAAACCAGAAAAAAAATTAACTTACCCTGAAAGAAATGTGCCTTTCCTCGTACCTTTAATTCAAACTAAATATTATCCCGACCTTCACATAATCCCATTTCGTTCATCTTTGAGTCCCAGAGACTATAGCTGTGGCAGGATTTGAGCCTGCAGCACAATGCAGCTGTTTTTTCAGTCCCAGCTTCAGTCGTTGAGGGTTATCCTGCATAAGAATCAGAGGTTTATGCAGTAAGGACAGGCAGAACGAAAAAGGATTTTCTTGCTTTCACTGCTAACTTACTTGAACCTGGCTAAAATTAATTTTTCAGAATTAAGAATTCAGAATTACTGTCCCTTCTATCTCTCTCTCTCTCTCTCGCACATTCTTTAAAGTTTGATTTCTTTCTCTCAACAGGCAGAATATTGTGCTATTTGAATGTTTGTATTAATATGAATTACCAAGCTAGAGCAGGGTACCAGAAAGGGCTGAACATTCAGGAGTTCACAGAAAAGTCACAGAAGTTAAAGGAGCCCTGCACCTATTGAAACAGGGATTGTCAAGGTCAGGCAAGGAGTAACAGATAGCTGCTCTCCCTCTGAGGAGACTGACAGATGAAGGTCAAATTGTGTTATGTCAAAATGAAGACCTATCACTGCTCTAAGATGATGAGCACTTTTTTTCCCAGGGCAAATTTCAAATCAGACCTCAATAAACATATTTTTTTGCCTTTCCTTGTATAATGCAGCTTTTTAGCTCTAAGATTTACCTGTTTTGGAAAATTAAATTAGTGTAATAGTCAACACTTTAGTGCAATCCATGAGTCATACATGTCAGTTGTTTCTATCCCAAATAGTTCAAAACTAATAGCAGTTTAAAGGTGAACCCTTCTACCTCCCCATGAAAACTCACCTGTACCTCAAGAGTTTATTCCTTGAAGGAGGGCTGGATAAAGATTTAAATTTGAGCTCTACCACAAGCCCTGACCAACAACAGGTTCAATCTCTAAAATGTACAGGCAGACCACAAATGAAAGAGACTGAAACTGCTTGTGAGACACGGCAGTTTTGCTTCTGATTTTTGCCAGTCCTCTCTGCATTGTGAAATCCCACCAGGGCTAGGATCCCTCTCTGTCCAAAAAAAAGATTAAGAAATCTACACCTGGAGATGGGTTGGAGATCAGGGAGCACCATAGAAGATGTTCAGGTGTTTGTTTTTTTTAATCACATTAACAAACCCATCATTCCTCTCCACAACTGAAATCCAGGAGATGTGTAGCTAGGGTTGCATGAGTGGGAATGCCTTGGAATTACAGGTGGATGAATGTTCTGTATTTAAGTACTTACACAGAGGTGAAAGGGATTTCCTGAGTCATAGAAGGAAACTGTTTTAATTCCTGTTCCTTATATCATGTAATCTCCTATAGGCTGAGTTTAATTTGTTGAAATTAAACCTGGATTTCAGGTCTTCTTACTGCAAAAGAGTTCTGCACCCTACTTTTCTGATGTGGAAAACACCTTCTTAATTCTCCATGTTTATTTTATGGTCTTATTATTCTTCTGCTGTTCTTTGGCTTCCAATAACATTTTTTTTTCTTTGAGGTTCGCTTTAAAACATTAATAAGATAACACCATATCCCCACAGCTATAATTTGAGTGTACTTTTTCAAATTCTTCTCCAAGTATAACACCTCCTGATTACTGCATTAATTGGATGCTATAACCTGATAAAATCAGGAATTCATTTTTACACTGTCTCTCGTCTGAATTCTTACTCCTTGAGTGCACCCAGCCAGGAGTTTATTCTAGACAAAATCCTCATTTGGCTTTAGTATTTCTGTTTTCCAGAAATGCTAAATGAAATGTTTTATTCTTCAGACCTTGGATGAAATTTGCTGTTCCCAGCTGTGCTGCAGTGCTGATCAATAATCTGTGGTGATGACAGTATTTAGCAGTCAGTCTCCCTCACTGTCATTTGAAATTAACAACTTCAAGCTTTATGTCACTCATTCTTCATACTAGACTTCAAAAAGCTGGGTTTTGTATTCAGTGTTAACTGTTATCCTACTTTTTACACCCATTTATCTTCAAATATTTTAAATTTTAAATACCCACTCTGCTCCCTTCAGTAATGCTTAATAAGCCATGTGAAAATTTTATTTATCCAAAAGTCACGATTACCTTATAAGGTAAAATTAGTGGAAATATTAGAGAAATTGTACTGAAGGCAATTCACTGACCTTTTTCATACATTTTTTTCAACATCACTCAATTCCCTAAGCTCCAAGCAAATGATACATCACATTCCTCAGCCTTATACATTTGTTTTTGTTATGAACCTGATATCAGATTACTCTGACTATCTTTGGCAAATATCTGCTTCATCTCTTCCCTCTTTCTAGTACTGACTCTATTCCTATTATTCAACAACTTTCCTTCAAAATTTATTCTAAAGTCCTGTTTGCTGCTGAGATTAGACTAATTAGTTGGCTAATGGTTGAATTACTTTCTTTGCATGTATTTTTTATTTTGCTGCTGTACCAGCTGGCACTCTCCTAAAGTGACAGGAGAGGTCACAGCTTCATCATCAGGTTTGCCACACCCAATGCCAGTAAGTCTGAGTACCCAATTTTCTGCCCCTCCATCTGTGTAAAATCTCCTGACACCTCCTCCAAACTCAATATTTGACAACCAGAACAAACAGTATTTCATAAATTGTTATTGTTCTACAATTATACTTTGCTTTCATGGGCACAGAGCTCTGCCTTTCAAATGCCCACTGTCTGGAAAAAAAGATTTTTCTTTATTTTCACTAAACAGCTTCTCAATCTCTAACACTGCAGTAGACATGGTTCTGTCTATGTTGTCTTTTAAACATTTCAATTTTTCTCTAGAAATGATTTGCTGGTTTCATCATCAGCTCTGTTCCTGCTGACAGTGTCAGTTCTAGCTCCTGGTTCTCTCCTTGTTGGTTAATGCAGTCAATTTGGACTTGAGCAAAATTTCTTATCTGCAAGACAGTTTTACCTTCCTACTTTTCACAGTGTTTTCAGCTTATTTCCTCTGTCCCAATTGCTTTTTTTATATTTTTTTCTTTGCTTTTATTCCAGTATCAATGCACAAAATTTGTAAAATATGTAAAAGCTGCATTTTAAGTCTTCTGTGTCTTTATTTTCTTTGTTGAAGCCTGTGGTAGATTTCATGGTCTTGGTTAGGGTGCTCTGTTATCCCAAGCTGCTTGACCCTATCCCCTTCGTCTCACAGTTTGTCATTCCAGTCTCACTTATGGCGATAAAAAAATAAAAAGCAACAAGTGTATTTAAACAAGATGTCTTGTTCCTCTTACCCCACACCCCAGAAAAACCCCATGTGTCTCAGGGAGACACCAGTTTCTCTCTTCAGAAAAAGTCACAATCATAAACTAAATCATCTGGTGAGTGTAAAAATTGGACTGAAGTGTCCCCATGCCACATTGATACCCACAAGAAAACAACATTACTCCCAGGGTACCAACACAGTTGGAGACTCAGTTTGGGTTTTTTTTCTGAAGATCTGCAAAGTCTCTCCGACCCATGAGAGAGGATGACTCCTTTCAGCACTCACTTTGTCCATCTCTCTGACCTGCTCATGGTGCTGCTCACTGACCAGCTACCAAAAACAAGACAGAACACCACACAGAGATGAGGGCAATCCTGGGGGTGTAGCTGCTCTGAAAAATGAGCAGTTGACTAAGCCACCATGGTAACTCCTGAGTTAATTAGCTAAGGGCAGCCAAAGCCTTTAACACGATTCCAGTTTCTTCAGGTTGTAGAAACACAAGAAAAGGCAGCAATGGGAACACAAAATTTGGTTCATAGAGGATCAAATTTAACACTTTAGCTTTCCTCTGAATGTAAGAAATTCATATTATGCAACATTTATCTATGTCTGAGGTGCAAGTATGCACCCTTTTGCCTATCAAGATCTCTGCACAGATTTACTTATGCATACCAAAAAAAATTTTCAGCATGGAATGAGTGGAAAGTTTTTGAATGCTGCCCAATTGAAACAAACAAATGAAAAAAAAAAAAA
>WEIU01002262.1:51795-74133 GCA_013389925.1 Aegithalos caudatus
AGAGTTTGGAAGGGATTTCTTCTTTTTCTTTGTGAAGTCTCAGTCTGGAGGATTTTTTCTTTTTTTGAGGGGAGTATAAGAATATTTCAATCCATAAAGACACCACAGTGTAATTTGTAAAGTCCGTCTATGTCTTCAATATTTTGCCAGAGACAAGCACTTGTTTGACAAATGACAACAACCCTAAGAGTGGCCTCAGCTTTTCCAGTGCACCCAGTGCGTATTTAATGGATTAATTTTTTTTTAAATGCCAGCAAACAAACCCAAAATGGTATTTCTTGGTACTGAATAAGGACAGTTTGGGGTTTGTTCTTTGCTTAAAAGATACATTGTAAGGCATTTCAGCTCCTTGCTTCTTACACAGATGTTCACTGTACTTATATACATATGATACTGTTTGCTTGCTATTTAATTTCATCCTGATTTCTTTAATAGCTGGAACAAAATTGATTTCCTTGTTTTCTTTTATGTAGAAAAAGGTCACATTTAAAAATTTTGGCATTTCAGCACAAACACAAGAGAGACAAATTGAGAAACATTTGCAGCAGAACAAGGCCCGCTTCTTACAATTAATTAGAAAAAAAACACGGCAGGAGGTGAATTTACATTCTGTGTTAGCAAACATGAGCCATCAGTGACTCTGCACATCCATCTCTTTCAAGGATGTTTTTCATCAGGTTTTAGCTCTTTGTTAGCTCTCCTGGATTGGAATCTTTAGTTTTCACTAAGAAAAGAAAACCAGGCCTCAAAAAAACCACACCTCAAAAAGCCACACGTCAAAAACCAGAGGGAAAGCTGACAGGGAGAAAATAACAGCATTTCTGTTGTGTTGACATTCACATTTATGTTATTAATGGTCTCTAGTGGAAGAAGTACTTAAACTGATCACTTGATCCTGCTTAGCTCTTCCTTGGACTTAACATCTGCTAGCTAGGTGTTTTTAAATTTTTGATTATTAAAAAAATAACAGCAATTTCTCTAGTTAAGCTGACAATTTTAATGTGCACACAGGTTAAGGTCAACTACATATGTCCATTAAAAAAAATCAGTGCAATTAATTGAGGGCAGCTGTGTGGTTTTGAATTGTAGCTCCCAATGATCTCCACCTTTTTGCCCTTGGCCTTATTTTATACAGGTTTTGTGCATTTGATTTAGGTTCTCTTTGGAGGAAACTAAATTTGAAACTCAGGATGAGGCGGAGCATCAAACCATTGCATAAGGGAAATACAGGGGTCTGAACCAATCCTTGAGCCCTGGGACATCTTCAAAACACATCTATAGTGGTGAATTTTTGTTTCAGGGCTTGAATTAAAATGTAACCTGATGGAAAAAGCCCTAGAACTCAACACAGTGCAGATGCAAATGTGGCTGGCTGTGGTCAGAGCTGAACATCCAGTTGCTCCAGTTTGGAAGGCAATCACAAGGCCATTTTCCAGAGCCTGCTTTCTCTTTCCAAGCCCTCCCATGGAGTGGTGTTGGGGCCAGCCTCAGACCCTGAGTGCACCTCAAAGCTTATAGCCATGAGCCAAGGCTCCCCCCAAAAAAATTATATTTTAAAATGGTATGGGTTGGGGGGGTGGGGGCAAGGTTTTTGCAGCCTGCCAAAACAATGATGCAAAAAACCCACAAGCTTTGAGAGTGGCTTTTGGGCTGGTCCGACTGTGTTGCAAACTGGCAGCACTAAACTGCAATCATGCCACTTTGATCAAGCCTCCATATCTTAATCAGCTCCAAAAGATCTAGGTAATCTGGTTTCTGTCCGCTCTTTATGGGAAACCATCAAAACACTTCTTTGTTTAGAGATCAATGCAGCACAGTGTGATTAGCATGCATCCAGTGTTGCTTTTGTGCAAAGCCGGTTAAAATAAGATTTTATGCTGTTACTGACTGCATTCAAGTGTACCTCAGCTTTACTGCATCAGCTTGTCTCAGGGGAGTTTCTTGGGATATTTAGCTCTGGAAAATAGAGTGTTCAGCAGAAAACTAACATTTGGGGTATTTTTAACCCCTTTGTTTCATTTCTCTGCATCCCAGTTCCACCTTCACTTTCACCTTTATTAGACCAAGAGGTGGCATCCAAATGCACGGGAATATCTTCAAAACACAGAGTTACAAATTCAATTTTCACAGACTCTACAAACACTTCTCAAGTTATCTCAAAGATAGTTATCACAAAAGAGCTGTGTCAAGGATGGCACCAGAAAAAAACTGCCTTTCCCATTTTTAAAACATGACCTTCAAGGCTGAATACTTCCAGAAAAGTTGATACCTATGTTTACAAATTTCTAAAGGTAGCATATAAGTGTCAGGCTTCTCTGCAGAAAGGAAAATAAAATCTACATTAAAAACTTCTAAAAAAGCCCCAAAAGACAAACAAAAAAACAAACAAACAAACAAAACCCTGCAAAATAAACACACTCATAGCACTTCTCAAGGAAATGCATTTTTCAAGGAAAAAGTTTCCACACTGATCCACAATACAGATGAATTTGATAATTTTCAGCCAATCATGTGACAAATTCTTTAACAAGACTTTTCTTGGGTATATCTAAGCTGCAGTAGCAATGCAGTAATCATTCAAGCAAGGTTAACTGTACATGGAATTAGGCAGGATTTCAAGAGGGAATTTTTTATTTCTCACAGACTAGAAGATTTGTTTTTATTTTATTTATATTGTATTTAATTTAGAAATTTCAGCAACAAGGGGATCAATATAACTATTAATGTGACTTTGCATTTGGTTTGTCTTCACTTTTAAAACACAACTAAGGCTTAACAAAATTAAGAGTTGAGAAACCTGAGTTTAAGGCACTTCTGCTACTCCAGGTGGGGCAGTGAAAAAAAGAAAAATATAAAATATCTCATATAACCCTATATGTTAGTTTTGAATGGAGATAGAGGATGGTTTCACTTAAAATACAACTCAAGCTGGATGAGTTGTAATGAGCAGTGTGGATGAAGTGTTTCCCCACCCTATAGATTCTTCAGTGTCTGATGGCCACTGGAGACTAAATTATAAAAACCTTGTGTGAGAGAGTCATCAAGGCAGTCAGCCCAGCCAACAACTCCATCACCTGATTTAGTGATAAGCGGAAAATTAATTTTCTGTTCTTTTTCCTAAAGATCCTCTGGAAAATGGGAGCAAAGAATCAGGGACAGTCACTCCATGCTAAGGGGGTTAGGATGGAGATAGCTGAACACAGTCTTGCATACACATATTGGTAGTGCTAGGGCTCTCTGCCCAGACATTGGACATGACCAAAAGGCCTTGTTTAAGACTTGATGGAACTACCTCGAAAACAGAAATGTGAAGATTTTCACCCAAACTCTCAGAAAATTGATAACATTGCCATGGTGTTTAGCCCTTCTCTGATTTACTCAGAAAGGATACCAGCAGCTTTCTGTTCAACAACAGCCAGTTATCCTTCTTTAAGGTTTCAAGAAGAAGAATTTCATCCACTTTGGCCATTTTCTCCCTTTTTCAGAAGTAGTTACAATATTACAACTTTTCCAAGGTCCTAACTCAGGGCATCCTGGCTGCCCCTGAATCCGCAGAGTTGTCCAAAGCCATGTTGGACAGGGCTTGGAGCACCCTGGCATAGTGGAAGGTGTCCCTGCCCATGAAAGGGGTTGACTGGATAAAGGTCCCTTTCAAGCTAAACTTTTGTCTGATTTCAAGAAAAAGTATAAAGAAGATTTTGGGATCACAGCTCGACTTGTCAAGTTTCACCCACAGCATGCAAGAGCCATCCAGGGCATTCCTCACTGCAGCTGCTGGTGGAGCAAGCCCTCTTTCCTGAGTGCAGCCACACAGAGCTCAGTCTGTACATGGGCTGAAAAGACCTATTTCAGCAAAAATTGTGAGCCTTGCACCTCCCAATCACCACAAAACCATGATTTGTGTGCATGTAAAAATCTCCCCTGTGACAAAATTTATGCATATCAGTGGGAAGAGGAGGCTGTGGCCAATCAGTAAGTCATATCTTCTCTTGCACAGCTTTTTAAACTTCATTTCCATTACAAATTAAGCAATCATTTCAGTCCAGTTTTCACACAGTGGTTCATCTAGAGACATATCCTAAAACATAAACACTTTGATAAAAGTCTTTGCCTAAACCTTATTTAACAGGCTAAATATGATACCCAGGAAATGTAACTTAGATTTAAGAAGAACTCTGAGATCAAGTATCTATGGAATATTTCCATCATGGCAGAGACTAAAAGTCCACATTAATAAATCCACCGCATTTCCCAAATGCGAAGCAATGGTTTATTAATCAGAACTCTTCAGTAAAAACTTGCTGCAACAATTTGTCTTAAAGTTGTAACATTTCCTCTGCTGTTTAAGGATTCCCTGTCCATTTGGTAAAAGCCTATTTATAAGCATTAAAATTGCAAAGCACCATGTAAATTTAGGTGGGTTTTTTTTTTTTTTCCTCTGAAGCTGCGACCTAACTCACTGAGTGAAAGAAAACAAACTCGAGGGCAAGGACTCTGAGGTACCTTTGCTCCACCAGACTATTCCTGCACAAATTAATCACACCTTTAGCACTGATGCAGCCAAGGCAGTGCCCACCCAAGCTGGAGAAAGCCATCAGGTGAACCTAAGAGACACTGCAAGGGTCACATTTCACAGCCCAGTTGTTCAACAATAGCCCCAGAGCTACACTTTTGTCCCCAAGCACTCCCACCGGAGGCTTCTTCAGGTCCTGGACGGATCATTGAGATTTTTAGTTAGAAAATGAAGTATTCAAGTCCTCAAAAAGTAATTTTAATGAGCTATATTGGACCAAAGTAGCCTCCTTATACCTCTTCCAGGCCAACATTGTGTTTCATCCTATTTCCAGGAGTCCTGATGGGGGATTTTTCTTCATACCCTTGGATAACAGCACTGCAGATTCACAATCTGCACAGAGCAGCTGGACACAAATCTACAAATAAAATAAAATAAAAGGTGTTGCCTTTTTTGGGGATAGCATTATGAACATCCAAGAGTTGTTGCAACTCACAGAGATCCCAGATAAGGAGAGAAGTTTTGGGCTCACTGACAGCTGCTAATTGGCTAATCACACGGAGCAATTTAGGGCTGACTAAAGCAGATAGGCAGAACTCTGGGTTTCTGAGAGGAAAAGATAACTGCAAAGTGGTGCTTCCCTACAGATGAACACATGCAGGGAATTCAGAGGGGGACTTGTGCTGCCCAAACATCCCCACTCATCCCAAACCAGCCCACTTAAGAGAAATGTCCCGGAATGCTGGAAACAAACAGCTCTCATCTCATACAGCTGTGGGATTTGTTAAAACATATTCCTACAGAGTTGCTGTAATTATAGAAGGCATTAAAATCCTTGGCATGGTGCTAAAAGACAGAATTATATTAAAATTCAATTTGTATACTGCCTAGAATTACAGATTTTTTTTTGCCAAACTCTCCTGTTGCTTGTGTCTGCCTTACAGGGCCAACATCAAAATAGTGACCTCAGCTGTGATGGTGATGTCAGGATGAGAAGTGATGCCTTCATTCCTTTACTCCTCACTTTCTCGTGTGCTTAACCAGGAGTCGATGCCCACTGGTGAGTTAGTGTGCATGCATGGTGGGAATACAGTGGAAAACATGAGTTCCCTTGCAGAACAGAGCCAAAATTTACTGGTTTTAAAGGATGTCTCTGTCCTCTTTCAGGTAAAGAGGCATTAGATTTGTGTCCTCAATTTCAAGTTAAGACAAAATCAATTTAAGGAGGTAGCCAGCAGTTTAGAAATGTTTGCCATAGATTAGAAATGAAACTAGAAATTGTGTATGGGACATCTCTTTTTTGCAAAAATCAGGGTTTTTCTTAACTTTCTCTGTTTGTGGCAGTGGGGGCCACACCAAGGAGACTGGAGGAGAGCTTCAAGGGTTACCTGCAGCAGGAGGGCTGGTAAACCCTGGTCCAACAGAGGCACTGGCAAAGGGGTCCACATGATTATTTTGAGGCTTAACCCAAACCAGGGAAAGGTCTACCTCCAGTGCTCAGGTCAGGTTAAGAAATTTTTATGTATAATACACTATAAATGCATTTATTCATTTATTTGCATTTCCCCAAAGTGAAAGTTGCTTAAAATACATAACATGAAGAGTGAGATATGCAGCTTTGGTGCTCATCCAAGCATCATGCTTCATCCCAGTGATGGTGATGTTTGCCACCACAGGTTAATAATTAAAAAGTGCGTGGAGACGCCTCAACATAAAAACCATAATGTAAAAAGTACAGAAAATTATCTTTGCTGATAATGTGGTCTTCCCAATTGCTTTCTTTACATTGGCAGTATTATATTGAAAAAAAAAAAAATTTAAATTTTGTCTTGATGTAAGAATTAATTAGCTTTCAAACTTAGTTTCTGACTGAGGCAAATACTCGGGAACATATTCGTGTTTTTTCCCTTTGCTGGGTTAGGAGGGGACAGCACAGCAAGGGCTGGACAATCTGCAGCAAACCCAAAGCTTCAATCCTCTTACAAAAGACCCTTTAATTTTTATAACAAGTACTTGTCCTATGATCCCTTATACATCCCCTTTGTGTCTGTGATGCTGTGCAATTTTTTCCCCCTTGGCTAGGACATCCTTTCACTATTCTTCTGCTTTCCAGCAAGGAGGTAGACAAGGACAGCAGGCTTATTTAAAGTGCTCTCCCAAGGCAGTGCGGTGTTTCTTCCTCTCCTTTTCCAGTGGCTGGTGAGTAACAGAGACAGTTTGTGAAGATGTAGTCAAAAAAACCTCAGGGTTTTCTGTAGGGCCGTTTGTTTGACTCAAAACCCACGGAGTATGCCAAGCCCACGTGTTCAGAGCCAGAAATTTAATGGAAATTGTTTTAAGTTTTTATTTCCTGCCGCAGGCTTTCTGAAGAACTCTCAGAATTTTCCTTTCAGGTTAAGCAGAGCTGTTCTGTATAAATATTTATGTTGGGGTGTGAAGGGGGAATCACCTTCCGCGCTCCACCCAACAAAAATGTTGGAAAAAATGATGCATTTTTGGTAGTCCATTTCAAACGTGTGGACAAGGGCAGTCTTTGACTGTATTTTACTTATTTTCTGGCTGACATACACTGCAGACTTTTCCAAAATCAAAAAATACAGAAAATATAATATTTTTTAGAACCTAAGCGAGAAAATATTTTCACTGTCCCCCATGCCCCTCCCACTTTTTTTTTTTTTTTTTCTTTTTTTTTAAATTTAAATGAATAGCATTCTGTAAAAGTGTGTCTTCTGCTCAGGAAGTCAGATCTAGACATGAGAAAACACTATCCCAATCAATTGAAAGAAAAATGCCTTTCAATGATGTTTCCACACTGGAAAAATAAAATAGGCTAATTCTGTAATGTGCGTTTGCAGTCAGAGATTCCTTTTTGCCTGTTTCTCTTTGATTTCTTGGAACACAGGGAGAAAAGACTCATCTTTATGGGCCACAGGGCCAAGCAGATCTCTTTTCTGCTGGGGAATAAGAAACCAGAGGACAGTTTTACACATTTTTCTTCTGAGCTTGAGGTCTGGGGACTCCAGGATCCTTACATTTCTGTCTCCATACTTGACTCTTAACCTATTTTACCTCTTACTTTCTCTAGATTAAAAGCATCAACATGATCATTGTGTTTGATTTCACCTGGCACTTCTTCACCCAACCAGCCAAAAGATTTGGGTCACAGGAGTTCTTTCTAGGTAAACACAAATCATGAAACCACAGAATGGTTTCTGTTGGAAGGGACAATAAATCTCATTTTGTTCCACCCTCTGCCATGGCCAGGGACACCTTCCATTATCCCAGGCTGCTCCAAGCCCCAATGCCCAGCCTGGCCTTGGACACTACCAGGGATCCAGGGGCAACCACAGCTTCTCAGGATAACCTTCAAAGCAAGGTCACTACCAACCCCAGCAGAGTGACACCCTCCCAAGTGGCCTTGAGATTGTTTTCTTTTATTTATAGAAGGGGAATTTGGGAAGCAAACTGATAATTGTGATTGCTAGATTACACCACAGGCTTTGAAGCCCTGTGTTTTCTGTTACCACATTTACCCTGCACAAGATGAATTTGAGTTACTGATGCTCAGAATCTGTCACTGAAACATAAATTTGCTGAGACACAGGATCTGACACAGTCAGACTCTGACTAAACAGAGCCGTAATTTAGTCCTGTGATCTTCCTGAAGGACAGCAGGGTCACAATTGCTGCTCTGATTTCTCCAACCACACCTGTCCAACATTTTTCTCTCACAGAGAGAGGAAAAAACACATGCACTGAGGCTTATGAGCAAAAGAATGAATGAAAACTGAGTCAGGATTTGCCATTTCATTCCCACACTTCATTTATTGGCTTAATTTATTTTTTAACTTACATAGCTAAAACCCTATGCCTGTTCATGCTTTTAATGAGGTTAGATCAGTATTTAAGAACTCATTTTGCACATTTTTGAAACTCCTGTTATGTTAAGTTTATTTTGAATTAGTGACCAACTTGCGGCATAAAAAGTAATTAAAATGAAAAACTGGCAGTACAACACCACAGTTTTAAGGAAAGACTTCACAAAAGAGGCCATTCATTTTCCCTAATTTATCCATAAAAACAAATATTAGGCCAAAAAAAATCTGAAGTATTGTTTCAATCATGTTGAAACCGATGAGTTTGATAGTGTTTGTCACTTGTGGAAGTCCTCCATCAGTTCCAATTAATATCCTAGCCTTCAAATAAAAACCAGATGACTTCTTACCAAATAGCGCTTCACAAATAATTGGGATAAAACTGAAAGCCACTGGGTGAAATTTACAGTTCTGTGGAGTCCAAATTCTGCATGAAAGGTAATGGAATTTGTCCATTGTGAATTGTGAAGAGCCCTGTAACTCTAGTGAAGTTTCTGAAGGCCCCAGTTATTTTTCAACTGGCATTTTTCTGACCAGCTCTAGGGTTCTCCAGCCTTACCAGGTATTCACAAGGACTAAGTGAAAAATACACTGGAAATCTGTCAAGATTGGGACAAAAGAAAGGGCCTCAATGACAAGTCTGGAAGGAGCACTGGCCTTATTAGAACAGACAATGTGGCTGCTTTCCTGACCTAAAAGTTGCAATATAAAAGCTTAATTCATTCAGTCTGAATCCATGTTGCCATATCTAGTACAGGCCATTGGAGAATAAGCATTTCTTTGCAATGACTTTTTTCAACTTGCTTCATGCATCCTGCAGCACAGAGAAAACCTGAGATGGAACAGTCCAAAAGGAAATAAAAGAGAGACCTGGTAGGGATGAGGATGAGAGCTCATGAGTCAGCTTGTTTTATTTTTTTTTTTTTTTAAGGAAAAAAAATCACAAAGCTATTATTGTTTCCAGGAACAACTGAACTTTTCAAACTCCAACTTCCTCACTCCCTTCCTTCCCATTTAGGGAGATTATCCTAAGGGGGAGAAAGGCTGCCCATAACCTTTTTTCAGTCAATTTAGAAGGGTATATGTTTTTAGAAAACATAAACAAACTCATCTGTTTGATGGTGTCCCCAGATTTGTTGTGCTGACTCTCGCATGGTCCCAGGACGTGTGCACACCATTATTTGTCCTGGGCTGCAGATGATTTCCTTCACTGTGTGCTCCTGCCGAGGTTTGTGCTCCAGACAGCTCCAGGGGTTGAGCAATCTCCAGCCCCGTGCCAAGTAAAAGAGGGAGGGGGGAAGGGACAGCATTGCACATCACATTTTACAGGGGCCATCTCTCACAGAGTGGTTCTTATATCTGAATTCACCATTTTACCTGGAATGAGAAGCAAATGCAGACAAATATTTCCATGTGGCTCTTAAGAGGTGAATTTTCCTGCACATTTCTGTGAAGAAATAGCCTTGTGAAGCAGCACGATCTCCTGCTAAATGGGCTGGTCCTGGAGAGAGAAAAGGAGAGATTGTCAGCCATAGTGACACATGCTGCTAATTAAGCAGATCCCAAAATGAGCTGTGTCCCCCTGGCTCTACGGGCCCGTGGCTCCACTCTCACACAGATGCCTTGCACAAAAACAAAAACAAACAAACAAAAAAAAAAAATGCTGCAGGGTGCAGCCAGGCTTTGGTATTTCTGCTGGTGCGCATCAGCCAGTCTGTCCTCTCCTTTTTCCAGGCGTAGTGAAAAAAACAAACACAAAACCTTAAACTAAACAGTCTGGGACAACTTGTCAGCAGTTTGCAGCATGGCAACACCCTTAAAGGCAAATTCAGCAGAGTAAAGCAGAGTTTTCCAATGCATCCACCCCACAAACTTTATTTTCTTTTTGAACGAATAGAAGTCCTTCCCAGTTTCTCTTCTTGGTTGGATGGGATCTCTGCTGTGGTTTGGGGATGCACGTCCTGCATCCCACATCCCTTCCTGAGTGCCTGGATCCTCAACCCAGTTGCCTTAAACACCCCAGGTCCAGTGCCTGTGTTGCTGTCTGCATCACCCCTGTTCTGGTGCCCCAAAGCCTCACAAGCAGCACATGCTTGCATTTTAACCTGTATGTATTTACAGGGTAGACCTGTGATGGCTCCAACTACACACAAAAGAGTCAGGTTAGAAAACCAGCACCAAAACCCGTGTTAGTTTGGGTTTACCTCCTACAGAGCAGTGAGTCCTCTAAATATTTTTATTTAGACCTCAAGTGCGACATGTATCCCTGTCAGATATCCTGACACAGAGTGTGAGGACCCTGAGCACAATCAACAGCAAAAACATGTCACTGTATGGGAGAGTCACACATGTGCCAAGGTCTCAGCTGAGCCCCAAATGATTCATTGCTCTGTGTATGTGACTCAGTTTTCATTGGCACCTGTGCCTGGCTCAATAATGTTTTGGCTCGGTACATTATTTAATGAAAAAGAACAGTGGCAAGTCACCTCACAGGCTGAATGGGATGAAGAAAATGAGGAGGAAAGAGAAGGAGTGCAGCAATTGTCACATCTTTTTGTTAAAAGACACAGAGATCTTGATTCTGAAGGAACAGCTGCTGAGATGCCACCCACAAAAATGTGGCAGCATTCAGAAATGGGGCATCTATCCAAGGAAGATAGCAAAGGCCCCCCATGGGTGGAAGAAAACTTGTAAAGACAGCAGATTACTCACACCATCAAATCTGGTGCCTGTAGGTATCTTATCTTGTATCAAGGAATTGCAGGGGAAAAGAAAAAAAGAAATCAATGTTCTTCTTCTGATCAACACAGCACCAAGAGTTGGGGAGGCACAGCAACCACCATCATGGCAAGGGTGGAAACTGTTTTTTTAAATGTTACTGCTTTATACTGTGTTAGCATTGGATAACTTTACTTCAGCAAACTAAATTCAAGACCTCTGGGTAGAATGTGGCATTTGTTTTGAACAAACCTCCAGCCAGGCATATCCTCAGGTGTCACCTGCTTTTCCCACAGTAACAGTACCAAAATGGACACATCCAGCTGGTCCAGTCAATGACATGCAGGACAGAGGACAAGGGACACCAGGATCCCGCCTCATCCCTTAAGTTTGTCCTGATGGACAAAAACAAGATGTTTCTTGTCTAAGTCCTTTAAACTCTTTAGGAGTGACAACTCAGAGTTTCCAGCAAGGTTGCTGTATTCATTACAAATATCCCCAAGATTCAGTGGCGTTTGGCCAAGGATTTTCTGAAAGCTGCACAGTCCCGTGTTTGTTTGGTGTTTTATGGGCATGGATTTTAGAGGACTCTAGGTCCTGCCCTAGTCAGACACCTCACCTGACCCATGGGGAAGACACTGAGACCCAGAAAGGTTCATCACAAAGTCCTCCAGCATCATGTAGAATTTACTGAAAGAATATTTTCCATGCCTTGACCTGAAACACTGCATTCAAAACTCAGGAAAAATACATTCTTAGGAAGATGAGAGATATCTCAAATACAGCACATGCATTGCTCTGGTACCCATTTCCCCCCTGCCAAAAACATCAGGCCCTATTGCTCAGCTGGTAAATATTTGCATGTTTGCTCACAGTATCATGCTCCAATTTGCACAAAGATAGTGGAAGAAATAATAAGGACCAATATGTAACAAAAACACTGCAAATACACCCAAAACAGATCACACTTCCTGCTGCCAAATTTCAAACACCGCCAATTTCCCTCAAGCTTTGAGCATTCTGAAGAAACCTGTCAGGAAGATGACAAGCAATAAATTTCACTGGGAGCCACCAAATGAGCACTTCACTTTAGATTGATTTTTTTGTGATTGCCTCTCACCTGACCAGCAAATCTTCCTCCTTCTTGCAATGAGGTCTCTCCTAGGATGCAGGAGAGAGATTAGTGCAGGCAGGGTTCTGTACATGCTGGATTCAGGCATTTTGTTGATCACAAAACACTGTGTCATCTTGCACAGCTTATTTCTGTGACTTTCATGTGCATCATGTTAAATGGAGATAACTTTGCCTTACTCCCTGTGGGCTGTTATCAGACATGTAATAATCCATAAACATTCTCCTCTGCTAACATGGATGGGGGTAGGATAGGAGGGTGGTAGTCACAAAATACCTCCTAGGAATCCTGGAGGCTGATGATTTTTTTTATTTTTTCACTTGAGTGTGAAGGCGAAACTTCTGGAGGGCCCTTTGGATCTCAGATTTCAGAGGGAGGATAAGGGGCCATTTGGAAACCAGCAGGAACTCATAAATCAGACAGGAGAGGACTTTGGGCCTGCAGAGGGGAGAAAAGAGAGATCACTAACCCCTTCATCTTAAATGTTGACATAGCCTCATTGACTGGACACCTCAAGATAAACTGCCAGGCATCTTTTGAAGAGACAGTCCTGCTGCTTACTGCTTCTTGCCAAGAAATTGGCAAGTTTTGTCTGCATCTCAGCTGGAGTTCACAGCTGTGGTCACAGGAGTCATGGAAATGTTTTATCCAAATTCTCATCTCATAATTTAGCACTTTGTGCAATGCTTGATGGTCCCCTTTGCTCCAAGCCTCTGCAGCTATGGCTCCTCTGCCTTACACCATTGCCATGCAGTGTCCAGGGTTGTCTTCTAGAAAATTCTTTGCTTGTTCAACCTTTTGACCCCCCCAGTGCATTTCAAATTGTGCTTTACTGCCTGATAGGACTGGGAGCAGCTGTGGTCCACAGGGCTTTTGCTGTGGTCCCAGCAGGATGTGGTCCTCATCAGGGTCTGGGGGAACACCACTGACCTTCAGGGGCAGCTGGATTTTTCCAGGGCAAACCCTAAGAGGTCTTGGAAATGGTCTGACAGCCTGTGTTGTGACCAAAGCTCTCCTATTTGATGGTGAGAGCTGCTGTTTCCAACAGAGAATAAATGCCAAGTCTATGAGGCTCAGGACTCAGCTCAGGGAGAGAAACCCACCCCTCATCACTGACCTCCTCCACTTTTTCATGAGAAATATCCAATGGCCCTCATTACTTTGGTTTTCTTTTACATGTACCTGCACAATAATATTCATTTTGAAGAATCATAAATGCACCTCTTTGAACCCTGCTGAATTTTGCCTGTTTCACTCACCAGTTCCATGACTGAATAAGAAATTGAGCTCATATTAATCAAATTACAAAAGAAAACACAAACAACCAGCAATGCGAACACCCACACTCACACACACCCAAAAAAAAAAAAANTCTAATGGAAATAGCTTCCAGGCATTTCACAGTAAACAAAGTGTAGATAAACGAATTTCACTCCAGAGGAGATTTTAGCTAGCAAAAGTAACCTTTGTCTCTGGAAGAGACCAATGCATTTAGTAGGCCCAGATGTTGGATTTGTTCCTCAGCTCTATTCCAACCCTTCAGTCAATAAAAAATAGATGCAAAGCTGACTTGGATTGTACTAAAGACATTCCTCTTGCAGGCAATGTGCAAATAATTGTATATTTCCCACTCTTTGTCTATTTGACAAATTGTGAGTGGTGATTACGAGGATGCTGCACTGTGGAAATGCAGCATGGATTCACAATTTTATTTCTCTTGCAAGTTAAAACTCCAAAAACTCCAGTTATAAGAGCAGCCCCATTATTATGGGAAGAGCACAGAAACACCTTCCACAGAAATCCTTTGCTCTGCACAAGTGCTGCCTTTGGAGATTTTTTTGGAGACATGTTTTTAGAAGAAATAAGATCCCATGTGAACTTTGCAGAGGTCCGTGTCACTGACAGAAGAAACTGTACAGATGCCATTGTTGACAATTTTTGCTCTAAACTGCCTGCATGCCACTTTACTTGGGTAAAATATTGCACTATTTCTAAAATTAGGGTTTGTGTCCAACTTGGCTTGTTTGGTGTCATACTAACAAAAAAGTCAGTATCAAGGTTTTAACAAAGTCTGGGGCAAAGATGGGGGGTGAATGTGCAAAAAAGAAGACATAAGGAGAAGAAAAAAGGAAAAATACATCTTTCAAAGAAAAATTTGTATTAATCAAAGTAAAGAAAAAGAATTTAAACATAAGGGTGGAGAAGAAGAAGAAGAGAAAGTAATGCTTTTTTTTCCTAATGTCAGGCAAATTTTGTTATTCATTAATAGCAGGTTGCATTCAAGCTGCAATGAGATGTGACCAGACAATTCACCAGACCAATGAGAGCGTCCAGTTTTGGGGTTTTTTGTAAATTTCAGATATAAGGAAAGAGTTTTTATAAAAATAAATAAATGAGAAGATTAATTTTATTTCTTCAGCTTAAAATGGATAAAACAGAGCTCAACCAAGCTGTTATTATCACTTAGAGTTAGATTTGCTGAGTGATGGATTTTCAAACTGATCCTCAGGTGATCCTGTGCAAACCCGGCCACTCACAAACAAACATGAACATCCAAAACTCATTGTAGCTCTGGCCAGCTGTCAGCATCCCATGAAAAGGCTGTTTCTCTCCTCACTCAGCAATGGACCCTCATTCCATGACTATGCTTGGATTCTTGTTGGGGCACAAGAAAAAACAACCCTGCCCTGACTGATATTTGTCCTTGGCCACCATGTCATGGTGCCACTGCCAATGGCTCTGCAGGATGTTTTGTTCCAGGAGGGAATATGCTCATCCTCAGCTGCCTCAGGAAGAGCAGATCACAGCATTAACTAAGTCTAGACCCAGTATTTGGGGGAGGAATAAGTGGAAAATCCTGCAGAAAGTTATGAGTAGCCAAATGGACTTTTTTTGGCCCCCAGGATGTTTTCCAACAAGCACAGGTTGTAGATGAGTTGTTTCATTGCTGTATGTCTACCCAAATCATATCCATTCAAAATGTCACTGAATTTGCCAAAAATAGTGCATTTGTCATTTAACGAAAAGATAATGTTCAGCTTACTCAAAACACCTCAAACCTTGGCTGATATTGGAAGAAGACAATCAGCAGAGTACAGCTCTGAGAAATTAGACCTTCCAAAAGAGATCACATAATTATAAACCAAATAGAAATATTCTTCTGCTTCCACTGATCCATCCTGGGCTTTAACACTTCCCTTTCATGCTGACAGCTATATTTCACTCCATACAGTGCACAATTCCCAGGCTCTGGTATCACCACACACCAGCCATGAATTATTCATTTGATTAAAAGTCTGACATTACTTGGCAGACAAATACATCTGCAGGGCACTCAGGCAAAAGACATTACTGCTTGGCCCCTCCACAGGACATCACACTCAGGAATGACCTTTGTAATGATTGATCATTGAGTCTTGGAGAAAAGGAAGCAGAGCCCAGGTCCTCTCAGTGATGCTCAGTGACAGGAGAGGAAGCGATGGGCACAAACTCAGAACAAGAAAAAGGTAGTCAATTGTGAGGGTGTTCAAACACCAGGAAAAGATGTTCAGAGAGGTTATAAGGTCACCATAAATGGAAATAATCGTAACTCCCAGTCAGCTTGGTCTGATCTTGAAGCAAGGAGGTTTGCACAGGGTGACTCCAGAGGTGCCTTCTATTATTCCCAGCTGTTCTGTGATTCCAAATAAATGAAGGTGTGCCAGCATCACATTTTCAATGAGACATTGCAACAATGTCACATAAAGTTTGAATACAAACTGCTCTGTTTTGCATCTTATCCTCACATGTTTCTTTGAGTAGTTAGACCAGACAATCTGTAAGTCAACACCCTCTTCTTCCCCCACAACCACCTAATTGTAAAAAGTCACAATAACTTAAGGTTTCAGCTATTTCAGTCACCATTTCTACATAATTCATGACCACAAGACATTATCTGGGAGAGGAATGTGAAGCCAGCCCTGGTGGAAACTGACATTCTGCTACCCTGAGACATCCAAACTTCACCAGGTACCACACACTCCTGCACAGTATTTCTCTTCCAGTTTTATCTTGATAATAACAAGGCACAGAAAGACCAAAAGTTCTCAATAGTAATTGTATACACAATGGAAAATATGTTTTCTTTGTTCTGTGTCTTACTCCATCACTGTTTGTCAGCCATTCCTTCTCACAGTGGCCAAACCAGAATACCTGGGGTTTTTTTTCCCCTTCCTGGTTTATTTCACCATTTTCAAAAATACTGTAAACTTGCATTTTTCTCGTGCTGATCCACAGACCTGAGCTGGAGAGAGTAGCAGGGAAGGAAGCATGTGGGCTACTGCACAGGTCTGAGAAATAAAATAAAAAAAGGCTAAACTCCCTGGAGGAAACCACAAAGATTTCAGAAGCCTGGAAATGGAGAGGACTTGCTGATTTTACATCATTACACTTTCAAGTCAGCACACTTTTACCAGCAAATACAATTTTTTTTTTAGATCAGATTCTTCCATATCTCAAATATATCTCTCTGTTGACAATTCCAGTAACAAAGTATACAAAATTCAAGTTAGAGGTTCTGTGTTACAGGCATCAATTACTAATTTTAAATGATTATTCAGTAATAAAAGCAACCAGTCTGAAAATGCAACAGTAGTGGGCACAGGGCAACAATGGTGATCTTAATATAGTAAGGGACTCTGTTGATAGACATAATAAGACATAAGGTGCCCCTGCCCCAGAGTCTCCAAGGTGAAGTGATGAAAGGATTGCAAATACGATTTGTGGAATTTTGCATAATTAGGGCAAAATTTGAGACTCATACTTAAAAGGCTCAGACTTTAACTAATAAAACTACTGAACTTTACAACCAGGAAAAAAAATCAAACTTATCAAAAGTGCAGTATAAAGCCAACATTTCACTCTTTTAGCCATTGCATAGGATTAAAAACTGAGAATACTAATGAAAAGATGAACTTGTCAGGGAAACACTCTATGTGCAGAGAATATTTGTGGTTTATCTGAAGCATCTTGTGCAGATTTGGCTTCATTTAGATTTCCCATATTGTCATTGTAATTGCAGCAAAAGCTGGAATTTCCATAGTAACTTCCACCAACAATTTCCAATATCTGAAAACACAATTTTAAGTAATGTTCACCTTCAAATGACAGTCTACCATCTTCAAGAGAAATAAGGCTAGACTTAATTAGAACAGCGTCATGCTAAAGTCTAGAGGTCTTGAGACAAAGAGTCCAGACCTCAGCTGTTGGTCCTGTGACAGAAGTGAGGGATTTTTTTCTCCTTTGGATAACTCACGGAATGCCTCAGGTTTTTTTTGGTAGCTACCAACATTAATGGATCTTCTGGACTATCATGAGTTAACCCATAAGTGCAGCAGAAAGAAACAAAAACAAAGTAAAACAGAAAAATATATGAAAGAAAATCTCTTCAGCCAGGCTGTTTCCCCTTGCAATAACCCTCCTGTGTGTGACATCTAGCGTTGGCTTGTTCGAAGGACAAGGCTCTGTGAGCCCCGTGCATGCTGCTCTGCAGAAAAGGGGAGGCAGGAGGGCACATCTGGGGCAAGGAGGAGATGGCACTGCTATCCCCTGTCAGTGTCACCCCCGGGTCATGTCGTGCGTGCTGAGGGGATTGACCCTGCCCAAATCTCTAAAACAAAGAAGAGGGAAAGGACCTGGAGTTTCAGGGTTCATCCAGGTCATCCTAGCCACTCACTCATGCCAGGGGGTGGGAGGGGAAAGTGCATTATTATGGTGAAATTATTTGATAATAGGCATGAAATTACTTTATCCAGTCTAGCAAGGCTATTACTAGTAATGAACCTGAAACAAATTAACAGAGTTTATGTCATTTAAAAACTGAATAAGAGGAAGTTTCACAGGTTTTCTCTGGGCAGTTCATGAGGTCAGTTCACAACCAGAAATCAGTTAATAAACTTCACTGAGCAAGCTTTAGTGCTCTAATTTCCATACAAAATGCCAGGAATGCCAGAGTTGTATTTCAGATCCTTAATTGGATACAAATGTAATGACCACTGCCACGAAGAGCCCTTGACATTTGCAATTGCAGTCCTTGTCAGTGGATGGACAGGTCCAATAAATAAAGCGAAGAGGAGAGATTTGTTCAGAGGATCCTAAAAGTATTCTAAGTAATAAAAAGCTGAACCTAAAGCAAACAATTCTTGTTTCTCTCAGTCTTCTGGATAATATTGTAAACCTATCCTCAGCTCTGCACCTTCTTTGGAATCCCACCTTTTTCAGTTATTGCTGGGGAAAATACAAAATCCTCAGGAGCCTTTCTTGTTGATTGGCTGATAGGAATAAAAATATGCTTTTAAGCATGTGGTTTTTAGTTTCCATTTGAAATGGTATTTCTGGCTCAAGATGAAATTTGCTATTTTAGCCAAGGCTGTGTATAGATACAAAAACAAAAACAAAAACAAANAGGTTATAGGAAGATAGAGTACTTTTCATTCCTTTAACTGATCTAATTTAGAAAAATACATTTTTACAGGGTAGGAGAAAATGAAACCGTTTCAATCCTCTGTTTCAACAGGAAAACAAAGAGCTGCTGGGAGTGCAGTGCTTTCTTTTTTTTCTCTCTCAACATAGAAACCTGCATATTACCAAATTTTTGTGGCCCATCCATACACAAAGAGTAACTTGTAGTCCACTGTGGCTGCAGATCACTGTCATAAGATCCAAGGATATTCCTCCTCCATGCAGGACAAAACACGTGGCACATTTTCCTTGTAGAAAAAGCAGAAAATATGATGAATTCACAGGCCACATGAGGTCACTTTTTCTCATGAGCTGGAAACATCAACAGATGAAGTACTTGAGACTTTTGGTTTGGCCTGACTGCCAGAAGCCAAATCAGATTCTGAAAGACACCTCATATTGCAGGGGGCTGTAACTAATCACAGAGCTAATAAAAATAACTCTGCCCATACTCAGCCACTAACAGGAAATAAAACTGCAACAGAGGAGCAGCAGGAATCAGATGCCTGGGAAGCTAATTTAGAAAGTCTTGGCTTAAAAAAAACACTGATATTTAAGTCAAAACCCCTATCACAGTCCTTAGTTTGTTGCATAGGATTAAAAAAAGCTAACATAATAACCTCAAAGTCTGTGGGCACTAATCCTTAGGTAGAATCTGTTAAATTACAAACCATTGTAAATCTGTATCAGTTGACACATCAGAGAAATTTAGTTTTCCTACTTCTCCCTTAATTCACCTGCACAAATCCTTAACCACAACTACATTTTTATGCTGAAAGGGAACAATTTTGTGTGTTCTCTCTGTGTGCTTGAGCTTGACCAATTGGTCCTTAAATGGGCCTTGTGTTCCTTCAGCAAAATATTCAGAGGGGAAGGAAAAATAACCTGGTATTTCAGGATTGTTGTTGTGTGAGGACAGACTGGGAGCTGAGAGCTTCACATGTGGCTGCTGAAGAGGAGGCATTCTACCCTCTTGCTTCAAGATTAAATATGAAAATTGATCCTGATCTGGTAAGAAAGTCCAATTTTCTCTTGAGGTAACAAATGTATGAAGACGTTAAAAACCAAATCAGCATTTTTTCTGAAAACACATTTTTTAACACTGTGATCAATGTTCTCTTCTTTAATAAAGGATACACAGTGCCACCATGAAGACCCAAATAGTGCAGGCGAATAATATATATATATTTTTTCCTTTCAGGTCAAGAAACTTTAACAGGGGTCACAATGAAAAATTATATTAAAAGGCAGTGGAGTTTCCTAAGTCAGTTCAAAATAAATTTTTGATAAATTTTGTAGTTGTTGGTGCAAGCCTTAATGTCTCAACATTAACTTTTGAATGTGTTTGTGTCTGCCTGTCACCAGAGAAATTTTTTTCCAGTGTACTATGAAGACATCAGATTCAATTCTTATGCAACAGGCCCTATAATATTTGGGGGGGATTGTTGATTTTCAAATCACTCAGCTATGCAGATTTTGTTAAAAAGCAGAAATATTTGTCCTAATAGTTTCCCAGAAAACCCTTTAAAAAATTTAAAAACAGTAACATTCTAGAATTTCCTTGTGTGAACAGATTAAATAAGTGGTTACCACCATGGGAGGAAAACTGGGAAAAGTCTGACCTGCAGCCATGAGGGGAAGGAGAATTTCAAGATGCCACTGGCGCTGGTGGGGCTGAAAGACAAGGATGGGCACATAAGCCCCCACGGCCACTTCTACAGACTTGCAAGGAAGCTTTCAAAACTAAAAATTAGTCTGTACTCATGACAAGCTGTTTCCTCATGATACATTTTCTGCCTGAGTATTTGATCTGGCTTGGAGCTTCAATCCTGCCATTCTGAACTTGCTCCTGAACACACAATGAAGAAAATCAAGGAAGTCTCATCATTTGTTTTTGACTTTATATTGGTAAACATTGCCTCTGGGCCTAATGTTAATCACACCACAAAATCACATACGGTATGACAACAAGGAATATTGGAGCAAAGCCTGAAATCTCAGGTGCGTTGAAACATTTTGTGATGGAAATTTGTTTGCACAAGCCCAGATCTAAATGAAGAACAAGGGGTGTGGAGGTTTAAAATCTTGTACTACCAAGTTCTTTATATTAATGTATTTCTTCAGGATTCTTGGGTGTAGGCATTTACCTGCAGAATGATGCTATAAAAATTATGGCTTTTTGGCATTGCTTGTAGACTGATTAGCAATTAGTATCGTCATCCTTTAAACCATTGAATTTTTTCCTTCCCGGCCCTGATCCATGTCAGATCAGACTATGTTAAACTCATAATCATACAAAACTGGCATTGTAGCTAGCCAAAGGAATCCTCTCAATAGCTGAACGACAATATTAATTATAAGTGAATAAAAATATGCGCTACAGATTTGCAAGACATCCCAAATTCTGCCACATCTTGATAACCTCCCAGGAATTAAAAGCTTTTTAGTCACTTGGAAATCTATCATCAACAAGAATAATATTTAAGGTAGTGAATTCCCTGTAAAGATTTCAAATATTTTTCAGGAATTTTTCTTCCTCTTGAGATTTTTAGAAAAAAATCCTGATTAGTTTTCCTTTTTTTTTTGTGAGTTTTTGTCTCACTTTTGAACTTTCAGCAAGTAATTTTATTTTTTCATAAATAATACAGGGAAACAAATAAAGATTTTTCACATTCAGCTCCTTGAATGAGGGTATCTCAGGTGTTAGGCAACTGCAGGAAGGGTACAAGAGAGAGACACAGCCCCTTAAAATACAAAAAATTCCATTCTTCTGCTATCACCACACTGACTGTTTCACCCAGAAATACTTTGCTCTTGGGCACAGCTATATGGGTTTAATTTTTACGCATGTGTGAAGTCAAAGGTTGTAATTGTGAATAAAATCCATCAAGTTCAGTCCTTCCTGGACTTTATCTCATTCATGAGTGTGAAGAGGCTGATCTTGGAAGGACATTTACTAACATCCACCAAAACTTAACCCCATAAAATGAGTTTTTCTTAATATTTCTCTAGTCTCCAGCTCCTCCTCACTTACTCACGAATCAGATACGTAGTATATTAATAGATTTGTATAATGTGTTTTGAAAGATTGTGCTAAATTTTATGCTTTTCCCCATTTTTAATGGAAGGGTGCATAAAATACCTCCTTGTTCTTGAATTTTGTGATTTCACAGAATAGATTTCACAGAATCATTTAGGCTGGAAAACCCCTCCAAGGCCATCAAGTCCAAGTTGTGCCAAATCCCCACCTTACAGTGAGGAAATTGTTCCTAATATCCCATATAAACATTTTCTGAGTGGTGTAGGGGAGCAGAAAAAATGAGTTTCCCTCAGCACAAAATGTCAGCAGTGAGTTTGAAGGAAAGGGAGTGAAGAGGTTTTCATTAGACCTCGGTGCTGCTGTGCCCCAAGGTTAATGAACAGGTGAATAGCTCCCAAGGTGACCCCAAAAATACTCAACAAGCTGTGCAGGTAGGTCAGACTCTTAGCTGTGCTTGACATAAAACAGCTCAGAGGTGTGAAACTGGGCATTTCCCATCCAAAATCAAGTGGGTATCTGTCCCTTGCTTTGGGACAATCTAGCTAGCCACTATCCAGTATAT
>WEIU01002262.1:78826-89591 GCA_013389925.1 Aegithalos caudatus
CACTGGTCTAATTGAAGATAGTTTTTGGTTGTTTTTTTTTTTGTTGTTTTTTTTTTTTTTTTTTTTTTTTTTTTTTTTTTTTTAATAACAAATGTCATCAGTCCTATTTTATTATGTATAATAAAAGGAGGTGAAAAAATCAATATAAGCACTGCATCTAACCTAATTAAAACTACAATCACAATGTTATCTGAATGTCTTACAACATTGTTTAAATCCAACAAGTAGACAAGAAAACAACAAATCTATGCAGGGTTTTTTATACATATGGTGAGAAAGTTTGCAAAGTGTTAAAATATATTTTCTGTTCTGTGTGTTTCTAGTACAAGGAAGTGATGTGTAGATTAGTGTATATTTATGAACAGAGCCTTGACTTTTACAAGCAATAATCGACTTCAAAACATACAATGTATATCTTAAAATATCCCCTAAAGCTGCTCATATAAAGTCAAACCCAGCACCTACTAAAGTTCAGCCAGCTGACTCTTTGACTCCAGTGGGCACTTGACCAAGCCCATGGTAACTGCGAAGTACCTGACAGTCTAGTTGTATTCATATGAAAAAAATCACATTGCATAGATTTAAACAGGAAGACATGCAATAACAAGACAAGTCACAGTATAGCAAAAACCTTGTTTCTTTGGTGAAACAGAAGCAGATATAAAAGTTACAAAGATTTTAGACTTTAATTCACAAAAACCTCCTCCCCAGACATTCACATTATACACTATACAAGATAATAATATAAATAGAGAAAAGTATTATGTGCATTGTTTGTGGGCAAGGGGTGGGGAATGGAGTGGCCAGCACCCCTGCCACAAGGGTGGGGAGCAGCCTCTGCCATTCCTCAGGGCCAGGGGATGTTGTCTCAACTCTGGTTTCAGCTCCCAACCAGCTGTGGCAAGGTCAATCCATGGGCAGCTCTGCCACATTGGCTGGATTTCAATTCTTCTCCTTTCCCTCTCATTTTTTTTCCCATCACAGCCCCACCCAAACACAAAGGAATAAACCTTGTGCCTCTGTGTGTTTCTCACGTTACTTTAAAAGGTACATCCTAAGGAACTTATTTCTTTTTCACAGGGTGGTTTGGGGTTGGTTTTTTTTGTGTGTTTATTTTTGTTTTTGTTTTTGTTTTGTTTTTTGTGTGTTTTTTTGTTTTGTTTTGTTTTGTTGTTGTTTTTTTAGTTTTGTTGTTGTTTTGTTTTTGTTTTTGTTTTTTTGTTTTTTGTTTTTTGTTTTTTTTTTAATGTTTTTTGCTTTTTGTCCTGTGCCCAAAGGTGTCCAAGGTATCTTTCAGGAATAACAGTCCTTTCCGTGGAGAGGCTGTTTCAAACATCACCTCCTACACTCACTGTACACATCAGGGTCAGTGGTGGCACTGACCAGGGCAAGAAATCATAACAGAAAACTCCTACATACACACTGCACCAAACTACAACCTAGAACAAATCTGTGCACACATTTCTTTAGAGAAAGCCAAGATCCTGATTCTTCTGTAGGTCACACACAGTTCTCATCCATCTAGCCACAAACAAATGATCTTGTTTAACAGGAATTTTTGTTCCTGGGGTAAAAAGAGCAAGCTGAACTGAAAGATGGTTCCAAAAGTGAAGCTCAGGGGCTAATACTGCACTTGTGAGCTCTTTTAATCATCTTTGTATGGGTAAAATAACATCCAATAAATTAAATCAGTATGGCTTACTTCATTTATTTATGTACGCTTCACAGCTGCAGCATTCATACACAAACATTCATTACTTTATAAAAAGATTAAAAAATGGTTATATATACAAAATTATTTACTTTTTTGATTTTTGTTTGTTTTCTACAAAAAAAAAAATCCCCCAAACACCAGGTCTACCTCCATTTTAGAATGCAGAGACCTGTGATATAGACCTTGTGGTTAATATCATGAAAGTAAATTTTTCCTTTTTTTTTTTCCTTAAAAANTGGCCCTGGTTGATAGAGATAATGTATTAACACTTGGAATTTTACTGGCTCTCCTTGTCATACACAACTCCTCCACACAGATCTTTCTCAGGTGTGCTGAAGCTGGAATGGAGAGCAGAAAAATGTTCCATATTGCAGTCCCTAGCTGATGCTTTGTGCCAATTTCATGTGCTCTGTCTGAACTTTTCATCTCATGGGACACAAATTGTACCTTGAGTGGGAATTGGCACAGTTCCCATTTAAAAAAAAAAAAAAAAAAAATCATGTCACTTGTGTGTTTATCTTCACCTGATAATTGCAAATTTCAGTCAGTGAAGTCTTTATTTCAACCATTTCCAGCCTAGGTAAACAACACAGAAACAACATCATAAATGACTGAAGACCTCTGAGGCCATTCTAACCATAAATATGCCTGAAATTAGTGTGACTTTTCATTTTATATACAGGATTTTAAAAACAACACACAGTCAAACAACATTAAAATCATCTTATTTACATTTTCATTGGTGCTAAAACTGAGCTGTTTAAATATTGCAGAAGGCTGGTACATATCATAAAATGGTCCACACCGATGGCATATAGAAAACTAATAATCTTTATAGGCTGGAAATGGTTTCCTTTTATCCCCATAAGCACTTCTCCTTTTTTTTTTTATTTATTTCTTAAATTTTCTGACACACACTGTAATTTTTATTTTTTTCTTTTTTTTTTGCAAAACGCATCATGAATACTGCAGTCCATAGTTTCAAAACCATTCAATAATACTCCTATAATTGATAGAAAAAGGCACAGAAAGTTATGACTTTGGCTGAAATGGTGGAAATCCCCAATTCACCATTTAGCTCTCAGCGCCTCGAGTCCTGCCATGTCCTGATCCAGCGGTGGTAGTGCTTGGATGAGTTTAACGATGTCCCCTTGCCCGATGAGGAGTGTTTGTAGTAGTATTTCTTAGAGTAAGTCCTTTGGTATGTGGAGGCTGTAGGGAGAAGGAAAGAGAGAAAGGAAAAAAGGGAAATTTGTTTAAAATTAAACTGTGGATGGGCTGGCTACACTTCACGTCACAGTTGCCTTTATTCTTGATTAGAGAGTTAACAAAAGTGGAGCTGGGATAGTGTTACAGGCATACACACGGTTGCAGAAAGAACCATTAGCATGAGAAAGAGCCATTAGGAATCCATTGATTTCAGAATTTTTTAACTTTAAAATAATCTTAATGCCTTCTGTGGTGATGCCTTGGATTTTAGCCTTTTTATTTTTCAAATCCTGTATTGCATTAGTGTATAACTCTAAACTCCATATAAAGTGTTAGTTAACTGTCTTTACATTTTGGTCAGACAAAACAACTCTGCTAGGCCTGAGATTCAAGGATATCCTACAGCCTCAGGCCCCAAAAAGTAGAAACAAAAATGAATTAGGGGAGAGCAAATTTGGTGTAAATGACTTCACTACCTGAAGCTGTAATTGGAAGATTACCCCCTGATATGTAAATGGACCAAACTTAAAATTGTGTGAAAAATTCATTAACATCATCCATCTCGGGTGTAGCCTCTGGAAGGCTTTTCAACTGCCCAAGGTGTACTGAAGGCCTTTAATAGATACTCACTTTATTCTCTCAATCTTGTCTAGTCTCTGTTCTAGGTAGCCACTCCAAGGCATCAGTAGAAACAGAAGAGGAAAATTTCCATTGGTTTTGGAGGCTTTGTGGGTTTTTTTTGCCATAATCTGTCCTATCAGATTGGCTCCTCTCTTAAAATACACATTCATTACTTATTAATCTTAAATTAGCCTGCTGTTTCTGATTTGTCACTGGTTTGCTTTCAGAGAACTCACGATTCATGCAAGTAATTTTGGGCATATCCCATCGTCCATTCCCCTGGCAGCGGATGGTTGGGATGTGGCGCTGGATGAAACCATCCTTGCAGTGGTATCTGATGAGAGAGTTGATCTCATAACGAGGCTTCATCTTCCCAAAGGTCTTTGCATTTTCCACGACAGGAGGCTGGCCACAAGCCACTGGAAGGAAGAGAGAACATCACCCAAAACTTTAGTTTGTGAGCCCAGTTTGATCTGGGACCGGCCTCTGAGCCCTGGCTAAGGGAAGGAGACAAGGAACCTCAGCTGGACTCCCAAGAGGAACATCCAGACAAGGACAGGGAGATCAGTCTGCCCTCTAGATCTTCAGTCTTGTAAACCAAAGCCAGTAGTGATGGGAATTGGAAAATGGCAGATATTATGATCAGTGTTAGCTTTTTGGTTTAAGTTCTAAATGTACATTCAAGCCAAAAAGTTGGCATACTTATGCAAAGAAACTGTTTTTCAGAAACCTGAAAGCCAGTGAAGTTACTAAAAGCATTTAAGGAAAAAGTCCTTTTTTCAGGACTCTTCACGTCATCCTCAATGACAGGCTGTCCAAAGGGACTGAAAACTGGTGGATCAATCAAGGTCCAGAGAATATGGTAAAAAATATTGAATGGTAACTTAGCAAATTATGCTTTTGTCACTGCAAAGTGTGTACCTGTTCCTTTCTTGCAGGTGTAAGTAAGGTGATAATTGCATGGGACATCATTCCACTGCCCATTCTCATGCCAGATTATAACAACACAGTCTTCTCCAGCAGAAAAGAAGCTGTCTGGCTGATTTGGTCTCCAGTTCTCATATTGCTGCAGAAAAGAGAAGCAAAACCATCATTCCCAGTGCTGGAGATGATTTACATTAACAAAAAAGCACATGATATCACCTGTGGTGAAAAGCAATCTCAACTGTCTGATTCAGGCTGCTGGCATGGGCTAAACAAAGGTAGATTTATAGCCTCTCACTGTATTAAATATTATCTCAAGGGGAAAATATTCTGGTCTCACTTCTTACTGTAAACTGATGTCAGATGAACAAAACAAAGAGACACAAGGAAAACTGGATCCTAAATGTGTCAAAAACACTCTTTCCTAAGTAAACTTTATGAAGTATAATACAAGAAAATAAATAGCCCATGACCTTCATTAGTGCACATATACTAAGTGAGAAATTATAGACTAATTCTCAGACTTGAATTATTTATGAGATTAGATGACTTCATTCAGTTAATGAAGTCATTCCACAGGATGACATGAAGAAATAGGTGCAACATAAGTGAAAGAGTCAGAATGTGATCCGCAAAACCACTGGAGATTGGTATTTCCACTAAAAATGCTAGGTGGCAGACTGAACACAGACAGCAGCCTCTCAGCTTTAGAAATGGTGATTCAAATTCTGCTTTCTGTTGAAAAAACAGCCTCAAACATCTATGAAAATATATGTATAAAAGCAGAAAGTGCTTCTTCAAAACACACACTTTAAGAAGTATGGGTTTTGGTATGTGCAAAACAAACAAAAAAACTCACAAAAGAAACTTCAAATGGCTGTGAAATACCAGCACAATGTCACTTTTGGATGAAAATTCGGGAGGATTCAGTCTGTTTTTACAATCAGTCAGCAGGAAAAGTAGCAACACTTTTGTCAGACTGATTGAAACTTGTGCAGCATTTCTTGTCAGGGAACATACAGCCTCCTGTCCCTCCTGTCCTGGCCCCCAGCAGAGATGGGATAATCCCTCACCCTGTTCCCAAAAAAGCATAGGAATCTGAGATTTGCATAATGTTATGTCAAGAAAAGTGAGAGTATATTTGGGAACCATTCCTAATGATTTTCTCTGGGATTTCTGTTGTGTCACTCCAGGAAGAATTTAAGGAAGGATAAAAATAGGTATCTGTAAGAACTGGAATTCACATAAACAGCAGATATTAACCAGGCACCTAGCCCCATGTATGGGCAAAATGACACAGTTTCTACAGTGCTTATATTTTTCTCAGTGCTTACATCTTTCTGACTAGAGCTGACCCATATAAATGTCATGAAAGTTTAGCTTTCTATTTTCTTAACTTTGTGAAATAACCCCTATTCCCTGCCTGGGTGAACACATTTTAGAAATAAAGTTAACATACCCCACACAAGTAGTATTTACCTTACAATGAATCAGACTATGAAAGAAAAATGAGTTAAATACTTAACCTTTTCCTACCACATGTCATCCTACCCATCACAGGTTTTAATTTTCCAGGCAATTTAACCAGCACAGTCTGAATAAATTTGTTCTGCACTAAATTTATTACCTCTAATAAAACACCCCCCTTTTCATCTGGAACTAAATTAACTCCATCTCAACTTTTCAGTGTTTAACACTCCTAAATTACAGTGCACACCAACTTGTTTACTCAAGTCTAGAATCCATTCCCTTTCAAGAATTTGTGTCTAGATATACATAAAAATGAAAGAAAAATGTAAGGTTAGTGGCAGAAACTTTCATCAATGATGTCCTGGGAGCCAAGGAAAGACTTCAACAAGCAGCTGTTTCTTGTGGAACTGATACTGCAGAGCTGCTTGCTTCCATAGGAATGAGAGTGTGGGAATGAAGGATATTTAATGGCTATTTGGGGGCATGTGAGCTGGAGGTGCTCAGCAGCCTGCCAGCTCCCACTCTCAGCACACAGACTCCATACTCTCTTACTTGCCTTGCCAAAATGACTCCAAAATTTGCGTTTGCTTAACTGGCACAGCTGCAGTGTAGTGGCAAAGTATTACATCTAGGCCCTGTGGTTTGTTCAAGAATGTCTGATATCCTCCAGCATGACTTGCTGTTACCTCACATCTGATATCGTCATTGCACAAATTTATTTTGGCTGAGGAGCTCTGATTCTGCCTAGGTCTGGTGCCAGAATTGCTTAGCAGAGGAAGTTCCAGACTGCTGAATTGCTTTCTTAGGTCTCCACCCAGCCCCTCTGTAGTTTTTCAATTCCTTATTTAGACACTGATAATGGGACAATGATACAAGGTGATTCTCACGATTTGAGTGGAATAGGCTACTAGACAAATAAACTAATATTTTGCTTTTCTCTTATGAGTTAAGTCTTTGTATGAGCAGAAGCATGAATCTGGTTTCCAGCAGATGATCTGGGTGACTGCACCGTCTCCAGTAAACATATATCAGCAAAAAATTATTGGAATAAACCTTTGGCAATGCTCTTAGATGTATCATTCATAAGACAAAACCTAAATAGAATCAAATATTTTGTGAATACATGGAAGAAAAGTTGCTGTAAGGTTTTTAATCCTTATCAGAAATATTGATACTGGGTGATTGCACAGAGTAACTTAAAAACCATCACTACTCTGGTTTTTAAGGGTTTTTAAGCAACATCACCACAACAAACATGATTTTTTTTCTCTGTATTAAAATGCAAAGCACTTCTAGAATGTACATTTCTGGACATATAATCTTAATTATATACAAGACTAAAAATGTTCTTAAGAGGAGGTTTGGCTGACCACAGTTGTCCTCCGGCTGAGGTGGCTGTGGAGAGGGAGGTCCAGAGCAATCATAGAATCTCAGAATGGTTTGGGTTGAAAGGAACATTTAAAATCATCCAGTCCCACACCCTGCCATGGGCAGGGAGAGCAGACCAAGTTACTCCAAGCCTCGTCCAGCCGATACCAAAATGTGCTGAAATTTTTTATTCTCTGTGTTTTTTACCACCACCTGCCCTTGATCAAGCAGACCTCAGGCTCAGGCAGACACCACTGCACCACTCTCTCTGCAAAGCTCCCAACACCCTAAATGGCAGAATAGTTGGGAACTTTTCCTCAAAAAAACTGAGGTTTCTATGTAATCAGGTGACTACAGGACCTAGGCCCAGGGACAGGAGTTTGATCCCTGTACCTTCATTTGGTCCTTGGGGAGTCTGCATGACCATAATTTTTGGATGAAAACTGGAGTTTATACTCTTTATGCTTTTAATTATACTGTAATAATTAGATAATCTTACTTGTACTTTTTTGGTTTTATTGTTGAAATCAAAGCCTTCTCTGTCACATTGGATTTCTTTGTTCTGGCTTTCTCTATTAAAAGGCCCTGAGAATTATCCTGCAGGGTGTGGATGGTCCATGTCTTAGAGCTGGAGCTGAGCTGGGATTCAGCTCTACAGGCTTCCTGCATGGCACTAGATAATGCTGGCCACTTACAGCACACAAAACAAGGAAAATATATTCTCTTGCCTCATAGGAGGAGTTTGGATATGATGGCTTCAAAAGCCCATGAGGACCTTTTATTAAGTTCGACATTTTTGGGGAGGATTTCCTTATATGGCACTGCATAAACCGACAGTTGTGTTGGGTGGCAGACTGATTTGTCACATAAAATGAGCTAAAAAACCCACAACTAAAGCAAGAGTTGTAAAACAGAAAACTTTATTAGCCAGTCACTACCTATTCTCATTCAGATGTCTGCTAATTAAACAGAAGGAGCATAATCTTCCCATCATGGACAAGACCCCACTTCGTGGGAGATTTGTTATTTAAATTCTCAAATAAGCAGCCTTTCTTCATGGGCTTATTTCCTTATTAATGGGTAATCCACTCAAGTCTTTCAAGTGCTTTAACTACCCAGGTGAATCCAGGAGTATCTCAGCTTTGTGAAACTCCTGTGGAAATTTCAGCCCTTCCTTTATCTCCAAAAGGCTCATCAAGTGCCTGAGATCAATCACTCGGATGTTACATTCCAAAATAGCCAACAAGCATTGTGTTTAACAAAGCACAATAAAAAAACCACTGATACCAACAAAACTTTACTGCTTGACCTTGGTGTCTTTTAAAGGCCAGTAATCTTCTGCACACGACTGAATCTAGGAAATAATTTACTTGAAATACATCTATTTAGATTTACTGGCTAAGGTTTTTCCTTCTGGGGAAAGGAAACATGTTTTCAGCATATTTAAATAAGCTGTCTTTTATAAATTTACAAATTTGCCTTGGTAGTTTTTGGAACTTGTAGTTGTGATTTTTATTTTCTTTTGTTCTGGCTACTTCCCTATGTGATTCCTCCTTAATGCAAGACTAATGAGGCAAATTAAAGAAAAAACAATGGAAGAGGTAGGGACTGGCTGATTGGATGCTTTCCATGCCATTTAATCAAAAAGTGAAGCAACATTTCCTGCCTAGTATTTATCATGAAGCTGAAACCACCATTGCAAACCTTACTATCACCCTTTTCTTCTCCTGCCATAGCTCTGATAAGAACAGGTATAGACTTTTTTTTTTCTTTTTTCAACACAATAGCAGACAAAGTCTTGGACATCTTTATCAGGAAAGGCCCTGAATGAATCCCTTACTGTGAGGGTTGTTATAATTGGATAGTTAAAGTAAAAATTGCATCTCACTTTCAGTTAGTCTTGGGAATTACTTGGTGGCTGAATTTCAGCAAGATCAGCCTAAGGTTACAATGCACAAGCATCAGTCAAAGAAACGCTCCCTCATTTATGACTCATGCTGCTGTACAGCACTGATGCTGTTACAGGAGACACTTGGAAAGTTTAAATAAGATTGCATTTCTTCTTTTCCATAGGAAAAAAAAAATCAATCGGATTTCTGTGAAGATCTGGCAATTTATGAAATACTTCCATTAATATCACCTAGTATTCAAACGCATTTTTACATGGGAAAGACAATAAGTTATCTTATAGTGCAAGTTCTGTTCCACTAAAATTCCCTCCAGTCCTGAAAAGGATTTTTCTTTAATTTTATGAATGGAAATAGTCTGATAGAACTCACCAAAAGCACTCTAGAGATTAAAAACTCCTTTCAATGAGAGCTTAAGCACATACCTTGATTTAAAGGCGTGGGTCATGCCTTGAAGGGAATGATCACAGGGAAGATCACATGAAGGATTCAGACAGACTCTAAAATAATTGCCTGAAGGAGGGACCATGTGTGTGTATAAATCTTTGCTGGGAGTAACTCAAATCAATTTGAAGACAATCCATAAGTCCACACACAAGTCACGTAGTGATAGTGATTTTTTTTTATTATTATTTTTTTTTAGGTTCTGGTTAAATGCCTTCCCTTTAGCTCCTAAACTGAGTTTTATTTGCACAGGATTTGGGAAACTGGCAGGGTTTGACCAGGCAGGAACTCAACACTCCCCATGACTGAGTCACACTGTGAGCAAGACGAACTCCCAGGAGGAGCTTTGCTAAGGACTTCTGCAAAAGATTTTGCTTGCAGGGGTTGGGTTTTTTGGTAACAGAGAGATGGAATGTATTGAAAAACTTTTGAGTCCTGTGCAGCAGTTTGCAAAAAAGAAAGGGTCTCTAGAAAACATACATACATGTGCATCTATGGGTATCAACAAGAAGGGATTGCAAATTGAATAAGCAGGAAGAGGTCTGCAAAAAGATAATTTGGGAAAAAAATCTAACTAATCGAAATTTAACCAGTGGAAAAAAGGCTACTTGACAAAACTGAAACATAAAAGCACTGTCGTGACTATAGTTCTGGTAAAAAAATAATTGTATAGTGGAGCAGATGACTAGCTCTGAGATATTTTTAAAACAGTACCATGGAATGATCATTTTTCCATGAGAAGCAGAAAACAGTGAGTATGGCAGTGAAACCCCCACTAGGTGTCGCTGCCTACTTTCTCCAAAGCCGAGAGTGCGACAAAATTAAAATTATTCCAAGAAGACAACTCTTTCATTAACTCTTTCAAAGCTAAGTGAAGCCGTGGACTTTCACCTGCTCATTACCACGTCTTGTGTTCAGAATAGTAGCTTTCATCACGCACTGTACAGTTCAATTTCGAGGGTATGCTCTGTGTGATGAGCACTCAGAAGTCACTTAAGCAGCTGAGAAATCATGCTAAAAATGAGTGGCAAAGAAAGTAGGGTGGTAAGTGCTGGTTTGGTGAAATTCATGTTTGTTTTGGAGTCACTTTGACATGAATATACATTAG
>WEIU01002262.1:92238-108139 GCA_013389925.1 Aegithalos caudatus
TGGGTTGCAGTGGGTACAACAAGCTGAAAATTTGTTTTACCAGCAGATGGTGTGGCTTTATCTGCACAAGATTGTGCCATTTTGCCTGAAAGGCAGGAAACTGCTAACTAGTTTTGAATTAAAACCGCTTTACAGTTAAGAAATAAACTTGCAAAAACCCCATGAAATATCACAGATAATGATTCATCAGACATTTCAGTGAGGTGGATCAAAAAGCTTCCTGAAGTTTTCTGTCTAGGAACAGAACCTCCAATTTTGTGATTTAGGAGTGGACCAATATTTTATATTTAATTAGAATAATTTTTCTTGTCCTAAGCGTTTTGGAGTTTTTTATGGAAAACAGGTAGCCTCAGTGCAAATATAAACAAAAGTCATGTGGGCTGAAAATATTAAATTATTATTTCTTACTTTCTCACTGAATTTGGTTTTACTCACTTCATTATTCAAGACAAACATTTTCCTCCAGGAATTCTGAGAGTCAGAGCATGAATTCACAAGATCACTCTTCGCCTTTCCCAAAATTTGCTTACTGGCATTATTTTTCCAAGTTCAACTTTAATTCCAGTTGAAGCACTAAAAATGTGCTATAAGAAATATAAGGTGGGTTGTTTTGGGTTTTTTTTGGGGGGGTGGGATTTGACTGCTGTTGCTGATTTTGATAAATGGTTAACAGAGAGTATTTTCTATAGGGTTAAAAAAGAAAACTCCAAGGTATCAAAAGTGACTATACTTAATCCACTATTAGGCACATAAATGGATTTTTTCAGAAGGGCTGAGAGCCTGTCAAGGCTACTTTAGGTTCAAGGTAGGTTTCCCAATAAGAACCTTAATTCTATATTCTCATTTACATGCTTTGCCCAAATATCATGTTTAATGGTGGCTGGCTCTTGGCCTCAGTTTAAAAATGTCTGGAAAAACACAACTTGTCAAAGGCTGAAAATGTCAAAAAATTAATGACTTCTTTCCACTGAACCCATTGGTTGGAAAATATTTTAGGTGCAAAGAAAGAAAGAAAAAAAATGAGATTTCTGTTGGTTTCCTTGTGTTGGTGGGAAATGAATACCAAAGTAATATATCTTTTTCAGTGTCTCCAGTAGTAGAGCTTGTATTTCCACCATTCCCAATACCCAATTCTAAGGGTTTTTTGGTTTTTTTTTGTTCAGAGAGAAAATTTATATGAAAGAGAAACTTGTCACCCACAACATCTTGATATGGTAGTTGTTGTTCTTAATTTGTTTTTTCTTTTAACTCTGTGAAGCATCAGAATTACTACAGGTTCATTTTTAATCCAGAGAACTTCATAAAGTCATGCAAGCATGTTTTTTTTTTATTGAATCAAGCTGTTACTGGAGAAAATTCAAAGAAATATCAAGATAAAGATGAATGTGCACCACTTGTAGCTGCACAATCAGTTTTCTGATAGTATCTCCAAGAAAACTGATATCAGGGGGATCCCCAGCAGGCTTGACAAATTTTCCCCCATGGCAGAAGTGTTGAATAGAATTGTGGATAGATAATATTTTTGGACAGTGCATAGATTTAGGAAACAAATATAGAAACAGCTGAATACAGATGCAACCCTGATACATGAAACATGTCAAGGCTATTTAAATTTTGGCTATAAGCAAGAGCCACCAGTAAACTCAGAAATTCAATTTAGAACCTGAATGTTTGTGTAATAATTCTGATTTTTATGATCACAAATTATGCTAATGTGTTTAAAGCCATCACAAATTCTGCTTACCAGCACACACATAAAAGAGGGAAATTTTCTACCTGCACAATATTTAAATTCACTGCAATTTTAGGACATCTAGGGAAATAGATTGGATGCATATATTTAATTATGTTATCATTCCTATTACTTACTAAAGAAGTAATAAATTGCTGTAACAACAAGAGTGGTTAGAAAGTATGAGAAATAAGTAAAAAGCCAGAGAAAAAGGAACAAATGAGGCAGCTGCTCAGAACCATGGGATCCAGAAACCATATGGAGTAAGTTATGAGGAAAATCTATTAAAGTAATGAACATAAATGATTTCAAGAGACACCTAAATTGTTTCCAAAGGAAGAGACAGAATGAAGTTGTTAAAAATGAAAGAAAAATAAGGTGTAAAAAAAGATCAATCAAAACAGAAATCTGTTGGACAGATGGTACCACTCTGCTCCTAGAATATCTTAATTCCTGAAAATTGAAAATTACAGTAAAAATATAATGCCCAATTCTGTCAGTAGCCTGTATTAAAAAAAAAAAAAAAAAAAAAAAAGAAAAAAAAAAGGATCTCAGCTCTAATTTTAATTTTCCTCAAATTCATAGAATCATAAAATGGTTTGGACTGGGACAAACCATGGGCAGGAACACCTTCCATTAGACCAGAGTGATTCATCAGTGGCACAACAACTCTGTCTTTGGAATATATAAGCATTTATCTTATTTTACACTCGGTGTCTGGAATCACCAATGGGTGTCTTGGTACCACTTCAGATTCCCTGGGCCACCAGTGAGACAACGGAAACTTTCACCACCATTTCTCACCCCTCTTTGCTGTCACTTGCCACCCATAGCCATTTCCCCAAGAAATGTCTCATTTATAAAGTATTTCAGAGCACTTTAAGGTCTGAAATGGCAATAAATGAAGCCTGTGTTGCCCCAGGTGCACAAGCTGCATCCATGTGGTCTGCAGTAACAACAATGGTGTCCAGATGCTCTCTGATTTAAAAGTTTGCAAATGGAAGGGATAACAATAATAACCAGTTTGGACTTTTCCGTAATGCAATGTTCTTCACTGGGTGCTCAACATCAAATAAATCACCCGTTCCTCCTACAGAAGAGATTATTTTGAATGGGGAAGAGTTTATTTCCTAGGTCCATTAGCTCTTTGATTTGGGTTCATTGATGGTGAATGAAGATGTTTTCCTTCTTCTTCAGCTGATTTTCCTTTTTGTTTTAAGTCAGCAAGAGGTATCAACAGCACCTAAAAATTTTATGTGTGAATTATGGGTTACAGGCCTCGTGACCTGGCTAAGGATGGCTGCTGCAGAGCTGCCACACAAAGCAGGCTCCAGAAATACTTGTGAGGCTCCTCTGTGCACCCCAGAGACCCAGCAATGGCAGGAGCTTGAATGCCAGATCATCACCCAAAAATGCATCCTGGTGAGTGAGGAGAATTGCCACACATGGCCTTCCCCAAGGCAAGAGGATCAACAACCAGCTCCAGCAGAGACTCTTAAATTACCACAGTCTCACATTTTTGAGTATTTCTATCTGAAACCTTTGAGGGTTCCAACACAGACAATAACAGGAACTAAGAACAAGACCTTAGAGCTAAACCACAAAATATCAGGTGTCTCAAAATGAATTTACTGGCTGTTTGCTTGGGTCCATATTTAGTGCAGGGGGATTTTTTGGCTGTTTTTTGTCAGCGGGTTTTTTTTTTTTTTTTGGGGGGGGGGGGTTGTTGGGTTTTTTGGTTTTTTTAGTGCATCTTTCCTCATTGCTAGTGGGAATTTAATAAGCCACCACAAAAAGAAATGAGTCAGCGATTTCAGCTCGAAGGCATCTTACCAGTGGGCTACCATCAGTCCAGCGGAAATCACGCTCAAACATCTTGTCATTGAGGCCAATCCACTGGTAGTCATGGCCAATACCTAGGGAACCAGAAGGGTATTTTCATTAACCTTCCTATAAATGGAAGAGATTTCACCAAAGAAAATAATTTTATGCAGAATGAATCAGACATCTTGTTCTTAAGATTATTCTGCTATTTGTGCTAATGACTGGTTTAGAGTCTCTCTTTCAGCTTTTTGGTTTTAATTTGGGATGTGTATAAAAATGCAGATTCTCATCTAACGGTTTTAAATAACCCTGTCTCTTCACTCCCAGTGAAGTATATCAAGGAAAAGAAAATTCATTTTCTACCTGAGAATATATGAGGGGAAGAAAAGAAAAAAAATTTAAATCACGTATTCTAGTTCACATTTTTCAAGTTTTGGTTAGGCTGTGACTAGTGTCTAAATTTTACAATACAACACAGCAGCTATTTCTTTATGCCTAACTAATATGATATGTGGTGGCATTGACTTGATGTCATATTGCACAAAATACGTTAAGTCTCCAGAAAGAAAATTTCAGAAACTTTCAATGCCAAAACAAAAGTTCCTGTTTTCACCTCTCCCCCCAAAAAGTATTTTCTATTTAACAAATAATAACTTAATACTGATAGAGAATGTGTATTAATTGCAGAAGTAAATATTTTTAACACAAAGTATGCCTTTTAAATATTCTAAAAGTATGTTTTAAATTGAAGGAGTAAAAGCTGAATGGTAAAGAGATCTCAAGATCTCACCAGTTCTGAACCCTCAGTGGTCTCTCTTGTTTAGAGTCACAGAATACCCTAAGCTGGAAGGGACCAACAGGGATCATCAGTACCACCTCTGGCCCTGCACAGCCACCACAATCCCCCCTGTGCATCCCTGGGAGTGGTGTCCAAACACTCCTGGAGCTCTGGCAGCCTCGGGGGCTGTGCCCATTCCCTGGGGAGCCTGGGCAGTCCCCAGCACCCTCTGGGGGAAAAACCTTTCCCTGAAATCCAACTGAAACCTCTCCTGACACAATTTCAGGCCATTTCCTCAGGTCCTGTCCCTGTCACAGGGAGAAGAGATCAGACATGCCCCTTGGAGGATGTTGGAGACCACAAGGAGGTCTGACCTCAGTCTCCTCCAATTGAACCGCCCAAGTGACCTCAGCTCCTGTCTAGACCCTTCCCTATCTCCACACCCCTCCTTTGGACACTCCCTGAAACTTTCAGATCTCCCTGGTGTTGTGGCACCCGAGATGTGAAGCAGAGGAACCCTGTGGGTACGCACGGTTGACGAAGATCTGCTCCTCGTGGGACAGGATGCTGGTCAGGTGTGCTCCCTGCAGGCGGCACTCCCGCTCCGCCGTGTCCCACGTGCGCCGGTGCGCAAAGTACTTGTAGCACTGCCCCTGGAACTTGTGCCAGCCGTAGTCACAGGTCTCCGTGTCTGCAGCAGAGAGACAAAGCACATCCCTGTCAATGCACCAAAACCAGGCACATTGGATCAATCAGCCAAAACAAGGCACGTTTGATCAGTGCACCAAAACCAGGCGTGTTTGGTCAATGGACAAAAACCAGCCACATCTGGTCAGTGCACCAAATCCAGGCATTTCTGGTCAATGCACAAAACCCAGGCATGTCTCATCTACACTAATAATTTTCTGTGGGGCAAAGCTTTGAGAAAAACCCATCTGTTAAGACATGCAAGATCAAACACTCATCATTGAAACCTCATTTTCACGTAGTTCTGCTTACCCAGTTTCAGTACACTCATTCTTGAGACCTCACTTTCAGGCAGTTCTGTTTACCCACTTTCAGCACAAACTGCAAGAATATTACTTACCTAAGGCATATAATTGCAATTGGAAACTTAGTGGGTTTCCACTGATTGAATTAACCTGAATCTGGGAAATTTCAGGAGAACATCTTCATCTACAACCCTGGATGGATGAAATGACCAAATGCTGGACTGCAGTGAACCTACATTTTATCAGTTTTCTGAGCCTGTATGTGGGGATGGGAATTTTTACTTGTGAGGACAAATGGCTCTTCAAGAGACTGTACTAACTTAAGTTTGGAAGAAACCAATAACTGAAAATTATATGAGGAGAAATTATTGTGATTTTTCAGCCCACTGAAACAAAGCTGCAATGTTATCTTTCTGAGCTCATGGCTCCAAATCCTCCCCTAAAACCCATCTTCCTTGATAGAGTCAACGTTAGGCATCAATTTAGGAGCTTTGAAAGCTGAAATACAAAGTAATGAAATTGCACATTGTCTGTTCTTGCATGGTGCTGATAAGAAGGCATCACAGAGAGGAATCACACCAGCCACTATATCCTTTCAGCTCAAAGAGAAATAAACACAAGCCTTGGAACAGGAACAACCCATGTATTTGGTGTTAATTATTCTGTCAAGGTTAGGCAGCTGTAAACAGATGGCAAAAAACAAGAGTTTCAGTTCCAAGTTTGCTTCTGCAGGGATGAATCACAGGAAAAAAAATCAGCATTAATAAGAAGATGGTCAAAACAAATGTGATGTCTAAATGTGTCTGAGCTGTGCTTGAGGATGGGAAGGACTTGCCATTGATAAGAGGGAGTTTTAGGGAGGAGTAGGAGAAACAACAGAGGAAAAAGGCAGAGAGTTTTGAGCCATGACAGATGCAATGGCATCGTAAAGGACATTTCAGCACAAGATTACAGTGTGTTTCAGCCACAGCTGCCTCAGGACAGGATGGCTCACCCTGAGAACCCTCAGGATGCTGAGGAACAGAAACACAAGGCCTCGCCACCCCCACCCCACCCACCCACCAGGAATCAGCCACTTCCCAACAAATTTTATCAGTCCCCCAAGCAAAATGGTGCAAAATGTTCCAGCCTTTGCAGAGTTATGGAGAAATTCTGGGCTGGAAACTGGATTTCTCATTCTCAGTAAGTCAATGCAGTCAGTTGTCAATAACATGCTTTGGCCAGAAGGGTTCTTTTTTCCTGAGTACGGAAAATATTACAATATATGCCAAGGGCTGATGGCTGCAAGTAGCTTAATCAAGGGATTACTTAGGTTTAAGCTGCTACCATCTAAAAAACAGTTTTTCACAACACAGGTTCTTAATTCACAGCAGGAAGAGGTCATTTCCATCCTAACACATCAAATTGTCTATTCTTTCAAAGAAAGGTTTTAAATCCCCCATGACACAAACAAGATTTTACATGTCCACAAATGGATTTCAAAGTGCAAACATATCATGTCAGAGACTTATCAGAAGTTCTCTGACACTAATTATGTAGTCATTGTCTTAGGAGTCTGATATCAAAATAATTCCCCAAAAGTCATCAGTATTGATATAAATGTACCAAATGCAAAAGTGTGATAAAGCTTACACTGATTATCTCCCTATTTCCAGGAAGTTTAACTGTAGAAAACAGCTTGTTCTTTGAGTCATCCCAGCTATGAAAAAAGGAATGTAATCTACATAACAAAATTGTTAGGGCTTTTTTATCTTTTCCTTCTTTGTATTCTGTGTGAGATGCAGGCTGAAGGCACAGCTTTAATCTCTGGCATCTAGGAAATTTTTTAAGTTTAGTCTGCCTTGGGCTTTCTAGAGCATTTGTTTAACCACACAAGGCTGACTAACAGACCTACGTCCTTTGTGAAGGCACTTAAGATTTTATTATTTATCTTGTTCAAGGGAGTCCTTTGTCCCACAGGAAACAAGTCAGATAATAACAAGGAGCTGAAAAAAACATGGTCAAAGAGGATTTCCAGGCTATTCTAATCAAGCCTTCTTGTGCCTCTGCTAGGGAAGAAGTGAAAGATTTGAGAGGAGATCTGCTGAAATGTACATTGGGGAGGCAGAGAGACTTGAAAAGACAAAACTGAGAGGGCTGTGTTTACAAAGTGCGATATAATGGTCTGAGCATGAACTATAAATAACACAATTTCTCTTTTTAGGGCAAAAGGTGCCAAACACTGACAAAGGAAAAACCTCTACACCTGTGTGTATCCCAAATCTAAAAAAAAACCCAACGAAATGAAACAAAACAAAACAAAAAACCATCAAACCAGAAATCTATATAATAAATAAAATACATGATTGAAAAGGTGATTTTTTGTTTGGGGCTGGGGGAGTGGTTGGGAATTCTGAGGTTTGTTTTTTGGGGGATTTTGTTTTTTGGTGTTTGTTGTTGTTGTTGGCATTTTTGGGGATTGATTTTGGTTTTTTTTAGAGGAGAGGTTGATGAGAAGAGGGAAAAAATGAATAGGGAAAGGAAGATTCGAGATGGTAGAGGATGAAAAATGCAAATTGGGCAAGTAAAACTGTGGGGACCATTTCATCTCTGCCAAGTTTTGTCCTCTGTGTACTTTAGTCAATTAAGAAAGCTGAAAGGGTGACAAAAAGGTAAAAGAGTTCCATATGGGTTTAAATTTTAGTGCCTTTACTGAACCAGTAGACACTAATTGCATGTGGCTGTAAATTTTCTGGCCCAACCATAGTGAGCAGAGTAGGTTCAAGCACTTCTTGAATGTAATACTTCATATTCATTGTGTACTCAGGCACAAAATTCTGTAACATTATTCCAGCATGTGATGGAAAGACTGAAACACTATTCATAATATTTGTTGTGCTTTAAAGCTCGTCTGGGGTTTATGACAGTTTACAGAGGTTTTCAGTGGAGTGTGCAAGGAGTTACTCTCACAGCTTCTGTTCTCTGTAACTACAATTGAACATTAGGAACAACCTCCCTAAACACTGCATTAAAAAAATAGTTCTCTGTAGGTTTTATACATAAATAGTGACTGCCTTTTCAAAAGCTGCTGACAATAGGTCCATTGTCTTTAAAGAAATTCCAGAAGAGGCTTAAAGGAAATAAAGACTGACACAGGTACCAGAATATAATGAGAGCCTTACTCAGCTGTGAATTTTATCAGTGAATCTCTGCCTTCAGCTAATGAGAAAATGCTGGAGGCCACTTAGCCCACACATCTCAAGGAGAAACCCATTTCTCTACTAAATATCCAAAACAATCCCTTTTCAGCTGATAGACATCACTAAGAGACCACCCATTTTCAGAAAGTATCTTTTCCCTGAGCTCTTCTCAACTACTTCAACCCCAACCAAACAAGCCCTGGAGAGAAAGTGAATTAAATGAGACTGGAGTAATCACATACATCGAAACAACAAACTTGGGTTATAAGAACACATGATTCCTAACAGAGTGGTTAAAAGCCACAGTTGTTTTATTTTCAGAATGTGGAAGAGAGCAGCTGGTTGAATTATCCCAAGATGGCGGTTACTAAGATACATGTGCCATTTTTGCACACATGTCCAGCCACAAGCAAGCCAAACCTTAAGCTTAGAACATTCCTTGGGAGCAGGTAGACACCAGCTAAGGCAGAAAAATAAAAGGAAACTCTAGGCAGCCAAGGAAGGAAGAGAAAAATCCACAGAGGCGTTCATCAAGTTCCCATAAAGAGAACTCACCTTTAAAACTGAGGTTCAAATTGCAAGTCTCTTCCATTTCCTGGGAGTTGTCATAGGGGCTTTTCACAGAGACATGACAACAGAAAGACTGATGGATGTCCCAGAATAAAACTCACACTAAGATTTACTGTAGTATCCTGTCACTCTTTGGAAAAGTGTTTTGGGGATATTTATGTATTTTAAGGGGCAGTGTTAAAATGTCAACAAGTGACAAGCAGAATATGCATCTTTCCTTTGAAAAAATACAGGTGTTAGTCAAAAGAGAATATTTCCCCTTTTAATCTCACCTGCACCAGAAGTTATGATGTCTGAACTGAACTAACAATCTAGTTTAAAGGCAAACTTTTCAAGAAACTTTCTAACATCTGACAAATTCAGCCCTCTTCAGGAAGATGTTTCCAGCCTCAGATTGCTGAACTCTTTCCACCTGGCAAAATGAAGGGCTATCAGGCAGCCAATTCCAGCTCATGAGCCTCAGGACTGATTTGCCTCAGTCTGGATTAGATCACCCAGAAGGTTCCTTTAACTTCACCACCTGCCAGGGATTCCTGACGTGCAGCTGTGCTGTCCCCTGTCACTGTCCACTTCCCCTCCAAATGCTGACACAAGCATCATATCCCTGTCAAAGATCCCTTAGTCCAGAGCAGTCCCACAGGGGCATTTGGGCTAAAATCTGAGCTCTGCATTTTCTTCTGCACTGGTGTAGTGGGTGTAGATGTGGTGACCTCTTATTCTGAGCTTCATTTCCAAAGGCAGTGCATGCTCCCTGATCCTATTCCCTCCCACGGCATTTTGAATGCTCAACAAACTGTGCCTAAGAAATCCCTTCAGCCTAATTTTTTTTAAGCTTTCTAAAATTAATAATTTATTTGAAATTAAAATAAATAAATAAATAAATAAATAAAGTAATAAATAAAGTAATAAAATATAATCTCAGTGTGCTGAGCTCCACCTTTCCTGTGGCACCGAGGTGCATATTCTGTCGACCCGGCTGGTCTTTAAATCTAGTGAGGTCAGGACTGATGCCTTGAAATAAAGCCTGCTTGCCAGACAACCATGTCTGAATCGCCAACACAGTTTTATTTTGTCTGGTGAAGTGGAAATTTGGCACTGAAACCTTTTCCCAAGTCCCAAACCACCAAACCACTGCAGGACTTTAAGTGGAGGAAATTTAAATTCCAAAGCTGAGAGAACACAGCTCTAGTTCTGACTGACAAACTAGGAAATGTTCCCATTAACCACCTAAAATGCATTCTCATGTTGGTCATAAAAAAGCAGCTTAAGGCTACCATGGCACTCAGAGCCACTCACTGCTATGGGTTTGCTGGAATGAAGGGGAGGAGGAAGGGAATGAGAACAGTTATTTCTTTTGGTGTTAAAACACTCTCAGCTTTTAATTTGGGAGACAAGACTCAGAGAGCCACATCAAGTTACAAGGTTAGCCAGACTGCTGAAAAGGTTAAACAGTAAAAATACTGGAGCTGACCAGCTCTGAGATTTTTCATCTCTAACAAACAGATCCCTATAGGTTGAGCTGGAAGAGTTTGCAAACGGCTCTTCACTGAAGCTGAGAAACAAACATGAAAATACACAATATTAATTTAACAAATCCAAATGTTTAGTTCATGTACCTGTGACCAAAATCATTCATCTGGAGGAAAAGAAAAAAAATATTTTCGTAAGTTTAGCAAGCACATTGTAATAGTCCATTTCTTTTTCCCAAGGAAATGCCTTAATTAGTTTTATTGATGGAACAAATGTTGCTACCCTATTCCTCCTCCCACATATTGAGCATCTTGTTTAATGTTTCCTGAAACCCCTGCAGTGGGGTTTCATGCAGGCAATTTTCTAACAACTACAGGCACTTGGATATTCAAACTCATTTCAATTGTCCAGTTTAGAAAGATTATCATTAGGCTCTCCTTGTAATGATAATCCTGCACCTATTTTTTCCTAAAATAATCACAGCACAAATAATTTCAAAAACTGTGGGATGAAGCTGTCAAAGCTGTGATCCTCAGATGAATGTATTATCTGTCTTATTCACTAAACTATTCCTGCATCTTACTGATTTTTTTGGAGGTGATGGGTTCTGATAGGTCTTTCACACCACAATTAATTTTTTAAGAGATAAACTCGGCCACAAAGTAATTCTGCTCCCACCCATTAAGCATCACTACAGTAATGAGAGAGCCTTGTTATGTGTCTTTCCAGCAGTTTACAAGCCAGCATAAGCAAGCAGGCTTGGAGCCACCTGAAAACTGTTGCTGAAAAGCAAAACCTGAGAGCTGTTGTTTTGACACAGAAACTGCCCCATATATCTGTTTATATTTTGTACATGGCAGCATGGCTTCCACTCAGGTTAGCATGTGGATAGGGCTTGTGCGAAGTGAGAGATCGGGAAAAAACCCTGAATCACAAGTCAGGAAAGTCAAACAAAAATAAGGAGCTCTCCTCACCACTAGTGACTGCCCGCAGATTTTTGTTGGTTTCTTCCACCTTCTCATTTTTAGGAGGCTTTGCCCTGTTCCTGCAGAAGACTTTTGGGCTGGAAATGGGTGTCCAGCAGCACAGGTGAGGGAACATCCCTTACCTTGTTCACAGAGAGCCCCGATGTAGCTGGGCAGGCACAGGCAGGTGAAGGTATTGAGGCCATCAATGCACGTGGCTCCGTTCCGGCATGGGTTGGACTGGCACTCATCGATATCTGCAGCAGGAAATAAAAGTGTTTTCATCACCCACCCAACTCCCAGGAGGGAAAATTCTGCAGCCTTAGTCAGGCTGGTGTCTGGGACCAGTTCAGAGCAGAAGAATGAAGCATTGCAAAAGATACCAGTAGTCAATGTGTGGATGAGAAATAGGAATGCCATGCAACGTTCTCTTGGTGGAAAATCTGACTTGTGTGTGTGAACCCTGGTACAAGAAAAATTCCCATTAACCACCAGGGACCTCAAATATCTTCACAAAACTCAAATATAGGAAATTCTTACCATGCAGCATTAAACAGACTGCTGATATCAGTCTGCAAAGCAGCAGGCTCTGGAATCTCTTTGGTTTGCATTTATCATTTCTTTCTTGTCTAATCTTATCAAGATAAGATAAAACATCATAGTATTCATAGTCTTCCACAGTAAACATATAATGTGTCTATCCCAGCTTCCTGTAGCTGCTAAAACTTTGTCTTCACCTTTTAAATTGGAGCACAAGTTCATTTTATATTGTTATTTTTAGCATGGGTCACTTTTGCACAGGTTGTAAGCTAGTATGTCTCTTTGTAGGGATCATAAGAAGTCTCCTAATGCCTGCTGTTTCTCTGAAACAGTCAGAACGTAAACTTCAATACAGATTTTGCAAACATCTCCATTCAAAAATGAACTGCTGGTTATGGTTCACTCCTTAAAATATAGGAGAGAAGCTGGACATATCGACAAACAACTAGGAATAATTGCTGCATCATGTAGAAGGCTTAAAAATATATATATTTCTATTTTAAAATATGCTCTGGTCAAATCTTATGCTAGGTCTTACTGGTTCTAGTCATTTTATCATACTTTGGGTGGCTTTCTGGAAGGAAAATTGATTATCCTGAATCACATAGGTGAGTCTCTTGAATTCTACAGTCACAGGAAGTGCAAAGAAGCCACAGGAAATTGGAAGAGGTTTCTCACTAAAATTGTTACCAAAATACTAATTTGTATCAAAGATGCATATGATTATAATAATATTATAATATTTAAATAATATAAATAATATTAATAATATAATAATATAATAATATTNNNGAAGCTCTTAGGAAACTATCCTAAATATTAATATCTATTTTATTTGGTGTGTTTTTGAATTCAGTGCTGTGAATTCCAGCTCCTGCAGTTCATTTACAGTTCCCTTAACCCCTATGTGTGTGCAGAAATCTGTGCACTTTATGGGGAGAGGGAAAAGGGGAGAGACAATGGGGAACTCTCTATTTAAATGTCTTGAAATAAAGCCTCAGTGTAGAATATTTCAATGTCCATGCAGCCTTCAACTTTAAAGCACACCAGATCTCATGTAAAAGAGCTTTAAACTTGAGTCAATCAGCGCCCAGATGGCACCAGTTTACCTAATTCACACTGCTCCCCATTGAAACCAGGCAGACATGTACAGATGTAGAAGGAACCACGTGGGTAGCAGGTACCACCATTGAGGCAGGGGCTGCTCTTGCAGGGATCTTGGCCTGTTAAACAAATAAAAAAAGGAATTTTACTCCCTAGTTTCAAGGAAATAGCGTATTTTTGATTTTCAGGAGGAAAAAACAAATCTTTCTTCATTGCTGCATTGGTGGTTCAGGCTTTACTATAGTTACAGAAACTCTATTAACATAACAACTCAAAATAAGATTTGTAAAACAGTAAATCTGGTCTTCAGGCATGACTACTTTCAACTTTAACAACAACTTTAATATGGCATTTACTATGAACCAATGTAAATTACTTTTGGAATTACTTTTTTTTTTCACAGCAATTTGTACTATATTTGGCAGTCATGATACTCTGTTGAGGATTTAGTTTGCATGACATGACAATTAATTATAGCTGAAAACAGTTAAACATATGCAAAATGAATGGGAAATGCTTTTTTCTTGAACAGGGTTAGTTTATGCAGAATGACAGGGTACACAGAACATACTGACTGGATGCTTATATTTAATCAATCAATGCCCAGAAAGTCTAATTTCTTTTCTCACATGTGTGTTTCCCACCTGCCTTTCTTAAAAATACATTTAAAGAATACAAACAAAGGCACTGAATACATTTGTGACTGGACTGAACATTAAGATAAAAACTTACCTGCTGTGAAATCCTGAGTTGTTAAACGCAAGTTAGCGTTTAAATACCGTTTCCTTGAAGAGCTTTATGCCTTCCAGTGATGTTTATTTCCATCGAGTTTAGAAACCTGGGTATTTGCATTTGATTTCATGTCTAGGAATACTCACTTACAAAAACAAGTCCACACTAAACCAATTCTAACAGTTAGTTTCTCACAGTGAGAGGGAAATCCTGAAGACAGTCCTGATATGCAAAAATAAAACCCTGGCTTTGAAAACTTTAAAAATGGATACAAGAGTTCTCTAAATAAGAAATGAGAAAAATTGAGGTTTTTTGGTTATGGTATTCCAAAGCAATCTGACTACGATTTATGAGTTAAAAAAAGAAGAATACCTATTTTACTCTTGCAAATTAGTAATTCAAAGCCTTCTTACAGTACCAAGTTTTCTCTCTAGGCAGGGAAATGCAGAAGGTCCAACTAAAAGCCTCCAGAAGAAAATTTACATGAATAAGTTTAGGATAGTAAGTAGGTAGTTAAGGATTTCACCTTAGAGGTTTTGGAAAGGATCTGATCCCATCCATTCATAGGATGCTTTTTTAGGACTGCTTCACTGAAAGTCACAAATGTAGGGCTCTGTTAAGCACCTTAATGGTGATTTTTTGCGTGTTTGCTGTCTGTCTGTCCTCCTACAGACTGGATATTTCCACTGTAAACATTTTCAAATTGTATTACTTGAGAAAAAATAATAGTAAACCTATAAAATCAAACCAGTCCAGTTCTTTCCTCAGCTGTATCTAGATAAAATTTGAAGTGATACTACTGGAATCACCCACGTATTTGACGAAATGCTGCCAATACCATCATGGAAAACAAAATACTGTGGCAAATGATGTCTAACAAAACATTCTGTAATTTTTAAGAGACTGACACTGTATCAACCACTTAAAGCTACAGACAGGTTGAAAAGAAGGTCTTGGTTTTCTCTTGTATGGAAAGCTATCTTGTAGGTCAAGAGAAGTTCATTTTTTATAGATAATTCTGATTGTAAAACATGCCCTTTTGCTTTCTAAGTCAACTGCAAGATGTTAAAAACAACCCTTCATAGAAACCAATTGTGTAAGAACTATCACCATGCTCACAAGAAAAACCATCAGATAAAATCACCTGTTGGAAATTGGCAAATTAAATCACTTGAAGCTGATTTCTCTACCACAACCAATGTTCCCTTACTATCTTTTAGAACTGGCTGGTTACCTCCAGTCTGATCCAGAGCTCCATGATGCAAACACTGATGGAAAGTAACTGGGCTTAGTTTTTTTTAGCACCATGCCATCCTCCACTTTTTAGGGGTCATAACCAGGCTGATTTCTCAGCTGGAGGGTGACGAGGTCCGTTGTCTTTTCATGTGGAGCTCTGATTGTCACACCTCTTACCAGAGCCCAGGCAACACCTTCACAAGTTCCACAACACACATAACATGACAGGGATCGTATTTGGGAAGTTACCTGGAATTTGCACTGCTGTGCCTTCAACAGAACCCACACTGGTGCCAATCACAAAATCTGATCCGTTTGTGACTTCCGGAAGGGAAAATGATGAAGTTACAGCTTCCACAGTGTTTGGCTCCTCAGAGCTCAGTGTTGATGGCTCATTTTGATAGGGACTGTTTTCAGGGGCAATGCTGTTTGTTGCAANGCCTCCATCTAAAAGCTGGGATGACAAGGTTAGCATTGTAACTGCTTCCTGGCCAGGTTTAAATCCTTCACTTTCAATCCTGTTGGGTGAGTCTGAAACAGTTGTGAACATGAGCCAGGGGTTCTGGCTCTCAGTACTCCTGTCTTTCTCCTGGTGGGGATTATTGACTCTCCCTGAGGAAGCTTCAACTTTTGTTGTGCTGACTTTTGGAACATCTGTACTTGCTCTTTCTCCAAAATTCAGAAAAGCGGTAGGCACGACACGTATTGATGGAGAATCTCCAGAAATAGCAACTTCTTCCTCACCAGCTAAATCAGTTACAGATGTTTCTGTCTTCTCT
>WEIU01002263.1:0-12404 GCA_013389925.1 Aegithalos caudatus
CTTTCAAGCCAAAAGCAGAATTGAAAAATACTAATTGGAAAGTTTGTTTTCAGAAGAGCCTGAGGTACATTAAAGTGTATTTTTGGAGGCAGAGAAAGAAGAAAAGCCCAGATGAGTGGGAAACCCTTCCCTGGCAACTTGCAGGGTGCATATTCTGAAGGCTGAGAGCACAAGAAGTGTATGACTTGTGGGGATGTCTGAAATGGGGAATAAAGGGCCCATTGCAGAGAGCCAGGCAAGAAGGGAGTATACTGAAAGTGGTAGAAGGAATTTGCATGGGATTTACTGGATTACCACAGGAAAGGTGGAGGAGAGATTCTATTAGGATGGAAGCAAAGAGATATCCTTGAAAGATACACAGAAATTTATGGGAGGAGATTTGCAGGGTCTGCCTGTGTCTCTTGCAGTACTTAGCCCTCTACAGAGTAGGATCCCTGTCCTAAAACGAGAGCGTTCATTTATTTTCTGTGTGTACTGCCCTCTGAAGCAGAGCTCTGTATGTGTTGTCTTATACCATCTGTATTTTGCTTGCAATACAGAAAGAATGCTCTCAGAAATCTGCCAAGTGTAAGAAAAAAATGGGAGTGCCAGAGCTTCCCCTCAGAACCCAAAACCTTCACTTAATTCTGCAATGCATTAATGAATGATTATGCTGTGCATCAGGTGCTGAGGCAAACCGCTTTCAGCCTTGTGTTTTATGATACACCTGAGGCAGCTGCTTTTCCATCCTCCTCTGTCCTGCTGCCTGTTTATTTAGTTCATTTGAGTGTTCCTGGGTTTGAAGCTCATCTGGTTGATGGTGACAGGTGTGCCTTTTGCTGCTGAGAACATTAACTCATTGTTAGGAAAGCAGTGAGGAAAGATGGCAGCTGAGCAACCTCATGTTTTAACACACATCAGCTGTATTTAAAATCTGCTCCTGTTGCACATGGAGGGGGTCAGCTGATGTTCTGTAGATATTTAATCTCTGCCTTGTACATATCCATTTCTGGTGGAGGAAAAGAACTGAAATTCCAAAGGTAAATAGCAGTTCTTCGTTTTGAGCATGCTACAAAATGCATATCTCTAAAGAATGATGCATTTTTTTGTAGCATGGTGAAATGACTCCCAATGATGTTGCATGGGGTAACCTGGACTAACTCTGCTGAGCACAACACATTTGTGTAACTAAGTACCACGTCAAGGCAAATGTGTTTTAAGGTATTTTTATAGTTTGCTAGTCTGTTCTTTCTCCATCTCCTTTTAATTAACAGTCATTCAGCCCTTGATTCTAAAAGTGATTTGAGTTTTCTTTCAGTAGGAGATGATAATTTGAGAACACTAGGGAGCTTTGGGTGGGATTTGGCAGAAACCTTCATCAAAGAAACTGTGCAAATCTGTGATGATGACAGTCATGAAGTTCCAAAGCACCAAATATTTTCTGAATTCTGCTGAATAGTGATGCATTTTTTCTGTTGTTTCTATTCACATCACTGCTGATTACTAAGATATCTGTGTGTAAACAAAACCTTTCTCATCTATAATTAGCCTTCTCTGACTGATTAAGGAACATGCTTAGAATGAGGATGTGCTTAAATAGAATGCTGCTATTTAAACCCATCTAACTTCATAATCAACCATTAGATACAGAAAAAATAGTTGATAATTTAAATGCAATAAGATTGCCTGGGTATAACAAAAATGGTCTTAAGATGTTACTTTTCTGCTTCAGCAGATTATAAAATCCTGTAGTATCTGAATTGAAAATTACTTCATTTGAGCTGTTAAAGTGGAAATTATCTATGCTGACTAGTTTGTGCTCCTGAAGAATGAATTTTTCTGAGTATTTGTTACTTCATTTTTATATTATTGCATTGAATACATCTTCCTACACAGTCCAGTAATTGAGAGGGTGCTTTGAAATTGTGTAAGTGCTGCTCTTTAATTTAACCATTCATTTTTCATTTATGTACAATAATACAGGATTCCTTCTAGAAAAAAAAAAAAAGCCATGTATTTCAAAATGTTTTACTTTTTGTTTGTGTAGTATTCATTTTATATTGCATAAGCTTGCAAGGTTTAGCAGATGGAATAAATTGTCATACAGCACTTCAGAGCTTTAACCTCACTTCTGGACCTGATTCATTGTGACACTGAACAATGACAGTGATATGCTGTGTATATTTTTCAATGAGCATTTACCATGAAATTGCCTCTTTTCTCCCTGTCTAACTAAATTAATTTATGTGCTTAAGTATTTAGACTGAACTGTCCCAAACAAAAGAAAGTAATATTTTAATTAGGCATCTAGGAAAAGATGTCATTTCCTTCTTCAACTGTTTTATCCAATTGACATTAGTTATAGCTCAAGACAGAAGAGGGAACAGAAGTTGCCATGGACGAAAAAAGGTAATATCCTTAAGTGTATGTAATATTTGTCTGAATGCCTTTTTTTTTTTTGTTAAGCAAACCCATTAAATGAACCATAATTTATTGTGATGAATGATAAGTCAGAATTAGTAAATGCAGGACCCTGAAAAGTGACAGTTTTATTTAGCATCTTACATCTCAGTAAATCAGAGAATAAAAGGATAGGGCAGTATTTATGCAGGAAATGTATCCACATGCAAAACCAGGAAGTGCTTCTTTTGCAGTTTGCTACATGGGCTTCAAAAGGAAGAATGGTTCTGTTATGGAGTGGTGTAAGAAGTATCTGTATTTGCTGCCTTGATGTTTCTTTATCAAGTAGTCTTTGGATGTCACTATAAAGCTGCCCTTTGAGTATTTCAGCAAGATTCAAAGAACACAGTAGGTCTTGAATTACTTTCTTTTTTTTCCCCTTAAAAGATTATATTATTTTTTGTGTCTTTGCATTTTGTTCAAGTCAACCATTTTATTTATTTACAAAAGGTTTTGCAATATAATTAATTTGTAAGCAAAACTGTACTTTGCCTTTCTGAATGCCTTACCCACAGTCTATATTTCATGAGGTAAAGGGTATTTTGTTCTCTCTGTACTGTAATGAGGAAATGTGGCTCTAAATATAGATATAATCCTGAATGCATACGTAACTGAATACTGCTTCACCTGCCAAGCAAGTATACACCAAGTATACACACTTACTTTTCTCATATTGCCATCTCTCTGCAAGCTAGCTAAGTAGTAGGTAATTGGTATTTTCTTTTAGATCATGCTTTAGCAGTGATTCCTTAAAGGAGGAAAATGGAGAAAAAGTCAATAGACAGCTACTGTCCAATACTTAAACACACAAACTTTAGTTTCACTGACCTGCAGAATGGACTGGATACAGTAGGAATCATATAACAAATCCCTCCATTTAGACAAAAAGATCCATAACTGGTGCCACAGAGTTCTTCATGATCTTAAAAATAAGAAAAGAAAAAAAAAACCCTCAGAAAAATAGAGACTTCAAACCCAAAACCCATGAAAATAAACTACTACACAAATGAAATCAGCCTATGAGTAAAAAAGGTCATCAGGTCATCCAGGCCATCAACATAGACCACTGTTTTGCAGAACAGTTTCATGTAACAATATGCAGAAAATATCACCATTTTATTACCATATCAGTTGTGAAAGACCTAAATTAGATTAATAAATCAAACTTTCTCTTGCAGCGAGAGGAACTTTTGAATTACTCTCTGTTACTTCCTTTGCCTTTCATGACCACTCACTGTAGTGAGTACAGTGATTCATAGGATGACCTAAGTGAAGTCTGGTTTGTCCTGTTCCAGAGGCAGGAACTATCTTTAGCTTAACCAGCTCTTGCAATAGGGTCAGTCCAAATACACCCAGCATTGTCCCAGGTAAGGGCCAGGACAATCTGAGACTGCTCTGGGCTGCACTGAAGCTGAATTGTAGCATGCTGGGAACCACCAGGTTTCCCCACCCCGATTCTTGATGGCCAAACCAGGGGACAGCCTGCAAGCACTCACTTATGTACAGGATTGCTGGCTACAATATCATCTCCACGGATCTCAGAAAGGTTTTTCCTAACTCAGTAGGCTTCTTAGAGGAATTCTTAATGTGTTAAACAAAGCATTCTAATAACACACCAAATACAGGACACTAATGTTGGCACTCGTAGCAGCACTTGGTCCATTTTGTGCTTAAAAAGCACATCTAACTGTACCACTCGACTCTTCCTGAAAGCAGTCTAAATTTGGAAGCTGGATTGAATATATTTATGACACATTTAATGCATCAGTAACTCATTTCATATATATGCATCTAATATTTTAATATATTTCTTCTATCTTATGAAACCACAGCACCTCAATCAAAACCAAAATAGAGAAGTCTTCTGACATCACAGGGGTGATGTGTGTTACCTCACACTTTAGGTGTTCTTGCTGTTATTTCTCCCAGAAGTTCTGAAAACAAGAATTCTGCTGTGTTACTATTTGTGTACAGAAGACATGTTCTATACATAGCATAGAGTTAAGAGGGATCAATATTTTAGATTTCTTATTTGTCCTTCAAGAAAAAGAGTTAGGGTTCCCCTTTATTCCTTCAGAAAAAAAAAAAAAGTAAGGAGTGTGGCCATAAGACATTCTACCCTAGAGAGACCTTCTGCAGCTTCTTATCTAAAATAAGCCAGGCTTTTCTAAGAGTGGCAGCAATCCTCAGCTACTTCTACCTCTGTGCAACAAAACCACTGTGCATCCTGCTATCCTCTAGGCCAGCTCTAGCAATTCCACTCTCCCTTTTTTTTCCTACATTCTTCCCTTTCTATGACAGCATATTGATGTAGGAGTGTGAGTAAAGTCCTTACATTAAGATGAAGAGAGTTATACCCCAGGGCCCAAGAAGAATTCAGTTTCATGTTCCTGTTACCCAAGTGCCAGCATCCAAATGCTAATTGGACCTTCTTGCCTGTGTGCAGATAAATTAGGAAGCTGGAGGAGGGGAGAAGAAAGGCTGGAAAGATTGTTCATGTTTGACCTTGTTGCACAGAAATGTGTGTTCTGTCATACCTTGTTAGAAGTTAAATGGAAATTTATTTTAACTCCAAATCTTTCTGTGCTTGTCTTCTGGCAATTCATTTACTGCAAGTTCACAACTAAAAGACTTTTCAAATTATTTTTTATGGGTAACTGTACAATTGCAATAGGAATAAAATGGGAATGGGAGAAAACAAGGAGGTTTTTAAACAAGAACTACAACTTAGTTGATTTTAGTCTATTCAAACAAAACACTGGATCTCCTGTGAGAATGGAATTCAGTTGAAGGCTACATCCTTCCTTAAATGAAGAGAGGGCACTGAACACATCAAGAGCGTATCAGAATATCTATGCAATTTTAAGAATCGAGGAAAAACAAAATTCCCAGCTTTGACCTGCTCTCAACTCTGTTAAGTGTCTGAGGGAGTAAACTGTTGGAATTCTACCAGATGGAAAAGTAAGGTGATAGAAGGTAAGCCCTGCAGAAAAATTCTTTTCAACAGCTCATGGAAAGGTTTCAAAGAAATTCTCATGAGAATTAATGAGAATTTGTTAACCTCCTTAAAATCCTACCTTTTTGGTTCTATTTCTTCATCTTTATGGAGAAATAGACTTGTCTCTCACTGGGATAGGGGCAGAGTATTGAAGAATGCTAAATGCCTCGAGTCATCCAGGCCTTGGAACATTTGGGAGAATGAGTGCTGTTAAGGTGTGATCTTTGTATCAAGGAGCAGCTCTGCAGCCCAAGCAGACATTTCTGTTCTGGCAAAATACCTCAGGCACTTTCTCTTAGGTCTGTTAGAGAAACGTGAGAGAGAGAACAGAAAGCACCTAGGAAGCCTTTGAAACCTTTCTGATTGTAATTACAGACTATTTTTCTATAGGCTATTTCTTTCTAGAGATAGACTTTTCTTCCAATACTAAAGGAAAAATGGTAACCTTAATTTTAGCAGTAATGAGAAACTCAAAGAAACCTCTATGTCTGTATAGATCAAGTACCCCTTTTTCCATCCAGTTGTGCTTTTCATTAATTCTATTTTGTGTATTAATACTTTGCTACTGATTAGTAAAACTATTTGAGTAACACAGTATAATGTAGATGTTAGAACTATGAAAGATAAAAAAAAAAAATTCAGGAAGCTTTAACACTAAGAAAAATATTAGTAAAAAATTGGAATTTGCTACAATACAAAAATAGGTATTATGGTACTCCACACCTATGGTATTGAAATGCAGTAGCTTGCTGCAAATTTCAAAGTTACAGTTCTGTATTTGTAGATAGGAAAGTGTGAAAGCACCAGTTTATCCCTTTAAATCTACAGTCAGTGATGCAGAAGAATATACTGGAGAATCAGAAGGATTTCAATACAAGCCAAAACCCAATTGCATTAGCATTGGTGAATGTGTTATGATTTTTCATGAGGTAAGTCAATACATTATATTAATCTAAAAATGCAAATTGTATGCTTTGAAAGTCAAATGTATACTACAGTCAGACTCCATAATCAAGACAGAAAAGTTTAACAAGTCAAGAGATGATGGGCAATTTAAAAAAATACAAAAGATTTAGCTTTGAAATTAATAGAATTCTATCAATGTATGTTGTACATAACATATAAGTATGTATTTTGATACCCCCTTCTATGTGAGAGATTAAAGAGAAACAGGACACAAAAGTTACTTTTTAAAAAAGTTGAATTTTGGTGGAAGAAGCAAAGAGGAATAAAATAAGGTTGTTCTTTCTAATGCTACACTGAATACTTAAAATTGACTGAGGTAGTAGCAGCCTCTAAATACACTTATTCTTAATTATTCTTTTTGAGGACATGCAGGTGTCCTGATTTCAGCTGGGATGGAGTTAATTTTCTTCCTAGTAGCTGTTACAGTGCTGTGTCCCTAAACTGTCTGGTCTGTTTGCATTTAACTTTTGTAACCTCCCTGTCCTGACTATTAAAAAGAAAACAAATGGAGGCTCAACACCACCCTAACTCTGAGGCCAAGCCAGCCTTGTTGTTGACTCAGTTCTCTTGCCTAGTCCAGAGGCTAAAACAGTAGACTGCTAACACAAAGAGGAAGAGAGAGGAGTGGGATAAGTTGACAGAAGATAAAAGGGGGCTGATGCATGCTTTCTCACTTGTAAGCAACTTTCTACTGCAGGCTAATCAATCACAAACTGAAATATTAGGATTGATCAAAGCAAACATCTTACAGAATTTGTACCTCTGGCTGATAAACTCTAGTGAGGGATGGCACTTCTGCAGAGCAGTTGTGACAATCCCAGTGGAAGCTATCAAAATTAATGCAATTTTAATTCATTCTAATTATATAGGTGTGTGTATGCAAGTAAAGACTCAAAAGAAATTACCTGTTCGCATATTATTCTGAAAACAATTTTTGTTCTTGGTCAGAGGCAACGGCACCTAAAGACAAACATGTAAATTAAGCATGTAATTTGTGAACCTGGTGTCTTTTCCCCTGAAGAAATAGCTATTGGAATGCAACTTGCAGTGTTTCTGCTAAGACATCTGTTGCACTCTGACAGTAATGTACTGTTATATGTAAGTTCCATTAATTCACAGTTAATGGCAAACATTCAAGTCTGCTGTCAAGTTCAGTGAATCCCTGAAGGCAGAGTAAAACTAAATTCAGACTAAACCATGTTTAAACAATGAATACTTTTTAAAAATTGCCATGCTTATTCAGAATTGTAATACTTGATGCATTTAGGCAGTCTGATTCTGGCTAACTAATTAGATTGACACTTGCACCTTTAAAGACTGTGCACACAACTGAACCATTCCTCAGACTGCTAATTAATCAGATAAGATCTTGGTGGTAGAATTCTTCCATTCCACAAACAAGAACTTTCCAATTTGTCATTTCTCAGAGCCAATAGATGTTTCACTTGAGTGTTTCTCATGTCTGGATGTCAGGTGAAATATAAGCTGTGACTTTATCAGAACTTCTCCAATGATTTTTAAAAATCTACAATAGAAACCGTGTTCCTGGACAGAAACCAATGTTCACTGGACATTGTTAAAAGAAACTTGTTCTGTAGACATGCCAACTCTGTAACCATCTATCCTAGCTATATTCTGTTTTCTTGTTAGGTGTAGTCAAGGTTTACTGTACCAAATAGGTTACTGAACAGGTCTAACATAATACATCATTTTTTCATGTTTGCTTTTTCTTTCTTCAGAGTGTATGCAAAATAAATATTTAAGCAAACTGTCCTATATTGGAAGTAATATTTTTCCCCATTAAATGATCAAATAAAATAAATTATCAGCTTTGTGAGAAACAGTTGCCTATACTGCAAGCAACACAACTAACAGAAAGCTGACTTTCTGCAGAGGCCCATTTCAAAAGGTGTAATGCATTGGTACTTACTTTATAAGTAGATGGTTCTGGTTTTCATGGGACCTCAGGTGGCTTCTCTAGCTTTTTAAGTATCCTGCCCATACAAGAAAACTGAAATGGTACTTCCCTGTGATACTGGGCTGTAACAGCAAGGTCCCCACCCAAAGGCGTCCTCTTGAGCTGGCTCACAGATACACTTTGCTCTGTGTGCAGAACCAAGAACAATTAACACAGCATGTGGCATGAAGAAATAAATGAATAGGGGTCACTTCAGAACTAAAATCCTGTTTTTAAAAGAAATCATCCTGGAGATTCATTTTTCTAGCAGTCAGGATCTGGGTTCTATATGTGCCATTAAAAAGGTTTCAAATTTGCATATAGTACAGTGGGGGTGAGGTTACAACAAAGACAAACGTGTACAGGGTAACCTGTCATGCTCACAGGATCACTTGCATATTTTTCTAGGGTTATCAGTACTAGAATTTATTGCTGAATTCAAAATATTGACATAATGTAGTGCATATAAATTGTATCATGCATATATTTTACACTGGCATCAAAAATCTGATTTAAATTTGTGTTTTATTGGAGCAAATAGTCTTTGTTAATTTAGTTTCCCTTTTCACAGAAAACTCCAGAAAACTGTATAATATCCAATTACTCTCATAAAATATAAACAGGACATATAACCTAAATTTCAGACTAGCTCCTGTACTAGATTTAATTAGGATAGGAATCCTTGAATTAACAAAATAGCTCGAGTTTTGCTACCTCCAAATGGGGATCTCGCATCTCCTTTCCTTCCTCTTACTGTCAGTATGTACCTCGGTATCTCTGGCACTGCTCCTGCTCTAAGTTTAATTTTTTCAGAAGATGCTTAAATCCAGTGATCTGGCAGAAAATCCCTTAGGGAAGCTGACAGTTTCCTACTGCATCAGTGTGTTAAATTGATGTCCTATGCAACTCATCAGCTCTTGGGACTGGGACTAATTGTTCCATGTACAACAAATCGTTTATAACCTGAGTGCAGAGAGCAAGACAGCTCGACAAAGGCTGTGGGACTACTGATTATTTATTTTCAAACTTCATTGCCTGTGTATTCAAGGAAATAGAGGATGGCAAAGGGAGGGAGTGAAAATACTTCCTCACCAATGTGAAAGCATAATTTTGTTTTTTAAGTTCTGATAATAAGTATCACGGTATGGGTCTAAAGATGGTTTTTGGAAGAGGTGTTGCTGACAGCATTCACAGTTTTGACTTCTTTGTTACAACTGAAAAGGACTTCATTAGGTAATCATGTGTTCAGATGTTTTTCTCTGAGGTGTTGCACTCTGAACAGAAGTTCAAGTATGCATCAGTGTTCTAAAAAGAATAAACTGGACTCTATTTCATTAGATAATAAAATTATATATTTAAAGAAGAGGAAGTACTACTGCAGAAATTGTTGCTAAACTTGATTCTAACTCACTTATGCCTGTGTGTGCACTGAGTTCATACTAGAAACACAAAGATCACCTGTGCGCCTTCCTTGCACTTTGCAAACCGAGTCTTCCTCTAGATGCAGATGTAGCCTGTGCTCACAGAAACTAAAAATCCAATTGTATGAATGCTCCATGTATCTTGGGAGTTTGTGAAAGGTTACTTTGTATATCCAGTTAAGAGTATTTTAATCTGAAATTCAAGATAGAGCCTGTTTTGCTCTGTGCCAACTTGTTGAAAAATCTTCTCATCACTTCTACCCTTTTCCCACCATCTTTGTCATCTAAACTGATATTAATAATATGCATTGTTTGAAATGCTTATACATTAAAGTGAGGTCACCTGTGTATACTGAGATATGTTGGAACAAGTCTTGAACTTGTTAGATTTGTCTTTAAATGAACCTGTGTGCTTTACTCCCCATATGTTTATATCACAATCTGTATTCCCTCTTTGTTTTGTGTACTTCTACTGGGTAGCTGACCTAAGCATCCACAGTACCTGTAAGTCTTAATGAGCACAGACAGAAAAAAAGCAAGCACTGAATAATGATTTGGGGTTTAGTTTATGGATCTTTGCTATTCAAACATTCTTAAAATTAATCTCTATATAAACTCTCCCCCGAATTAAAGAAGATCATTTTAGTCATGTGGCTATTTCAAATATACATTGTTTGTACATTTAGATTAAGTTGCACCTACAGCTGTCTTTGAGAATGGGATTTTACTGCATTATGTATTCTTTCTAAAAATCAAAAAAGGTAAAATTTCATTCTGCCCCAATATCGAGCTCAAATATTTGTTTCATGAAAACAGTGAAAGGGAATTTTTTTAAAATTGCTTAGTATGCTGATTGAATATAAATTTCCTTCTGAGATGTCCTTGATATCTGTCAAGCAGTCATCAGTCTACACCTTGTACTTTCTCCAAGAGCCAGGAACTGTCCTGAAGCCTTGTTGAAAGCAGTCTGGTTTTTTCTCACCTAGGTATAACTTCTTATACTTTCAGTATCTGAAGCTCGTAACTGATTTGAGCACAGAAAATCATCAGACATCAGAAAAAATCCATCAAACTGCCTGAAAAATGAGGATCTCTATAAGGTAGAATTGCAGGTGAGATCTTACAACAGCTCTGTATAAGAACAATGTTTTACTCAAATTTACATACTGGAAATTTCTTTTAGGCTGGGATAAGCACAATATCAGGAAATTCTGACAAAAGACAGGAAGCTAAGGCAGATGAGAAATAGCTCACAAATCTCAACATGCTTTGCTTGACAGGGTAATTTTTTTGAAAACAGTTCTTCAAAATTCTTTCCATTGCAGTTTTGTTTTCTGAAATGACAACAAAAGACTGAGTCCTCTTATCTTAGAAATCCCTACAGCAAAAATTCAGGTTTACATTTTTATTTTTATCCACTAAAGTATGTCTAGGATTAATTATATACTAAAAGAGGGTTAAAACTTGTCATGGTGTTGAAATTGAAATTTGAGACACTACAGTGAATTTCAGGGCAAACTTTCCATTGCCAACATTTCCTAAGCAGCCTGCAACCAACTGCAAATTTCCATCTGAAAGCCCAGTTCTATTGTATGAGATATTCATACAGACATTGGCAAAACTACAAGTTGAGGCTTCTGTCCAATATAACTACTGTAGTCATCCTACAAATTTCTAATTTTGTGATAGAGACTTCAGTCTCAAGCTTGTGTGTGCTTATGTGAGGGGAATTATCAAATCTTACAAGACCCTTGCATTAAAAAAAATCACTATCAATCTTGGAAAACAAACCCCACCACTATTCTATCATTCTGTGTGCTTACTGGTTTCTTCTGTGGCACTTTTGCTTCCAAGTTTCATCCCTAAGTCTTGTAAGAAATCAACTGAAATGACCGCAACTTAAAGTTTGTCTCTGCTTGGTTCATTATTATTCATAGCTCAGTGGCAGATGTAGCGTCCCTCATAATGTCAGCTCTCGAATATCTCAATAATTTCAGAACCAGTATTCGGAAGCCAAAACATTCATATTACAGGCTAGCATACAAGGACACAGCACATGGTGACATAATACAATAGACCAGTGCCACTTAAATAATCTTGAGTTACTAAAAATGTATGTCATAAGAGTTTAGATATTTACTTTACGTGGCAGTCATCAGGAATCAAACGTAACTATGTCTTCGTAATAATGATTTTGATTTTTTAAGATTCATGGAGCACTAATAGCTGGTTGCTCTAACAGCAGCTTTTCCAAAGCATAGGGGAGATAATTGTCAAAACCTGAATTTCAGTCTCTTTATTATTTTGTCCATTTAAAGCACGTTCTTAACCTTGGGGTGTTTTACTTCCTTTTTTTTTATTTATTTTTTTAATTTTTTTTGTGCAATTAATTTTGTATTGAGTTAATTCGTTCTACTTAAACCACGGCTTACCACAGCAAACGGGTATTCTTAACTCTGCTGGTGTAATCTTTCTCAGACATGCACAGGACAATCTGCTGAATCAACGTAATCCCTAATCCGCATGGTGTAATCCTGCAGCTGCTCGCTCCGGCGCCGTTATGTAATCCCGGCCTCTGGGGAAGGGAGCAGAGGCGGGTGAGCGCGGCGCTCGGTGCCGCTCG
>WEIU01002263.1:17904-33536 GCA_013389925.1 Aegithalos caudatus
TTTTTTTTACTGTTTAGTCTTAGGAAGAAAGACTTTCATAGTAGGGGCAGTAGTGTAATTAAATAGATATGTTTAACTTGGAAAGGTGCTATTTTTAGGACTAGCTCAAAAGGGCAGGTACTCCTTGGAGACATTATAATGTGGCCAGATTGTCTCCTCCAACTAAAGAGCCGTACAAGATTTGGGCAGCATCAGGGTTTACTTAAGAGTTTCTGACACCTGTTATCTCTGGGCAAAAAGAAACTGAGATGAGGCTGCAGATTGGGCAGAACTTCTGAGTCTCTGGGCCCGTGGTGCATCACTGAAAAGCGTGCAGCTTCCAGAGAGGCTGCCCTGTGGAGGGCAGTCCTTGTTCCCTTCCCTTTCCCAGGGCCATGCCGGTTCCCTTCCCTGTGCTTGTGCACTGGCTCCTCTCAGGAGCTGCTGGCTGGAGCACAGAGGATCCTCCCAGCAGGGATGGTGCTGGAGCTGTTCTGAGCTACCCTGATCACTGCTCCCCTGCATTTCTGTCCTCAGCTACAAGGAGTGGGGAAGTTGGTGCATGCTCCTGGTAGGGAAGGGTGTGTATGTGAATTACTGGGCACACTGCAGATATATTTTTCTCCCTACTCTCTGTTCTTTTTTTGTGGTTCACATTTGCTCACTTTTCCACCTCTGAGCAAAGGGGAGCATATGGCAGTGTGCTGTCCATCTGGTTGCCACTTACTGTGAAATCATTATGCAGGAAAATTTGGCCCCATCTTGAATTTCTTAGGTAGGTAAAACTGTTACTAGAACGGCAGCTGAAGTGTTTATACTGAGCTGTAAATGTGAATTAAGCACAGAATGAACACAGAGGGCTGTTTCTGAATATTTTCAATCTTCTACATTAAAAAACCCCAGCTTGTGCCATGCTAGTATTTAAAGCAAATAAGGCTGGGATCCTCATTGTGAACAGTAGACTCTTCAAGTATGGATAAAAGACAAGTCCTGTCCTAGGGGATTTGCAGTTTAAATACATTTTAATGAGAATATAGTGAATGGTGGTGCTTAGGAACCCCTTAGTTGTAGAGATAATACTGTATGTATGTCGTGAAAAATCCCATTGACACTTTTGCATTCTAGCACAAGCTTGTCACACAGTCTCTTGAAATGCTTAGCAGATGCTAATTTAGGTCCTGTGCATTTTGGGTATACCCAGGTATTTCTTGTTTACCAGCAAATCAAGGGTTGACACTGGCAAAGAGAAGCCTTGTTGTCTTTGGCAGCATGAGCACGTGTACATTTTTGCTATCACATTGCACACGCTGAAATAGTAATAACCTAGCTTTCCTCTAGTTATCTAAAGGAGTACCACTGAAAAAAACAATTAGGTGATATTTATGCTGTGATATTCTGATACGTTATCTGCAGACATGAGTACCTGCTAAAGTAGTCTTTAAATTCAATTTATTTTATATTTGGGGTTAACTTTTGTACATTTTTTATTGTGCAAGTCAAGGGCTTGTTTTTCATGTAGCCACATGGAAAAGGCTGTAATGTTTTTACATTGGAACACGTGGCTATACAAGTAGAACATGAGTCAGAAGAAAGTAATTTAGCTGAAACAATCTTCCTTGCTGTTTAGATTGGGGGTCCTCGCTTTTTATTGTTACATGCATATTTATTCTGTAGTACTGCTGCAGTGCTTCCACTGTGATGTGCAAGTGCTTGTGGATTGGAAAGAAGAGTTTAGTCCTTGTGGAGGAGAGTGGCTAGAGTTTGTTCACTGCATTCTTTTAAAGTTTTCATTTTGTTTGGAACAGAAGTGCAGTCAAGTTTTAAAATGTTGTAAGTATTGAGATTTTTTGCCTTTTTTCTGCTGGAGCCTATTTAAAGGACTATAGATAGCCTTCTAGCAAACTTTTGTCCTATACTGCAACATGCAATGAGAAAAGCTCATTTTAAGGTTTCAAAAAAAAAATAAAGCTTGAGTTTGATATTTACTCTGAAGGAACTGTTTTTGAACAGATATTGTCTGCATTAGTATGTCTTCCAAGTATTTTAAAATGAGAATTCAACCCTCACTACACAGCAATGAAACTAGGCTGACAGTGGGAATTCTGAGTAGATTTGGGGAAGAGGAGATAGTTGATGGCTTCTCTAGAGTCTGGCGAGTGCCTGTGGCCTCTGGTGGTGATCTGCAGTCACACAGCTGTTGTAGCAGCACTGAGGGCAGGCGGCTCTGCTGGCTGCCTCTGAATGCCAGGGTCTGCTAAACCCCTGCTCAGCTGCACCTTGCACTGCCTTCTTGAATGACTTGGGCTCTGTGGAATTTTTTCCAGTTCAAAAGAAGAAGAAGAAAAAAGAGGAGTGGCACAGAAAAATTCAAAGCCTTTTTTTTAGCCCCAGTTCTTTAGCTCAGAACATCGGAGAGTACTTCCTGAAGAGTAGTTGGGGTTTTTTAATGCATAGTTTCATGTGACTTGTATTGAAGTTTTCTGAAAAATATTCTGGTTTGGAGTTTGTTGTAGGATAAATCTGTGATGAATCTAAATGTGACAATGCTCAGTGAGATTTGTGGACATCTTCATCAAACTTGTCTCCCTGCTGTTGTTTATAATGTGAAAATGAGGAAGAATTCCTTTAGTAGTTTGCTTCTCGTGAAGTAGAAGTAACTGGGAAGGCAGTGTCTCTCTGGTTTTAGAAGTCAGAATAATCACCATAGTGGCTCCTGAGAATGACATTTGAAAAAGATTATATTTATTTAAAGGTTCTAAACATTTTTAGTTTAATGATATTGACCAGGAATCTTCCTGCATCTATTATTCTGCTGTAGAAAAAGAAGTAACTGTTGTGCAAGTAAAAAGCCATTGTTCTGGCTAAGGAAGAGACTGTTACAGTTGTCTTGAAGTGCTGCTTTTAGGCTGGTACCCAGGTTTCCTATCCTGCCAGGAGGCAAGAGTTTTGATGTGTAAATGAAGGTATTCTTTGAAATGCTGGAAGGCCTGGAGTGCCAGGTAAAGGATTCCCTCAAGAGCCCAAGGAACAGGAGCTCAGGGACTGTTACAACCCTTTGAATCTTGAGCTATGGACTGTCCAGTTGTAAGGGTGATGTTCAGTTTCATTTTTAATTGCATTCTCTTTTGATTAAAAGTGCTCATCAGCAGCTCCCTTTTTTTCTGAATTTTCTGAAATTTTCTGAAATTTGGGAGTAATGGAAAGAAACTTAGTATTTTTTCCATTAGCAGTTGGCTCTTTTACCCATTGGGACCGCACCACTGAAGCATAGACAGGCTTGTTGCTTTTGAAGAACTTTCAGTATAAGATGATTTCCTTTTCTCGGGGGGAAGGGATTGCAGTCCAAGTAGCGGGCAGCCTGCCAAGGCCCCAGTCTGAAAGCCCCGGATACAGTGAACTAGCAGACAAAGACTCATTGGTTATTTGTTTGAAGCTTTGGAAATGGCCCCAGGTCTGGGAGTGCCCAGGTGACAGGCAGCCCCTGGGGTGGGATGGATGTTTGCTGGGTTAAACGGAGTGAGTGTATCTCTAGAGAGAAAGGTCCCACAGCCTCATCTCAGAACCCTTTATCTGGTGCTTTCACGGGCTGCCTTGATGAGTGAACACCTCAAGTCAGCAAGCTTCCTTCTGCTTCATGTCTCCAGGTAAGGATTAAGGTACCTGGGACTAATTGACTGGGAAATACAGGTTTGCACAGTTCGTTTTATCAAGAGAGGGAGGACTTTATGCCCTAGTGCCTGTGTATCTCACAAGATTTAAAGATCACATTTAAACATACCCCCTTTTTGTTGGTGGCTGTGTGGGGCAGGAGCTTTCTCCCCTGATCATGTCTAATGAAACTAAGTACTTATCTTGGTTATAATGCTATCAGAATGCAATGCTCTGTGTTCTTTCCTAGAATGAAGGGAGAAAAAAGGAAAGGCCAGTGTTCAAAATATTAAGTTCTAAAATGGAGGATTCGGTATTGGAAGAAAACCTGATAGCGCTGGTACTTTCTTTCCCTAACCGGACATCTGATCTTGGGGCTTTTACTGGTTGTGTTTAAATGATATAGCAAAGCACTTCAGCTGAAAAAAGCCTGTTTTTCTCTTAGTTTCACTGAGTATATAAAACATACCGCATGGACAACGTTTGGCAGAGGAGGAGCAAAATGTCTCTGAAACCTTTAATTATATACTATAGGCAGCACTGTCTAGGTCAGAAGACACCATATTATCAAATAACAATATCATATTAACACCATATTATCAAATATTACAGGCATTCAGAACTCGCACAGTAGCTTGATTATTCAGTGGATAATTGGTCTTTGTTAAGCAGATAATGGCACTGTTTGCATTCAGATCCTAGGTTTGAGGTAGATGACGTAGAATATTTGTATTTTAAATCATCTGTTATCCAGCTGATGTAAGAACTAACTAGAAGAGAGTTCAGTAAAAACTTCTAGGATGGTAGACTGCCTCTTCTGCTGTGCATGTCTCACTGACTGTATCGTACCTGCAGTTCTGAAGCTGTTGAAGAGATATTTTTTTATTATTTATTGAATTTAATTTTTTATGTGTGTTTGCAGCAATGCTTGGGACCATATAGGCTGTTTAAACATAGACTGTATTAAAAACCAAACCGGACAGAAAATGTCCTGAAGAATAGAACAGTTTGGAAGCTTTCCGAACTGCTGGTGGGCAGAAAGGGGAGAAAATAAATAGGGAAGGAAAACAAGAGTATGATTAAGACAGGCAAATAGGATTTATGAGAGAAATGCCATGTCTTTCTGTGTCACACATCACACCTTATTTTGCTTATCTAGAGAAGAGAAAGTATTTCTGCCTTATGAATATTTACTTAAGCTTTTTAATCCTTAAAGATCCCAAAGTGGAATATGAAATTATTGACTGCAGTGTCAATAGCTGATAATTTTTACAAGTATGTCAGAATATGAGCTCACGTAAGTTTGCAGGTTACTTGGGCATTCATTTATGTAAGTTTATGCTTGGAGGTGACTGTCAGCTCGGTAGAATCCCCAGTGCTACAGTGTTCTGTTTTGTACAAGCTGGAGAGCAGGTGATGATGAACAGACCTTTTTTGCCTGGGTTTTATCTTACTTTCTTTTTCTCAAGATGGAGTTTAAAAAAAAAGCAGCAAGGTGATAAAATTATTGCCTTAAAGGACAACAAAAGTGATCAAACCCACCCAAAGTAATAGTTCTTTGTATCAAGTGCAGCAGCAGTCAACTAATCCAAACACATGTTCTCTATCTGTGACTGTTTAGCCTGCAGATGAGCCTGCCTTGCAGTAGAGAAGTTGTATTTTCCATGTGAGCTGAATGCCCGTTTGAGCTGTGATCAGCACTCTGCCTTCCCTAAGGAGATGGCAGTGATTGTAGCATTTATCATACATAAAGGAATCTGTCTTGCTCTATATATCTGCCAAAAGACATGTGAAAAATAGAGACCAAGGCAGCAGCATCCGTGATCTCGGTAACCCCTGAGACAACAAGAGTGATGGTGAACTAGCGAAATCACTTCTCCCCTACTCATCTGAGCCCCATATTTAGCCACAGCAATAGTTTTGAGTTGGGCTGATTTAGAAGCCTGTCTGTAGAGGAATCTGCTAGCAGAATATTGGCTGAAAGGTTTGTGTAGTGCACGAAGCTGTTGACCTGTGCTGCAGAGACGTGAACCTCCAGGTGAAAACAAATTCTTGTTCACACCAGAAATTGAGTACCTGGATGGAGTGCTATGGCTTACATCAAAAATGGTTACTTGAAAATTAAATGACATAGTGGGCAAGAGTGGGAATTTTTGGTGTTCAAGGAAAAATTGTGGTGCGTGCAGTTGTTTTAATAACAGCCGGGAGTTTGTCTGGGTTATTTAGGATTGAAAAAAGCACAGAATGTAATGCATGTTCTGCTGTCATCAAGCAGCCCTGTGACTGAAGCAGAGACATAAGACCAAGGGCAAAAGTTCTATTCAGGGAAGGAAAGATGGATCAGGCTTAAGTTGCAGAGCACTTTTTTCATGGAAAAGCTCTGAATATTAGAATTTTGCTTTAGTCCTCTGCTCTAACAAGTAGCAAAAATGATGGATCGGTGATTCTCCTGACTTGGCAAAATTAGGGCTGCTCTCTGGAAAATGCAGCAAAAGAGCCTCAGAGGCTGCTCTGGGTATGCTCACAGATTTGTGTGCCTTTGCAAGGAAAGGAGAAACAAAGGACTTGCAAGCCAAGATCAAAATAAAAAATGATGTATAAAAGGTGCCATACATGACCTGTTTTTCAGTTCTCTGCTAAGGGCAATGAGGCTGCATGGTATGTAATTTCTAATGATTTTCCTTGCATCAAGCTAAGCATTCCCTTCATTTTTCCCTCTGAGGACTTAACTCTAAGCATTCCTGTGATTTGAGCAAGGAGCAGCAGGAGCTACTGGACCTACCTCCCGGCCCGAGCTGCTTCCCTTCCTGCCTGTCATGGTGTGTGGTGTCAAAGGTGTCTGGGTTGCTAATTGCTAATTTAATATCCAGGTGAACGGATGGATGGCAACATTTGTATGTCCAGAGCTGGAGTTTGTGTATCCCCTGTGCAAGGAGTATGGCAGCCTAGCTTTTTGTCAGTTTTTATAGTTTCATGTTTGTTTTGGTTCACGTGGGTAAGTGCATGTTTAAATTAGTTTTCATCTTTTCTCTGAGATATAGTTTTGCATTTTTATAATAATTTATTGTTGTAAGTTATATATTATACAACTTATAAGTTACGTATTATACAACTGAACTGTTGGAGGAAATCATTCAGGCATGGGGTTTTAATGAAATAAGATCTAGTAACACTGTTCACTATTTTATTTGCCTAGAAAATCCTACTAAGTTTTTTCCTTAAATAAGCAGGTAAGCTCTCTTTCCCTTCCCCAGTTTTCACAAATTTCAACACTGTATCTGTTGACAAAGTGAGTAGGTAGGGTTAGGGAAACATGTGGACTTCTTGTCATTATCTATAATGTGTGTATGTACTTGTGGATCCTGTAATTTTTCTGCTTTCTGGGCTCTCATTAAGTTCATCCTGCTGCAGAGCCTTGAGTTTGATTTGTACCGTCCACCAAGTTGTCTCTGGGATAGCCTCTCATCCCATTGATTTGCTGTGATATTTTTATGCCAACTCTAGCCAAAGGAGATGCTTAAGGAGAAATATTTCAAGAATTTCAAATGTGCTTTTCATCTTCTGGACACAAACTGGTAGAGCAAAGGGTAGGAAAGTCAGCATAATGTGACCAGCCATCTCTGTAAGTTGTCGATGGAGCAGAGTTTGAGAACATCTGGACTGTGAAATGCACCTCTTGAACTTTCATTGATTGGTTCTTTGGGCTGCCAGCCAGGAAGTGTATTTTTAGACACTTGCAGCAAATCTTATTGCATGTGAGAGAACGCCAGATCCATAGTTCTTCAGCTGCTGTTTTTCAGTAAGTAGGGAAAATGGATTTGGGTTTAAGTTAAATGGTTAACTTGGTGCTGCATTGCAGAGTGCAGTTTGAACAGCTGTACCCGAGTTAGCTTTAAACTGGGCAGCCTGGCAACTGGTCCCAAAGCCCAGCACAAGCTGTGGTAATTCTGAGTGCTAATCCAGAGAGGAAAACTACTGGCCTGGATGCAGTGAATCAACCTTTTCTTTCACTTAGCCATGACCTCTGAAAGCAGAGATGGGAAAAACATGCCTGTGTGTTGAGTTTTTATGCCTCACCATATATTTTTTTACCAGAACAAAGGAAGTATATTTCCATATTAATTTAATGGAAAATGAAGGGGTTGGCTCCTTGTATGAGTGGAATGTGATGCGTGCTACAGTTCCATAGCGCACTAGAGTACAGCTGTTCCTGGGGACTTTGGAAATGGGGCACATTCTTGTTCAAAGCAGGAGGAAGGAGTTCTGCCCTCCAGCTGTGTGCTCTGCCTGCAGCTGCAGCACTGGGCAGGGCAGTGGTGAAATGTATGTAAAGTGTGGGACTGCCTGAACCCATCTAGTCTCACTGGTTGCCTTGGTCTTGGTCCCATGACATTCCTGAAGGATTCCGCTTTTGGTTGAGGGTGAACTGTTGTTTGGCCTGCCTGTATTTTTAGCCTTTGGATGCTGCCTGATGCTATTTCTGAGTGGCATTATTCTCTGAAGCTCATCATATTTGCTTTGGACACCTCTCTGTTTTGTGCTCAGTAGAAGAGCATTTTCAGTATTATCAGCTCCTGAAATTACTTGGTTATGGGATATCTTGTCAAAACCTTGTTCCCGTCTTGGATTCAAGACAGGAATTTTCCTTTCCTGGAGCATTCCCTGTTTCTCATGCTGTCTGCCCTGCAATTTCTCCTGAAAGATCCTCTGTTCAGCATCAGTGTGGTAGGTTCATTAAACCAACCTATGTTGATAAAGTATTTTATCTACACTTGTTCAAAACTGTGTGATCTTATGACTGCAAACAATGCCTCAAGTTAGGTTTAAGTACTTTGGAGAAGGGGTTACATCACTTTAAAAACCACCTTCTAAATCACCTAATGTGTCTCAAAGTATCATGTGAATAACTGAGGTATGGGCCAACTTTCTTGTGTTCATTTCTGTTCATTTCTAGGACCTTAAAAGTCATAGGATTCTGGTTGTCCTTTAGGAGTGTATCCCACCTTGGCCCACATTGGAGTTTGCAGTGGACTCCTTTTGTCAGCTCTCACTGATAGCAGATGCTTGGGACCATCTGAAAGCTTTCTACCCTCCACTTTACAAGTGCTGTGAGCTCTACAGTTTCATAACCTGTCAATTGCCAACACTGTGTTTTAAAAGAGTGTGTTGAGAGTGAGAAGGATTGTACAAGAGAATGTTTTACTAAGGACCAGTGCTCCAGTTTTGGAGCTATGAAGATGAGAAGTGAAGGCTCACAAGATATTGTCCCTTTAAATCCCATATTGGTCTTTGCAGTCGATTGTCTCATTTCTAGTGCTTGTTTATACAGTGACAAGTGCAGTAAATCTCACCTGACGCCAGTATCATCTTAATACCTTGCAGATATTCTTGGTTTGCTGGAAAATTTGTATTGATTTTGATTTTTATATTTCTGATTCAAATAAGATTTCACAAACAATTTTATTTTTTGAATATTTTCATATGTATCTAAGAAAACCTCAACAAACTACACTTACAATACTGGAGGCTTTTCTTTCTATTGGAAAGTGGCAGGATTTTTACCACCAGAATGCTAAACCAAGAGTCAGAAACCTGAATACTAATCCAGATTTTAGCGTCTGTTTCCTAAGTGGTCTTGGGCTTTGTGTTCAGTTAGGAAGTGTGTATTCAGTAGCTTATTTAAATTCTGTTGAAGGTGCTGAGGAGTCTTCGGCTGAGTTTGATAGATTGTTTAGCAGATAAGAATTGGGCTGGTACAATGGTGATACACAAAATATTTTTGAAAATTTTCAGAGCTGTTTCACCTGCTCTTCATGATTTTAATCCAGAAGCTAATACAGATGTAGCTTCTTTGCTCTCATCTGTTTATTCTTAACATGTTTTTCTGAGCTTCCTATTTCCTAAAAATGTTTAATGACTAGACTGGTAAAGTAGTTAGTTTGGGGGTTTTTATTTCTAATAAAGATAAATTGATAAACCTTAACAAAAGTCTATGTTTGCAGCTGTAACAGAGATAGTTCTGTTACAAGCAGGTGACTGGTACGTGTTACTGGTTGAAGAGCAAAAATGTGTTTTATTTATATCTTGACATTTGTTTACTGTTCTGGGGCTTGCATTGCAGTATGGATCCCTTGCATAACCTTTGCTTGAAAAGCATCCTTTTATCTGCTCAGTGTATTAGACAGAACCTCCTTATTGGATATGGGTCATGGGACTTGAAGTACTAAATAAGATACTGCTGAAATAGAGCTGAGGAGGGTGGCAGGATGACTGCTACACTGGGTCACACAGTGGCCAAAGCTTTTCTGCCTGTGTGGTGCCACAGAATACTGAAGGATAGAGGACAAAGAGTTTTTTGTGGGGCGGTGTGGTTGGGGTTTCCTGTTTTCTTTATAATATTCTTTTTTGAAGAAAATAGTTACTAAACAAAGCTTTTTAAAACATGTTTTATATATTTCCTCTGCCGAGCTCTAAGGTAGCAGTTTGTTGCATAAGCTTCCATTGTACATTTTCTCCAGCAGACGCTGTCATATGTGATAGAAATGTTCACAAAAAATATTGTCTCTCCTATAACAGGCAATTGTTGTCATTATTTAATACACTAGCAAAAGCCACTGAGGTCTGATTTGAAGTTAGTGCCAGGCATTTGAAATGAGAATAACTTTTCTCCATCATGTCCCTAACTGCAAATTAACTACTATGGCTGTATATTGAAAGAGCAGCCTAGGAATTAACATGCATGCCTTTAATTGAAAATACATGAGAGTTTTGTATATGCTATTTATTTCTTCCCATTTTGCCATGATTTGATGAGTATTGGGTAGAGCAGTTCCTGCAAAGTTTACTCGTGGAATTACTGGAGGAGCTGAGGGTAGGTCCCTCCCTGTGCTTCTCCCTGCCCTGTATTTTCTGGTTGTGATGTCAGTGACAGCAGGAGCCTGCTGGGGCACAGCCTCTGGGATCCTTGGGGCCACTTCAGGAATACCAGCTCCCAGGCAGGCATCCATTTGCTGCTAGATTCCTCAGTTCGCTTTCCCTTATCATTGTGTCTTATCACTACAGCTCCTTTAAATTTATCAAAACTTTTCTAAGGCAGGGAAGTTCTCTTTTGTTGTTTGGTAGTTTTTTTTCCTCTCTCCACGTTCTTTTCTTCCTCCGTGAAGGAAAAACTGAGGTCCAGGAAGCCATGGTCTAATCCTATGAAGGCACCTGAAGTGGCATTCAGGCACCAAAGTCTAAACAGCTGAAGCAGTGTCAGAGCATTAACACTTCTGTTTGAACCATGGTGCATATTTTATCTGCCTCTAAGATATTGCTGTTCTTACTGCTCAGTGCCTTTCACTTGCTCATGTTCTCCCTGGGGCTGTAGTTTTACCACGTCTTTAGGGCCGTGGTTCAAAGTGCATTGCAGAAGCCTGAGGGGATACTGAGGTAAATTTTATATCTGAAACCCAAAGTACCATCCTCATTGCTTCACAACATGGATTTCTTAGTATACTAGCAGTAGCACTAAGTTAGTGTGCCACAGGAAAAGCTGGTTCTAGGCTCATGGGTTTGCATCACAAGAAGATTAATTTCCTAGTGAAGAGGAAACTGTGAGCCTTTAGCAGCTGAGAAGTTGATTTTAAGTTTATCTTGATGCTGATGCTGTCAGTGGAAGAGCACAAGCCGACAGTTCTCCCCTCTAAATCAAAGGGAGTTCATGGGTGGGTGTTCCTGCATCTTCTTTGAAATTTATTCAGTAGCTTGTGATGCTCTGCATTTCCTCATGTGACAAGAGTATCAGTCCTCTCTGTTCTTGCAGAGTTTAAAAGAGATGAGGGCTGGGCAGGGATGGTGATGTTAGGTATTCTTGAGAGGGAAAAAAGATAAATTGGACATTTTTTCTTTCCACGTATGGTTTATTTTATTATCAGTAGAGTAGCTGAATGCATTTTAATATGTATTTATATGAATAAACAAATAGCTTCATTCTGAAGGAGGTCTGCATGCCTGTGCAGATCAAACGTTTTGAACATTTTCAGAAAGTATTTCTCTTGCATACTTCATTGATCCTTTTTGTAGTCCATACAAAATAACTAAGGAATCAATTACTTCTAGTAAAAAAGCCCTCACTTCCTATCCCTTCTCTGGGTGCAGTGGGTAGAACTGTTCCCTATGTGTTCGGTTTGCAGTGGACACACGAGGCAGCCTCCCCACATGACTGGCGGTGTGCGTGTCCCCGGGAGGTGTGGATGCCTCAGTCAGAGGTCAGGGCACTGCTGCAGGAGGAGCCTGCTCCGGCTGACAGGGCTGCACTGGGCGGGCTGTGGCTCTGGGTGCTTCACGGGGCTGTCTGGGCTGAGCCTGCTTGCTCACAGCTTGCACCAAGTCCCTTACCATCAATACTTTGTGGCAGAAACCTGGCCTGTAGTTTGCAGTAAGTGCATTCCATCACTGCTGAAGGAACCGGGGTGACCTGATTAAATGCACCAGACGTATATTAAATAATGGCCATCGGTGCTCTGCATGCTGTAATAAGGTAGTTAAATCTTGCCTTTTATGCTCCTGGTGGTCAGAAAAGCCTCTGCCAGCCAAAAGCAGTATAGCTGTTGTGTCCCCATGCCTCTGTGAGATAACTTGCCTCTGAAGTACAAGACAGATGCGAATTCAAGAATTTTAGTGTGTTTTTGTAGAGCGGAGTTTATCCTGTGTACATCACCGGGATTAAATGCTGCAAGTATTTGTAAATTTGCATTCAAAACAGCTGGGCTATTTGTTTCCAAAAGCTGAATTAGAAAGCATAACACTGTCCAAGAGAGCGCAATAAATTTCACATCAATGGGCTAATTGTTATGTACTTGCTTTTAAGATACACAGTAAAGCCATAAATTCATATAAATTTATTGCATTTTGTCTGGAATGTTGCCATAATACTTTCCAGTAATGACAAAACAGATACTTCTCACGAATATATTTGTGATAATTAGTTGGTTCTTAGAATGAAATCTTTGGTTCCAGATGCTTGTTTTGATTTGTCTAATACTGGATTTAGTACCAGTCTAGTTAGGTTTGTTTTGATTCTGTACTGCTGATAATGTGAGAGACAGAGTTGGTCTAAAGAACTTACTTCTCACGCTCCTTCCTAGCTATAAATGTAATATTTATGGGCCTCACAGAGTCATAATTGGCAAGATGCATTGAAATCCTCAGCTTCAAATGATGCCAACAATTTCTTACAAGATTTTTCTCTGTACTTTCTCCCATTCTTATTGTAGTGGTGTGAATCTTCTGTGTTTTGGTTGACATTAGGTTCCCTAGAAAACTACAGGATGCTTGTAAAATTTCTAAAGGTCTTTCATTCCAGAATCCATTAGGCCCAGGATCTGAAGAAAATTAAAATTAATATCTTGAGGAAGAGTCTTAAGGTTGAAGGTTAATGTCTGAAAGACAATCTCTGAGTTACATTAATCTAAGCTGTATGATTAGAAACTCGAGTGAGAGTTAAGCTCCAAGTAGGATGGGCAGTGGATATGGTGGATGAAAATGAAAATGTAGTGAGTTTTGCTTGTTCTTCTGACAGGCAGGTGGTGACAGACACTGGTACTTGGCCACGACTAAGATTACCAGTGTCACCCCCCTGAATTGACACATACCTTGTACTCAGGGTGTCTCAAGGATTTGTGTTACTCTGCTGCTGTTGTTAAAAGCCTGAGTGAAATTCCAGCTTTCCCCAAATGAAATTTGCTGTTGGATTCAAATGGACTTCTATTCTTCCCTCAAAAGCCATTAATAGGCTGCAAAAATTAGGTTCATGTGTGATAATCAGAGATTATCTAATCTAATTGTTCAAATCTAATCAGAGATGACCTGCCACGTATCTAAATAGACCTGAAAACCTTTAATTCTAGCATGTTTAAAAGGGTACATGTTTTTTTTTTCTTCACTATTCTGGAGAGCAGCTGGACTGATCTTGCTTGTTTTGAAAACAAAAAGGTGTGGCTGCAGGTTTCTGGTTTGGCTTTTCACTGCACTTCCAGGGAGCAGGAAAAAGAGAACTTGACAGAAAAAAGCAAACCAAACTTCTTTGAAACTAAATTGGTACTTGATTTGCTTCCAGTAGTAATAATTTGGTTTAGTACAACTTGACTGTGTCAGTGTCATTCGCAAACGTTTAAATTCAGAAGTGCAATTGTTTTTAGCCAAGGAAATACAAACCCAACTTTGGGTTTCAAATGGGGGGGGTATGCATGTGTTTTTGTTTGAGGGGGTTTGTTTTGAGAAACAGAATTTATGACACAAAAAATCATGATTTGTGGGGAGAGTGCCTGTGTTAAGAAATTTGTCCAAATGATCATCTGACTGTATGCTGACAGAGGCCAAAGTCATTTAGTTTCCCAGACCAGAAAAAGTCAGATGTTTTCAGTCCAGTGGAGCTGTTGGTGCTTTCCTATCAGTATGTGCAGCGGCACATTTCGAAAGCAAGCTGATCCTGAGCTTCCAGCAGTGAGCCCAGGAGCAGAGCCGGCACAGCGTCGTGCCAGAGCCATTGACCCGAGCCCACGGTGCCTGTTCAGATCCCTGTGTCGTGCTGTACAGAGGGATCATCTCCCTGGGAGCCCAGTCTGGCCCAGGTGTTGCTGTGTGTGCAGCTTTGACCTCACATTCCAGCCCAGGTCTCCCAGCAGCAGCTGTGAGCAGAGCAGGAGATGCTCAGGCGTGCAGGGAAGTGCTGTGAGCTGCCAGCCCTGTGCCCAGTCCTGCTGGGGAACAGCTGCTTGGGGTTCTCCCTTACTGAGGAGGCCCAAACTGGGAAGACCAGACAAATCTGTAAAGGGGCCTTTTAGCTATGTGGTTGTTTTGTTTTGGTTTTGTTTTTCTCTTTGTTTTTCACAACCCTGTGGTGTGGGGATTTTTTCTACCACATGCAGGAACTATAGATAATTGTGGGGATCACCAATTTATTACAGCTAAATGAGAGTGGTTTGTAAAATGGAAAGGGAAATGGCATGCTTGGAATTATTCCAGAGAAAGAGATCAAATGAATAATCTGGCTGAATACATGCCTGTTGTTTATTGAGGAGCTAAGAGCAAACTTGCTATTTGAATAGCCTTTGTAGATGCACAGGTTTTGCACGTCTTTAAGATCCATATTGGTCTCAATATTTGCCATAGTATTAAACTTCCTCAAGCAAAAGGCCCTCAGTGCAAAGAATACCTTTTCCTTGCCCCACGGCATCTTCTGAATTAGCAACACTGTGGATTGCTGCAGTACCTGCCAGACCTGTGCCTTTTCTGGAAAACACTGGGAGTATGTGAGAACCATGAATTCCAGCAGTGCCAAGTATGCACCGTATAGCATGAACTGAATGAGAGCCCAGAGGAGCTGTGGGTAGCTCTTGTGTTAAAAGCCTATTGTCACAGAACCTGTCTGGAGACCTATACAACCCCTGCCCTTCCCAGCTTCCAGGTGAAGAGAGAGCACAGGGAAGGAGCATGACTGGAATATTTTTATAACCTTCCCAAAGAGAGCAACTCCTTTTGTTTCTGGAAGTGCCATGTGCTGCACACCTGCAAGCTCCTTGGAAGAGGGTGGGCTTGGCTGGGCTCTCCTCAGCGTCAGTTTTGGATTAGTTCTCCTCTAAAGGCTTGGTTCCAGCTATTGTTGCTTGTTCTGTAGTCCAGATTTGCAGTACTGAAATGTTCTGGATTCAGCCAGTCATCGTGTTGCATTTGTGAAGAGATTATTGTAACGGTGCACAAGATAATTTTTCTCTTCTTTGGCTCATCTAGACTTCTCTCTAGAAAGTGTGAGTTACACTTAGGAATAATGAGGGTCTTTAGTTACATGATTACATGCTGGTTTTTTTTCCTTGAACAGCATTCTGCCTAACTTCAGCATACAGGATGATTCCACAAGGGGATAGAATTATGACTGCATGAGCAAGTGCAAATCTGCCATTTCCTAATTTGAGAATGCCTGACTATTTTTTTTTTTTTCCCCCCAATCTAAATACCTTTCTTTT
>WEIU01002263.1:33610-94944 GCA_013389925.1 Aegithalos caudatus
AATTGTGGTGTATTTAAAAATTTTGCTGTCAGTCTCTCCACGAAAAAGATGCAAAATTCAATGTCCTTTCTTCCTTGAAATAAAAAGGTTTCTTGTGCCCCTTTTCTTTTAGACACTGCATTGGAATGTTAAAGATTAAGGAAGTTAATTTGCTTTTTGTTTTCTGTTCAGCATCTCTGCATTCATAATTTTTTGACAAATCTAATACTTCATCAAATTCTTGTCTTACAGAATGCATTATGGAGGGTCAGTTTAATCAAAAGAATTCTTTTTTAATATCATAACCTGTGATTTTTCCTGTTGGTGAAAAAAGGAAAACCAATTTTGTTTAACCCAAAGCAAAGCAAGTAAGTGCTGGAACCACACCTGCAAATTTATCAGTTTTTCCCCTTCAGAAGTACAAGTTGCTAGATTCCTGGAGGGAACAGTTTTGGCATACATGACCAGTAAAACTTTCTAAATGCAGAGATTGGAACTAATTAAAATTCTCAGGACAAAAACAGTTGTGATCCCAGGGGGGCTGGGAATTTAAGTTCTTGAAGAAATGCAACTTGCCATAGTATATCGGGTTTGTAGTGATCCTCAGGATGATATCCATGGTCTTCATCACCCAAAAATTTGGCTTGGCTAATTCACAAGAGCTAAATGTATAAATCACTCTTGCCGTTTTGCTTTCAAAGCTTCTGGGATAATGTCTGTTCAGGTGTTTCCCCTGCTCTTATTACTCTTATTTCAGATTATTCCTTTTCTTCCTGTTTTTCTGAATAGCTCCTTGACCTCCTTAGGATTGCCCACCTGGCACACGAGCAGCCATCATTTGCATTTACGCTTTAAGGTGTATAAGGCTTTCGGTTTATAGACTGAAATAACAATGTAACTTGCTTGCACAAAGGAAGCAAAATTCTGTTTCTTGATGTGGACTAGATTCAGAGTGAAAAGCTCCAGTGTGACCCAGGAGGAGAAAAGCCCCCACGGAAGCCCTCCTCCTCTGCGCCCCTTCCCCAGAGCCTTCAGTGATTTCATGCTGGGTGTTCGCTCCATCCAGTCGAATCTTGCCAATGGCCAGGGCTGCAGACAGTCCTTGAGTATTTCTGGTCAAAACTCCTTCTGCTCTGTGTGCTTTGTTTCTTTGGCTGTGCACAAAGCCTTGCCCTGCACTCTCACCTCTGCTGACGCAACTGTTTTGGAGCCGTACTGTGACCTGTATCAGGGAAGCCATCCTGCTTTTTTTTTTTTCTTTAATGGATGGGGTGTGGGCAGAGGAGCGAGCTGGAGCTGGTGAGAACACAAAGCCCCACGTTGCAGCCACAGCAGTCTCCTTGAGTGGGGCCTATGGCATTTCATTTGAATGCAAACTCTGAGCCTGTCCAAGTATCTTAAGCTGCTGTTGGGGGACTTGCTAGAAGAACATGTCAGAATTTGGTTTCGTAGCTACCTTGTAAGGGCACAAACTTGGATACATCAGTTGGCATCTGGATTTTGTACAGGAGCTTACAGATTCATGATACTATGCCTCAGAACATGAGCAAGTGCAGCAAACAGCTCTGAATCATGTTGTCTTGATTTCAGCTCAGCTGAATAGGGTACAAGTTAGGGACTTTGGTGCAAAAGGCTTAAATTAAATCATCTTCCTACTCCCCACCCCCAATTGGGCCCACTGCATTGTGACACACATTTTGTAAGACTCTGCTTAAATCAATGCTGAAAGCCATGGTTTTCATGAGCCAGTGGAGTATAGATTTTTTTTTTCAGTTGGCTATTGGAGTTTGGTTTTGTTTAGAGTATATGCACACCATGTGCTATGCTTTAGCATATATTTTCCAAACTCTGTTCTATGCTTTTTGTTGTTTCAGCTGGATTTTATCTGCCATTAGCAAGCTCCAGCCAAGGTGTGGTGACTGACAGTAGAAGTTTGATGTAAACATTAACAAATAAACTGGGGCAGGATGTGTGCTGGGCAAGGCCAGCAGCAGGAACCTTTGCTCAAGTGCAGCTCATGACCCCAGCACCTGCACAGCCCGGAGCTGTGAGCAGGTGCGTGCCAGTGCCCCTGCACAGGAGAGGGGGAAAATCACAGCCCAAGGGCACCGCGCAGAAGCCTTGGGGAGCGCTGGCATGTGTAGTGAGGGTGCAGAGATCAGAGCAAAGCTGAAGGGCTTTGGAAGGCAAGGACAACACTTTTAAGCATTTTGAAGATCTTGCCTCAGAAAGAGCTCAGTGGTTGCGGTACAACTTCCTTCAATGCTAAAGAGGGGTGAAGAGCTGAATCAGCTTGGCTGAGATTTGAGCTGTGATCCCACACGTTGGAAACTTACACACTTCCCATCAGATTGCACTGTCCTTTTGGTACATACACAAGGTGTCAGTCATTTAGTGCAGTGTTACTGGTTGTTACGCTGCTTGAAAGCTTGCATTAGAAACTAGTGGGACAATTCTTTTCCTTTCTGTCATATCTCCCTTCTAAACTGTTTCTGTTAAACTTTGGAAACTGTGCTCGTGCTACAGCCATCTCACCTGGAAAACACACCACGGAACAAACAGAATTGCTGAACTCTCAGGGGTCGGGCATTGCCCATGCTCACGTGGCAGCTCAGCAAGTGCTGTGTGCTGCCTACTCTCAGTTCTACAAAGTGGGGGAAAAAGCCAAAAACCCTGGACCTGTTAGTAATTCCATCAGATGAGACTATGAGAGATGAGGCATTTTTGTCTACTGAACGTTGAGTGTGTTAGGTGGGGAAAGGGCTGCGTAGAAAAATTTTCACTCAGGTGGTAGATGGAATACCCAAAAGCTGCCCTCTGCCTATCTTTGTTGGCAGGGAGAAGGGCAATGTCATTAGGGAAAATCCTATAGGAATGCATGCAGGAGATAAGTTTAAAAGAATAAAATTGCCCTGCTGATCCCTGCTGCCTTTAAACACCACTCAGTTGCACAGAAATTTCATGTGGAAATTGCAAGTGGTTTATGCTGCTATAAAATGTGATTTTTTTAAAGGAAGTTAAAAACAGATGAGGTGGAGTGGATGGTAAAAAAATACATTTTTGCAGAACACCAGTATATGTTAAGATACTCCTGTTGCTTGCATAAAGCCTGGAAAGAAGCATGAATCACAGTAATCCATTTAGGAGATAGATACATATACACAACCTATTGCATCTTTTTTGTCCACTTACTGACTCTACTTGTCTCTTCAGTTCATTAGATCAGCTCATACATTAGTCATTTTTACCAGGGATTACTCACGTTTTGCCACTTTCTGTTCCAGGGAGGTTGCAGCGAGTCCCTTGGAGAGCCGTGTCCCCGTCTCTCCTTTCGGGTGCCTCGGCGTCGGCGCTCTCAGCCCGGTGAGCTCCTTGTGTCATGGTAGCGATCCCTGCGGCTGCGGCGGGCTGGACTCTGCTCCCTGCAGGTGAGCTGCTGCCCTCCTGCCAGCGGCTCCTTCGGGCCTGCGGGGAGCAAACTTCACCTGTGGGGCTGCCAGCTCCAGCAGGAGGGAGCCGGCCTGGCTGGGGGCTGCTGCCGCTGCTCACATCCGCTTCAGAGCCCCGGCTCAGTTGGAAAATACAATTCTGTTTGGTGGCAAATGTACTTCCAGCTTTGGGAAAGCAAGAAAATCTGTTCTGGAGGGACAAATATTTAATGTTTGTGTGCTGGCCCGTTTCCTAGAATCTTAGGATTAATCTAAAAAATAAGATTTCTTAAAATCTAAATGTACAGTTTTTGTCACTGCTTTCTTTTCTAAGTCCTCCTTGGGAGCGAGGTTTGGGGTTACCAGCATTGTGCTGTCTCCTGAATAAATGGTGAGGTTTCACGTGGGTAAGAACCTTCCGTGTGTACATTTGCCCGTCTGTCCTCTAAAGCCAGTTTCTGTCAGTCTTATTTCCATTGCCTAAATCAGCTGTATCCCCATGTACTTCTTATTCTCCAGGCCTGCAAATGCAGTTAGAGCAGGAGTCTGTTTTCTCAGTCTCGGAAGACAGGTGCACAGTACCTCATGCCTTGACGATTTTCTCATGCTGAGTGCTTAGAGCAACTGATTTGGGTAAAATTTTTCATTCAAAATTATTTAGGGTTGTTTCATGTTGTAAAACTGTCAACTGAAAATGAGGTGCTAAAGAGCTAATGTAGCAAAACAAGCTCAAGTCTTGTATTTTAGTTCTGTTGTGCTGGTAGGTGCAACAATTGCCATTGGAAAGCCCTGTGTGATTGAAATATTCATAATTTTAGGCAAGTGCTTTAGTATTTTTCTGCCTTAGGGATTTGGTAAATAAAATAATTTAAGGCGTACAAAGGCCATGGAATAGACTGCTATTGATACTTGAATAGATATCAAATCATGTTTCTGCTGTATTAGCAAAGCTTTATCTGAAAAACATTTGCTTCTTACCCTGTCTTTAGAAGTATTACAAGATTGTAAATAAATGGAGGGTGTGTGTCTTTCTGAAATATGTGTAGTCTATTGTTTTTAAGTTGTCCTCTTCATATGCAATTAAATTGCTTTTGTCTGACTTACCTACGTGAGGATAGTGATCACAGTGTAGAACTTTTTTTCTTGCGTACCCAGGCACATTATCTGGAAATGTGAAAATGCATTGGCTACATGTAGCAGTTTTGTAAAATTACAAAACATGAAATAAAGCCTTGGAAATGGCTCTACAAAAGATGTAAGTTCAATTTTACTTTTTTTTTGTATTAAGTGATTGTTAAGGATCTTAATGTAGCTACATTTGTATGTCTCCAGTGTAAATACTTGACTAACAATTCAGCCTGTAAGTGACTCTAGGGTAAAGTTTTAGTATAAGAGCATTTTTCATGATCATTGCTGTTATTGTAAGTAATTCTAATTCACCAGTGTTTGTTTAATCAAAATAGTCTGTTATGTTACTTTTCAAAATTTTGTGGCCTCTAATCTTCACAATAGCTTCACAAGGTATCTCATGATTTTTAGGAGCTTTTGTTTATTGCGTGGTATTGCTCATTTTTCCTGCTTCCAAAACCTGTGGATCAGTAGGTTTCATTCTCACAGGCTTGTCCTCTTTTGCTCTAGTGGCCATGCATTGCTCCATGTACAGGACAAGTAGAGATTTTGCCTTTTCCCAATGTGTTCCTGGGTTTTGTTGATCAAAATACTATCCTGATAACAGCCCATCTAGAATGCTTGACAAAGTGATTTAGTTTTTTGTAGGAGACTTCCTAAGATAGCAAAGGGAGTCAGGAACAGATCAAACTGGAAAATGGAGAATGAACCCCCAAACTTCATTGACAAAGTTAATGCTTATGTCTAGAAAGTATAAAAAATAGTAAAAAATTGTCTTCCAAAAGAATTTATGCTCCTGAAGCCATGAGCTTTCTCTGAAAATCCCCTTCCCCCTCAGATCTTGATTATTTTCTCAACAATCTAGTGATTTAAAATAATACCTGTCTTCTTATGGAATTATGTACGTGTCTGTGTGTAAAAATTAATGCCTTGTAACTTTTCAGCTTTCATAATACGGAAGAATTAGCCTGGATAAAAACATTTTGAAAAAGAATCATGGGGGGAAACTAACCTATTAGATACATTTGCAGTACGACAACAGAAGTCAGTGTAGCCTTTTGGATTTTTTTCAGCTGTGTTTTAGATAACTTTGTTTTGCTTCTCACAGAGACCTAATCTTGCAAGGCTAGAGCTTTAATGCAGAGCAGCTGGAAGTAGTTTAATATTGGAACCACTGCTGATTTGGTTGCATCCTCCAACATGACCAATCCTCAGTAAGTACCATGTGATACAACTTACTTTAAATGAAAGGGAACGGGCTGCTACCTGGGGAATGATGATGTGACATCAGGAAGCTTTTGGATTTGTCTAAAGAGTGTGAATTAGCAGAAAATACATGAATGATACTGTAAGCATATCTGAAGTGTTACTAACAGCAGTGGCTGAAAACTAGTATGTTGTTATTTTCAGATCTGTTTATCATTCTTTCTCCTGCCCCCAAAGCTGTCTGCCAACACCAGATTGTTTTGTTTGTTTTTCTTTTCAATCAAATCAGACTTTATCTGTCATCTAGTCTGTCTAAGCTCAATACTCTTGGGGGAGGGAAGGTTGCACCAACCCATGTCCTGTTTCTTTTATAATACTGCAAATTGGATCAATCTATGCTCTTTCATGCAAAACTGAATCAGCTTGGACTTACAAAGGTAAATGTCCTCAGGATGCCATTAAAGGTGAAAATCAAAGAAAATTCTTGATAAAATTAGCTTTTACCTCTGGGTTTCTGATTTCAGATTGTTTACAGAAGAATACAGTCTTGTTGGAAATTAAAGAATTTCATGACTTTCCATTATTTCTTACATATGAATAAAATAAAAGCTTTTAGATTGTTCAAATAGTACTTCCTTTTACCTCCTTTTTCTGCCACACTGTGACACAGCTGCAGCCTTTCCCTGCCAAATGCTCTACATATAACAGCATTTTACTTTCTTGGGCAATTCTGGCAGCAGTTAGCTCTTTTTAATTCAAGAATAATGTTCTCCATCTGAAAGGGTTAGTCTAATGGTGAGACTGACCAATGGGAACTTCCAACATGGAATTTTAGTTTCTTCATCCACATCCTTAAATTACATCCCTATACAAGATATACCAGTTAAGTAGTCTTCTCTTCTCTTGGAGGAAAAAAAGGAACTTCTAATCAGATTGCTTAAATTGCTGGAAGGTTTTAATAAGTTTTTTTTAAATAAAATAGAATTTTTGCAGTCAAATAACACAGGGTACTAAGAACTTTTTAAACATATCCCTGTGGAAAGAGAGTATCTTCACACCTGCTGTAAACCTATGACAGTAGCCTGAGATTTCTTCCAAAGTTACTAGGCTCCTCTGGAAGAAAGCTGGAGAAGTTTGTGATTGCACATCCTTGGAATCAAAGAGGGCAAGCAGCTTTGCTTGGCACTGCAAAGATCAGCCCTTGACATGCAAGCTGTGTCTTGCAGCCAAGTCATCCTGTGCATGCACGAATGGTAACAGAAAATTCCTCCAGAAGTAGTATCTTTTTCTAAATGTGGGAGACATCCACACTGTCAGACTGTTTTTACCTGCGTGGAGTTTCCATTAGTGTTAGTGGGCTGCTATAAGAATACATGATCAGATTTAGAAGCTGTACATAAGGTTAGTTAAAATAATCTTTATGGAGGAGGCCATAATTCTTCTGAATCACTGTTCCCTTTCAGAAGTATTTTGAAATAACTTATAACAGAATGATCCTTTTTAGGTAAATGTAACAAAGCTGCTGTCCGTCAAAACTATTTGAATCAGTATTCAAATTTACAGTGGAAGAGGGGTCTAACTGTACCTAGTAGTTAACAGTTGATTTGAATATAATAATTAAAAGGCCTAGCTGTTAATTGCTAATCAATTTAACTTACAAAGCAGTGAGTCTTTAGTTGACATAGTTGCATGCCTTCTTTCTGGTTTGCACAAATATTTTCCTTTTGGGCTGATCCATTTTTTCTCTATCTGTAACACAGCCATTTATATTTAGTGCTTTTGAAGCAGATTCAGCAGAGTGAAATGTTGTTCTCCTTTGTGAGGTTTCTGTTGATCACAGTGAGATCTACTAAAGTTTGGAGAGATTTGATCTGCCTCTTTAATTACAACACCTCCTCAATGACCTTGCAGAGGCCTTTTAAGTTGCTGGCTCTTTGGATTCTATGAAGCTCTTCTCTCTAACTTCCTTTTACTTACTTGCTAATTTATATTCCTTTATGTGTATACCTGTGTTTATTGCATTTTCAGGCCTACAATTGAAGGTGGTGTTTCAGAAGTTGAGATCATTTCCCAACAAGTGGAAGAAGAGACCAAAAGCATTGCTCCGGTGCAGCTTGTTAATTTTGCTTATCGAGATCTGCCTTTAGCTGCACTTGATCTGTCTGTGGCTGGGTCCCAGCTTTTGTCAAATCTGGATGAGGAGTACCAAAGAGAAGGGTAAGTACAAAGGGCAGATTTTTTTCATGTAGTGTAAGGTTGTGGGAATTTCGTGTCCTGTTAAACAGGAAACTTTAAGCTGGAGAAGTGCAGCCAGTTGTCCTTCAACTCTATGTTAAATCATTGTCACAGGATGGAAGAGACCTTTTCTAATAACACTAATCTGGGCTGGTTTAGAACTATTTATCATTTTAAGTGGTTCATAGATACTGTTTGACCACAGTCTGGAAGTTTTGTCTCAGGAAGAGCCAGATGAAATACCTGGCCTGTCAGACAAACAGAATGGTCTGGTGAAAACTCCCTTGAGGAAGGTGTTTCAGGATGACCAGAGTTGTCTGCTGTGATTCTTGTACATAATTGTACATCTCCTGAATGAATGAGAGATAATATCTGGTACTGCTGATTCCAGGACAGATAGTGTATTTGTCAGCCAGTAACTTGAACTGTGTCATTTGCTAATGTGAAAATGTTGTCTTTGATAATGTGCACAGTATATACCTATTGCTTCTGTTTTCATGGAATGATGGTTCCAGGTTCATTGCAATAAGAGATCTTAATCTGTTCAGAGCATCTGCCCAAACATAGCCCAGTGTCAGATTATGTAGCACTGTTGTCCTACAGGATGTTAGAAGTCATCCCTGGTTCAGGCTTGAAGTGGCTGTAGGTAGACTGCTGTACTAAATTCTTTATGAAAGATTTGGGTCAACTGGAGAGAATCCAGAGGAAGGCTGTGAGAATGATTTAGAGGCTCAGAAAACCTGCCGTGGAGTACTGATGGAAATAAGTGTGTTTCACATGAGGAAGAGACTGAGGGGAGCTTCTAAGAGACTTCAGTGAGGAAGGGAACAGCCTGTTACTCATCTCCGAGATGTTCAGGACAAGAAGTGAAAAACGTGAATTGCTGCAGAGAGTGGTGAGGGCAGGCAGTGCTGGTGTGTGTGGGAAGGAGGGGTAGAGGTGCAGTTGCTGGATGTCTTCAGGAAGATGCATTTGTCAGGGTGTATGTAACATCCCTTGGGATGGAGATGGGCTGAGCACTGGTGCTGCCCTCCCTGGTTCTGTGCCTCTGTTCCCCTGGGTGTCACTGAACACAGACCTACTCCACTGTAAGGTCCAGAGAGAGCACTTCCCAGTAAGCCATAGAGACTGTGCTCACTGCTGAATTCTTTCAAAGGTTTTATACAAGCCTCCATTTATTAACAACTCGGTGTGTTCTAACCTGTGCTCTGTAATCAGCAGAGACCCGCTTGATCTCAGCTCAGCAGGTATTCTGTGTGGTACTCAGGAAGCAAGGCATGGGGAACGCTCTTGCTTTTAATTTCTTTCCAAATTGGACTTTATGAGACTTCTCCAAAAAATTGTTATTCCAAACAAGGGGAAATACATTTCGAGTAGGTTATATAAGTACGGTACAACTGTAACATAAAATACCCTGCGTAGCTAAAGAGGCACTTGAAAATTAATTTGAGTATGCAGGTGTAACCCTCAGGCTATTTTGGTGTTGAGTCGATACCAGTTTAGTTCAAATATGCATTTTTAGAGATTTTTATGATCTAAAACTCAATTCTTCACTGTGCCAAAGGGCACAGGTCTTTCACTGTAACCATTTGAGCACCTTTGCTGTCTTAATCATGGAAATAGGCTTGTCATTCTTTTCCTCAGCAGAGATCTATCTCTTCACTCACACTTCTTTTGTAGTTTTGTCAGTCTCAATAGAAGTAAGCAGGTGCCCTCCACACCTCCCAGCTGTAGAGTACGTTCTCTGAAGAAAGTTCAGAACTCAAGTTTGGACATCCCAATGCATTTTGACTGAGAGTGTTCAGCTGCCTTGTGGGAATGGTGACTTCTTCCTTTCAGAAGCATCCGTGACAATTGATGCCCTGAGAAATTTAGGAGCAAAGCTGGGTTTCAGAAGCCCAGCAACAAAGTAAAATAATATCCCTGTACCACCTCCTGACTTGGTTGGAAATATGTCTTGTTTTATGAATGTGGTATAATTTCTTCCCCGTGGCCTTGTTCATTGTGACTGGCTTCAATCTGAGTGAGAAGGAGGTAGGGTGGGTCAGACCAGTTTGATACAGAAGCTGGCAGCCACACCTCCCTTATGTGCAGAGGGGAATGTGGAGAGGACAGCACAGGAGGTGGCAGAAAATGGCAAAAATCCCTGGTTTGGTTTCCAGCATCCATCTCCATGACTGAGGCTGTGTTCCCCCAGTGCTGCTGTGCAGAGTGCAGGTGGAGATACCAGCAGACACTGCTAATGCCAGGGAGTAAAAGATTCCATTCCCTGGAAGTCTGCCTTTTGTTGCAGACTCCATGTGTTACCTTCTGCATGCATTTCCCAGAGAATGTCAGGGAAGGTGCCAGCCTGCATGGACCAGCCTGTATTCTGTGTGACAGATATTCTAGATCTGCAGCTGATCTGGGCAGGCTGGAGTTGTTCTAATTGCAAGGCTCTGGCACGTGCCTGTGCTTGCTACAGGCTGCATCTCTCCACACGCTTGTTGGACAGCAGAATTGTCCACAGTCAGTAGTTCCTGGTTACTCTGGGCATTCAACAGTAAGTTCTCCATTACCTGGCATGGAGAAGCAAGTGAGACATCAGACTAGAGATGAATGAGAGGGCAAGAAAAGAGTCTTTGATTTAATGGTTTAGTTGTGTGTACTCCAAGGTGCACATAAGGTTTTCCTCTACCTTTTCTTCACTAAGGCTACAAAGGTGTTCGAGGTCCGAGGACAAATTTGACCTGGTTGCTACCTAGGGGAGCTTTTTGTTTCATCTGAGGGAATATTTCTCTTAATTATGCTGATATTAATAGGCAGTCAGGAATAGGTGGGTCATAACCCTCGTTGTGCCTGGAAACTCTCAGATGGCATCAAACCAGCTACCCCTCCCAGAAGAAAAGAAAGAAATGAGAAGGAAAAAGGAAGTAAGTTATGGTCTGTCTTTAACGTGTTGGACTGCATGTAAGCTGACCTTCCTGTGGCTTTAATACTGGAATAAAAATCTTACTTTCTGCAGTTTGATAGGTCTTTGCCTTTTCATATCAAATTCTCAGAGCAGTCAGTTCCTGTCTGTTGGTGTTGTTGAAGGAATTTTGTGGACAGTTTTGTCAGATGTTTAGATGACAATGCTTATCCCTGTGCTAAGCAACAAAGAAAGGACTGAAGATGAGAGGCACATTAAGCCTGTTCCTGATGTACACCTGTAAGTAGAAAAAGGGTAATCAGGCAAGAAAAACCTTTCTACTCTACCTGAAAACCTCAAACAAAACACAAAACGTGTTGTTCTGAATTTACTGGGAAGGTTGTGGCTGCACTGAACTCACTTTGCATGAAAAGAGTATGCCAATGTTTCTTTAAGGAGGCTAATCACCCAGAAGGGTGAGATGATTTTAAAATGTTAACATTGCTTTAAATGCCACTCATGGTTTCTTTTTTTTTCCAATCAAGTATTCTGTTTTTCAAAAAATAGTTTCTCTCTTCTGCTTTTTTACATCAGGTCCAATTAAAGTGATGGAGAATAGCAGAAAAACTGACAACATGCAGAAAGTAATACATGCATAAGGAAAAGCTCTCCTTCCTATATTTTCTATAAGTTCCAGTTAATAGGCATCAATCACAATAAATTTTTAAAAATTTGACAGATAGTTGCAGTGTAGTGTAGTTTATTGTGTGAATATGCAGGCAGACAATGAGCCTCTCTCTTGATAAAGATCTGTGTTTATTGGAGTTGAGAAACAAGTGGGGATGAGTTGAGAAACAAGATATACACCAACTTCTAAATTATTTGTTGTATTTGTTTTAAATTGCAGCTCTGGAGTTTTATTGTTAAACATTTGAACCATGAAAGTGTTTCCAAATACTGTGTTTTACATCAAAAGTTGTAAAGTTTGTGAGTTCACACATTTAATGCGACTCATTTGACATTAGCTGTAAATAGTCATGCTGTTGTAATTTAATAATTTATGATCATCTGTTCATAGCCTTAGATTTGTTTGGTCACAGCTAGAAAGTGCATTAAACAGCGGGGAATATTAGAAAAAAAAACCCATAAGGAGAGAGAAAAAGGAAGGGAAACCAAAACTGAACAGAGATTTACAGAGATGCACAAATTAACACAGAGAAGAGTTGTGAGCTCTCATTTTAAACTGGTTGTGAGAGTTGGTTGGTAAATGTATTCCTTCAAAAAAAATGATGTCTGTTTCTTCAGTCCGTCTTCTGTCACTGTACCAAGTAGGTGCCATTATTTTGCTTTTCAGATTCATCTTTCAGATATTACTTTGATTTTTTGAGGTATTTTACTCGTGCTTTCTACAAAACTTAAAGGTGCTTTATCTAAAAGAACTTCATTAGATTAAGTTCTCACATTGTTTTCTGCTTTTCTTGTCTTTATCTGGTGGCATAATTAAAAATAGTCCATTTTCTGAAAAGTTTTGTGCATCTCTGCAGATCTTGGATCTGGAATAATGGTGGATAATGAGGTCCAAGCCCAAGATAAAGTACAAAGGCTTTGGAGGGCAGAACTATTTCACGTAGTGAGCAAGCTCCTCTTTACAAAAGTGAGTTGTAATTTAGTTTTAGCTGCCACTCATAGTCAGAATCCAGAGAGATGGTGCAAAATCCTAACATGAGGATGCAGTGAGACTGTAGTGCTGATCTGTTCTTTGTGCAGTACTTTGTCACTGCTGCTCTCGGTGCTGTGGTCCAACACAGACCTGCACTGCAGCAGGAAAGGCACATTCAGCTCAGGGGAACCTCTGAGGTGCCCAGCTCTTCAGTAGAGGAAACGTGAAACTTTGGGCTATGTTACAGAGGTGTTCAGTGATTTAGAAATTTCTGCTTCTGTACACGACCTTTTAAAATTTTGTTTTCCAGAGTAACTCATTACTGTGTTTATCCCAGTACCTCAGTGCTCTGAGTGTGTCCCTCTGTGTATTTTATCAATTGGTAGAGAGAGCAGTACTGTAAGTAAGACAAAGAATTAATTTTCTAGCTCAGCGATTTTAAGGGTTTTTGGTTTGGAGATATTTCTGTATTTTTCCAACAGAACTTGCCTTTCCCAGGTAGTTTTTGAGGATAGAAGTGTAGCATTTGTAGCCCACAGGTCATGTTTGCAAAGCTCTTTATTGGAGACTAGAAATGACATGAGTCTAATTTGTCTGCCTTGACACTGGAATTAGTTGTCTGAATTGGGGAGGATATGGCTTGGGGCAAAAATTGAAATATGGATAAGCCATAGGACAAAGGGGAAATGTGGAAAAGAAGAATATTTGTCTGGAAGGCAAGTCTGTAAAAAAAAATCAACTAAATGCTGAGCAGCAGTGTATAAGCAAATCAGATCTTAGGATGGCTTAGGAAAAAGAGCAGAGAATAAAAGAGAGGCCCTTGTTCTGCTTCTCTGTATATCCACATCTTGAACACAAGTTCAGTTCTGATCCCTGTCAGAGAGGATATGGTAGATATAAAAGAACTGGAAAAGAATCAAAGACAAACAGTGATCAAAGATGGGATATGTCTTCCATTGGAGATTACAATGTAAACTAGGACTCTGCAGTCTGGAAAAGAGAAGGCTGGCTGAGATTTGATATTACAGTTGACTGATTGATATTCCAAAGTCTGTGACCCAGAGAGGTTGAAACAGGTTTGACACCCACACACCCCCCTCCCAGTGCACTCCCTAAGGTACATTAATAGATTAAGCCCCAATTCCAGAGAAACAAAAAGAGTTTCTTGGCACAGAGGGCAGTAGATGCCTGAAGCTACTTGCTAAAGGATGTGTGGCTGTGAGAGTAGCTGATGCCCACAAGGGAGAGGTTGAACAAGTTTGTGGAAGAGAAATTAATTCAAGTTTATTAAGTACAACCCAAGAAAGCACATCTGTCTCAGGAAGTGACCAAATGGAAAATAATTGGATGCTGTGAGAATGTTAAGGGGAAGGATTTATATGTTTGATGTGTTCTTAGTCATCTGCTTATGGCCACTATTGGAGACAGGATGCCAAGCCTTTGTTCAGTATGTTCTATTCTTATGTTTTTTAAAGGGAGTTTTTGAGGCTGATGTTATATTGCACTAAAGATTTTAGCATAAAAAGGAAAAACCTAACAAACAATTTTCTAGTGAGAGGTGTAAAAGGCTAGGTAAATCACAGGATGTCTGTGAGCAAATGGTGTGGTATGCACCTATAAAGAAAGCACAAATGATCCTAGAAAGCTTCAAGTACTTCAAATAGAGCTGGGAAGCATTCATGTAACTAATTAAGCCTATTCTAAAATATTATCTACTGCTTCAGTTGTGTGTATTCACATACAGAAGAGGCAGCTAGGATAGATACAGAAACTGAGTGTCTGTTCAACAAAAAGCATGGACTTTAATTGAATTACACACATGGCTGCCATTACTGTGTATAATGCATCAAGGACAAAATCCCAGCTAGGGAAAAGACCTAATCAAGCTAAAGAATAATATTGGCACAAGAATGAGTGTGTATAAACTGGCCATGGGTGAGTTTGGGGAGAAAAATGGGGGAATCTTTTTTGCCATTTGAGCTGCAGAGTTTTGCAGGAGTCTTCCAAGAAGTGCCACGGGGTTTGAAATAGTATAGGTTTTAGAGGGTAAAAAGATGAGAGTGTTGCCAATAGTTTAAAGTTCTGTGGTTAAACCAAGCTTGTAGAAGTCCAGAAGAGAGGTGCAGAGCTCTGTGTGTTCCTTGGAGTTAGCTGCTCCAGGCCTCCAGCTGCTCCCTGCAGCCTGCTGTGAGGCTCTGCTGTCTGTGTTGGCACAGCCAGATTTTGTATTGTTATTTAGCTTGTGTTCCTGTCACTTCCTGACCGTGGCCTTTCTGCTCCTTCAGATAGCAATTTGGATGTCATCCATCCTTCTGTTTTCTGACCATAACCATCTTGTGAGGTGCAAACACTTGCTGTTTAGCCAAAAGAAAGAAAGAAAAAAAAAAAAAAAAAAAAGACAGGGTAAGGTATAATGCAGATTTTGGGGTATTTGTTTACAAGACTAGAAAACAGAAACAGTGACAGCTGTTAACAGCTTGAAAAAACTCTTTGTAGTGGTTCCTTACCAGATAAATATGTTCAGCCTTTCCCAGTTTGGCCTTATGTTCCTTTTTTTCCAAGCTGTTTATTAGTAAGACTAACAGGATGATGACAGATTGGCTTTGCACAAAGCTATGTGTGGAAGTATCTTTTAAAAAAATTACCCCTGGTAAAATTCCACTAAATATATTTTAATGTCTGAAACAAAACTTTACAGCTCAGTGTCACCAAAAATTAAAAATTTCCTCTGCTAGTACATTTATTCACTTCATCCAGGCATTGCAAGAAAGGTAAATAATACTTCTGTTGTAGAGACAAAGTAGCTGAAATATCAGATAAACATGTTTGAAGTCATGCAGGAAAGTTTTCCAAAGTCACACTTGTCTGTGAATTCAAGCAAACACAGTCAGGACACCATTAGAATGTGTGCTTATTTTCTGAACAGGATAGGGGACTTTTTTATTTGTTTGTGGGTTTTTGGTGATTTGGGGGTGTTTTTTTGGTTTGGTTTGGGGTTTTTTGTCTGAAGTGAGAGAAAAACGTCTTGTGCTTGTCTATGGTTAGTATGAAATCTCTTCATAAATATATGAGCTGTAAGTTATATTTTGGTTTGTTGGGTTTTTTGAAAATTCTGTGTAGCTGACTTTCTAATCTGAGCTTAAAAATTTTAACTAGCTTTGCAGTGTCACAGGTGAAATGGCCAGAATTTGGAAGGTAAGTTCAAACCCACACTAATTCTGGTTGGGGTGTGTTTTTCTCCAAAACCAGATTTCTCATCTGTTGAATAGATGAGCCCTTCCACATCTAGACAGGAGTAGAGGGACTACTCTGCTAAAACGGGTTCCAGGGTTCCAGAAGTGAGATTTGTGTGTTAGCAGTCAGGTGATTGTTAACAGCCTGCAAACAGGAGTGTGCAGATGCCAGAGGCTGTCCATCCACAGGCCAGGTGTTAACAAAATCACCTTGGTGTAACAAGTCAGGATACAGAAGTGAACATGGTTCTCTGTTGGAATTCTTGGCTCTTTCCTGCTCCAAGGTCAGGGTGAATAAAACTCAAAGGGATGTTGTTTTCAAAGTCTCACTCTAAAATTTATTATCCTTATCTATTACAAACTCACAAGATGTGAGCTCTCTCTAACAAGTCAAGAAAGTGAGTTAAAATAGTGTCTGTTCAAGACCGTTTAATCCCAATTATCCAATAAACAGTTGACATCTGTATTATTTATGTTTTTGACCCAATGACTTATCACTCAAGGTCTGCAATGTGTGCCTTGCTAACCCATCAAAGAAATCACCCGAACTTGTGGAGGAGGTGAAGAAGAAGGTGCAAAAAGACAACTAATCCACACCCAAAGTTCTACATCTTGGCCCCCATATATCACCACACACTAAAATCCCAAACCTAAGGTTTTCACCCTGTGAGATCACACAATGCTATCCAAACTATGTCCCCATGATCTCAGTACTATCACTCATATTTGGAAGCCTGTTTCAAGGCATCAGGTCAAAAGCAGTGCTTCCCTGAAGCTCTGTGCCTGTCAGCACAGAGTCCAAAACTCTCAGCATCTGGAGTTCCCACAGTTCTCCAGTGCTTACATTTTAAATCCTTTTGTGTCACTTTATATATTTTATAAGTGTGGTACGGGCTTGACCTCTTAAGCTGATTGCTTTTTCAGTTGTGAACTGGTAGTTTAATTCAGAAGCTTTTTAGAATTGTTGGTATTAATATTGAATAATAATTCTGAACAGACAGAATAATGCCGTGTTATTTAGGATTCTATAGGTAATTAACGGCTTGAGTAATAATTATCATGGTTATGTGTATTGTATGCCAGATACTACAGTTGTTTTATTCTTACTGGTACATTTGATATATTTCAAAGTCTTGACTATGCAGAGCTTTTAGGTACTTGGGCCCTCTACTGATGATTTTGTGAATAGGAAAAGCTGCCCTGCAATATTAAAATACTGGCATAATGGGTCTTTTGGAAAAGGGAAGATAAATGTAAGCAGAGTCTAGAACTAAGCCTGTTCTGTTTAAACAGAGCCACCCCTCCCCTCATTGTTTTTAGAAATATCTAAAAAAAACCCACTCTAAGCCCAATCATAGTTGCATTAAAACAAATTGCCCTGTTTTGAGATGATGTAAAATAAAACTCATTAAAAGATCAAGTTGGCAAAAAGGCACTATCCCAGTGCCTTTTTTTTTTTGCCTTATGTTTTAACACAACCTATTTGAAACCTGGTGCATTCTGTATTCAGGCTGGAGCCATAACCAAGTTTAACCTAAGGGCAAGTTGCTGATAGTAACACTTGCCAAATCTTCTGCAAAGCTTTGAGAGTCAGTAGAGGTCTTTTACAGTCAGGCAATCAGGCAGTCTGCAAGTGATGTTGATATGCTTAATTCTGATAAGCTGCTCAAAAGTGTGGAGTCTCTGAGCACTGCTTGGCATCACTTTCTCCCTCATTTCTGAGTATGTCAGAGAACATTTTGTGATTTTTTCCAAGTGTTTGATTATAATGTGAGTTGTTGAGTCTAGAGCTGTTTATTAGGACTTGATCAGTATCATCATATCTTCCTGTGCACCACTGATTTCTGTGTAGTGATGTTTTAGTCAGACACTGGGGATACTGCACCAGACTTGCAGCTTTTTAAACCCTGGTTAATAAGTCATGTCAGCTTTTCATTACCTAATGTATATTTACTGTGCTTTGAAAATGTGAGGTGTCAGGCAACCATCCCATCTGAACTTTCTGAGGTGAGCCAGTACAGGAACCTTGCAGAACACTGTGATGAGGAAAGATGTGATACTGCATCAGAATGATACAGAGGGGGAGGAGTTAGGAGATGAACAGTATCAGGATGGGCTTTGTACTTCTGAAGACCCTGCTACTGTTATCCTATTACCAGTACTCCTAAAAGAAAAAAAAATATTTTTAACAACCCTCTTGTAAATGCATATCTGCATTAGCACAACACTAGTGCAAGGTTTACTGCTTCATCAGCTTCCCTCCAGAGTTCTGGTCCGCAGACCTCAGCCTCCTCACAGCTTCCTGCACCCTGCCTAAACCTTATTATTCCTCTGAGAAAGGGTGACCTCACCCAAAACAGGTTTGGGAGTGCTCCCTGGTGCATGCTGTCCCCCAAACTCTGGCAAGGTAATTCTTGGCCTGATCCACAAACAGATTGATGAGAGCTGGACAAACAGCCAAGCGAGAGCGCCCTGGCCAGAGGCCTGACACTTTGCCAGGCTGCATCCCTTTGCTACTGTAAAGTGTAGCTGTGGAGTCACTGAGCTGCTGCTTTGGTGTTTTCCACATTCCTGTCTTTCTTTTCCATGATGTCATGGACTGAGTGTTGAAACCCAAATTTGGCAACCCTTGTCAGATCTGTCTCATAGTAGAGCAGGGATAAAGGTGCGTGGCCAGACAATTCAGTAGCAGAGAAATTATTTTTAAGAAGTCATTAGTTTCTAAATAGCAGAGTCCTGCTGTGCCTTGGTATTTACTGATAAATGAATGCAGCATGTCTGAAAAAATACAAAACATGAGAACCTGTGAGACAGGAAGAGGGCAGAAATGTGTGTATGATGATTAGGGCCGCATGGCTCAGTACACTGAAGGTGTTTAGACACCAGTACACTCCAGAGCTGAGGAGATCCCAGGCTGAAAGTTTTTCTTACATTTCTCTTGGTAAAGAGACCAGTGAAAGTGAACTTTGCAGTCTCTGTGCATTGTTGCTGAGTGTATCCATAACAGCAGAACTTACAGTTTTGAGTTCATTGCTCTTTAGCTCTTTTCCTTTTCACTTCTTTTCTTTTCTTGTTTTTCCCTTAATTTTATTTCCTTAGATCTAACTGGCTAAAACCGTGCTGTGGGAGACGAGCAGCTGTGTGGCAGGTATTTTTGCTCAGTGCAAGTCTCAACAGTTTCCTGGTAGCCTGTGTAGTATTGGTGGTGATTCTTCTGACTCTGGAACTCCTAATAGATATAAAGCTTCTCCAGTGTGAGTAGGAGGATTTCTTTTTTTATTTTGATTTTTTTTGATTTTTTGTTTTGTTTTGTTTTTTCTTTAATTTTGTTGAAATAAAGGCTTAACTTCTTGCTGGGAGGTTTTTGAAGGGGGTGGATGTTCGGGATGTTTTTTCCCTACCATTTAAATGATAACTAGGCTAGGTAAATGTGTTCTTGTGGAACCCTGGTATAGTGAAGTCAGTCTCTTCTTTATTCTGACTAAAGCTAGGTCAAATAACAAATTCAGTACAGGAGAAATTTTCAAAGGGTGCAAGCAAAGTGTACATGCAGAGATTCACATGTGTTGTCATTGGTACTTGAAAAGCCCTGTCCTTTAACAGACATGTTACTTATGCACAGAAGAAAAAGCTGTGCATTGTTAATCTCTGATACCCATCACATGTGGATAGACAAAAGTGATGAACATACAAAAATAAATAGGGTACTTGGTGTTAACCTCTTATTAATTTACTTCTGCTCGAGTGGATAGGAATTGAAATTACAGCCTTCTAGCTTGTAATGCACTGAAATGAGACAGATTTTCATTCTACTTTTCTAACACACTGTGAGTCAAATAATGGCTTAAATGGAGGTTTGCTTTATCTGAATTCACTCTACACAGGTTCCACAATGGAAATTTTAATGCTGCTGTTTTGCTTCTTAATTCATCTTTTTCCCCCCTTATTCTTCTTTTCCTCCATTCCACTCCTTTTTAATTTTTTTTTTCTTTTATGATACAAAGTTGACATGACCACAGACACCACCTACACTTTCCCCTAAGCTAAATGTTGAGGAGCAGGCTTTAGCACCTCCATGCCATCTCAGACCTGTTGAAATGGAAGCTGGGGTTCTAGACAATCCCATAAATGCAAGAGTACATGGTACAAAAATGTGTCTGGTGTCTCCTGTGGCAGCTTTAAACTGAGAAAACCAAAATTTTATTTTGTTGAAGTTCTTTTACTGTTGCAGTTTGTCTAATTGATCATAGTGGAGTAAAGATTCAGGTGTTGCAGTTGTATTAAGATGACTTTAAGGGGCTTCATTGATAATTGCAGCCATTTCCTAAGCTCTGTAAGATGAATAAATGACTGTGTGTCATTGCATGTTGTTGCTCCCCATCTCCACCCATCTGTCCATACTGCACACACTGTTCAGGGCATGGCCACTCCCTTACAGCTGTTACTTTCTCTGCTCTCTGGTCACTCACCGTTTTTGGATGAGGAATCCGAGGATTTGGACAAGTCTGCCACTTTCAAAAAAAGTCAGGAATGCTAATTTTGGGTATGAGGCCTTAATGAGGAAGATGCTTTCAACAGGATTTATTGAGGTGTCACATCTTTCTGTTTATGTAGAGAATTTTCACTTCCTGTAGAATCAAAGGGTTTTAAAGACTGTTGATTTCTCTGAGTTTTAACAGTTTTGGTTACTCTCTTCTGGAAGCAGACATTTTGTCACCATTTATTTTCTGAAGAACCTTCTCAAGAAAGCTTTACTTTAGGAATCATTGCTCCCCTGTGTGTCTGGTGCATGTGACACTGCTGAAAGCTCTGCAGCTTACACCTTGTGCATGACCTGCAGGTGTTTGGTTGAGCCAGGTGCCTTCGCTGTTCAGAGGTGGCCCCTGCCTGGATAGTTTTGCCCAGGACCAATTCTGCTTCTGTTACCACTTTACATTTTAACTAATGGAACTTGCCATGAGGCTTCTTGCTTTTGCCAAGTTTGAATACCTTCTACCTTGTTTTCAATCAGTTAGAGACTGTCTCAGTGAGGCTGATCTAAATATTCTAGTTGTGCCTTGTAAGGGATGTGTGTCGCTTCACATTAAAGTTTTGAAAAGCCATTACACATAACTTTGTTTCTCAAAAATGTAATTACATGTTTAAAGGGTTCCTTATTCTTTATAAAACGAAGCAGTGCATTAGGATACCTTACAGCACATCACTGCCATTCTGTCCATAATAACAACTGCTAATCCATGCTATTGACTGTAATTACTTAGGAAACCTTCCTTTATTCAAAGAAAACCAAACCAACCAACAAAAAAGCAACGGTAAAAGAATCCTGGTGTTTTCTTTGGCTATGACATTTTATAGTTCTTCTCTCCTTTCGGTGTAGTCTTTGGCTGCATGATGCACTTCTCCCATGTACAAAGCTGTTGGTTTCATAGGTCAACACCACATTTGCAAACTGTAGGACACACACTGAAAAGGTCAGAGACCCTTTAGAGTATTTTAGCACAGAGTGTATTCATACCAGAATTAGAAACCCCAGAAAGTAAGGGATATGTAATAGGTCTTTTCTTTTAGGTCTCTGTTCTGTCATCAATTTTTTTAAGTCCGTCTTCAAAGCTCCTCGTATGCAATAATAGAGTAACATCGCCATTCCCGTGATGTTTTGCAAAAGCAGAAATAGATGAGTATTAACTCACACCTCATTTAAATAAGAAAAAGGAAAAAAAGAGTTGTGCTAGGTTCCTATGCCTCAGAAATACAGACCGTGCTATCCATTCCTCACCTTCAGCAGTTTTGGGGAGAAGGAGCTCAGTAAATGTGAGCGCTGCCCTCGTTCTGCAGTCAGCCGCAGCAGGTGCATGTGTAGAAGGCAGCGGCGTGGAGCTGAGCAGCTGCGCCCCGGCTGAGCCCTGCAGAGCCGTGCCAAGGAAACGCCCCCGCGCTGCTGCAGCGCCTCGGAACTGCCCGAGCCGACAGCATCACACACACCCCTGCAGCGTGTGTCTGCCAGGAAATCGGGAGCTGCATCCGCGGAGAGCCAGTGCTGCTGCTCCGAGCTTCTGGAGCGCTCCCTCAGGGTTTGTCCGCACGAGTTTCCAGCCCACCTTCCTGCTTGCTGGATCTTTTCTTGTCGCTAGGGGGCAGCTGGAGCCTTGGATGTCAGTCGAGCCCCCTTGGAAAAACTGCATCCAGAGGATTTCCTGTTATCAGGCTAGAGAGAGTGCCTTAGGAAACCTTACTGTATTGTATATTGCCGATTAATATGGTCCTTAATAATTTATATTATATTGTACTTTGCCGATTTTTTCACCTTTAAGTAGTTCCTCTGCTGCAGCGCAGCAAATGCTCTCATCAAGCCCCAAAAGAGCTTCAGCAGTGGGATTTCCAGTGGCAGGCCATACTCATTTCTTCCTACATCCTTCTCTTCTCCTTCCCATATTAATCGATTCTAATTTTAAAATAAAATTCTTCATTTAGTGTGCATACTGTGTGTTCTTGGGATGTAGTTAAGTCTGCCACAGCCCGCACCTCTGTGCACACGGCCACTGCTTGCCGTACACAGTCATTCTGGGACACTGCAAGACTGCACAGGATGCTCTAGTCTGTCTGCTGTGGAGATGCTAGATTCACAAATACGCTGCAGGAAGGAGAGGACGTTTGCTCTTCATGCCCTTAGTCCAGCCTTGGGAGCATATGGGAGTAGGAATCATTAGCAGCTCAGTTAGTGGACCCTGTCAACTTTCTGCATTTTTCTGTCAGCAGGAAATGTACTTTGAAGCCTATTCTGAACACTGGTTTTTAATCACCTGTTCCAGGCAAATACTGATCTGAGCTGAATTGTCAAAGACTGAACACAAGGAATCACGCAGGGATAGTAGAGCATTGTGTTTCCTTACTGAGTCCTAGATCTGGATTTTTAGGTACACAGGAATTAGTCACACATCTTGTACTAAAGCAGCCTGTGGGGTGAGAGCATGAAGCAGGGGCAGAGTGTCAAAGACCTGAGCTGTGTCTGCTGTTGCTTACCAGCAGCAGGAGCTCTTAAAGCTCTGGTGGTGAAGAGCTGCTAACGTGGTGAATGAGGGTGAGCAGCTGGCAGGGTTGGAGTTCCGTGTCCATTGCATCCCATCCTTTTTCTGGTACTTCCATTGCAAAATCTCAGCAAGCTTTATCATATGTAACATGTGGCAGTGCTAGTTATGCTAAACCTAAGTTGCACTCTGCTATTGTAATGACTCTTTGTTGTATTATGTTAATTGCAGTTTCAAGTGCTTCCCAGTTTGCAGGAGTAATTCACTGGATCAGCCTAGTCATCCTGTCTGTTTTCTTTTCAGAGGTATGTATAACCAAAATCTTTCACCACATACAGAACTGCAAAGTATTTTTATGTTGTCGCTGGAAATAGCAAGAGTTTGACTGTAAATAATATAGCACAGTGTATTTAGAGAAAAAAAATAAGCAAAAGTGTACTGCTGCTGCTTCCACCTACCAAACTAAAAAAATGTTGTTTAGATTAGCACTGTTTGTCAGTTGCTTAGAACTGGTAGGGAAATATGGAAGGGAAGATACTTCCTTACAAATTATAATTGGAAAACTGCAGAAAGAAATCATTATCTAATTTATCTCTTAATCTAGAGGCATTGGACAGGATAGTTTGATTCATTTATCAGTGTCACTGGGTATAAAATATAAGATTTAGACGAAGTTATGTTCTTCAAGAATAAAGATCTGTGGGAGTTTTGTGTTTTGAGAATGGAGTTATCTCCTCTCACAATTTATTAGGGTATATATTAAGGTTTATATATTCCATGTTTATTAAAGTTTATATATTCCATGTTGCTGCATACAGAACTAGTCAGAGAATGAAACAAATAGTGAATTTTTTTGCCAAAACGTGTATGAGTGTATGCACTGGAAAAGACTCTAGTCATGATGTAATAAATGACCAAACTGGGATAATCTGCTGTTCTGAGTTTTCAGCTTTGTTCCAGAAAGTCATTGGTATTGAGACATTTAGACTGCTCCTGAAATATTCCAAAATGCTTTTATTGCTATTTTTCAGGTTGTCATATGTTACTTATCACAAAAACAAGTTTTATGTTTGTAAAATTGGAAGACAGCTTGGACTTAAATTATTTTAAAATATTCCTTCTGGTTCTGTAGGAGAAAATATAATCCAGGCAGGTGTGTTAATGACTTCATTCTGTAGGAAATTTAGATAGTTAGGAGGTGAAGGTTACAAAACAGCAATAATCAAAATTGATTTATTGGATGACTTGTACTGAATTCATACTCATCATATATGGTTGGTAATTTCCATGGTGCTCCTAATGAAATACATTTATATGTATTCCTTTGTATTTCTCAGCAGGGTTTTTAGCTGGTGTTGTCAGTGGGTGCTTTCTGAAGGGATGGTTTGATGGCAGGCAGGGATCTCCTGCTGCTCTGCATCCCAGCCTTCTGCTGCACTTACACCAATAGGTCCCATTACTGGCCCCATCCTTTGACAGTGGTGGTGAGCTGTAGCTTACATGTAAAATGACTGAAAATAATCTCTAAGCAATTAAAAGAACTTGCAGTTTTTCCTTTGTGAATTGCATATCCTAATTCCCAAAGACTTGGGTTTACTAGATGTGTCCATTCCCATTAAAGAAATACTTTCCTCTCCCATCCAGAATCTTTCCTCAGTGGGGATTAGTACCCGTTATACCCTGGAGCTCCCTGTAATCCTAAGTTTCACCACAGTATCAGCTTGGAACTGCTGCTGGCAGCATTGCTGCACGACCTTGCTCACCTGACTCCTTTATTTCTGGAGCTGGTTTCAGTGAAAGCCTGTCCTGCTGCTGGAGCAGCCTGCAGTTCTGCTGTCATTCCCTTGCACTCTGCTCACACCTGGGGCAGTGCCTTGCTCCCGTGTCCCCCTGAGTGCACAGCTCTTGTTGGGATGTTTGTGGCACTGCAGACACATCCTCCAAGCTGGGGCTCATCTGGCTCAAGGAGGGAATTGATGGTTTTGGTTCTGCTGGGACAGAGTACCCTCCAAAGTGGTTGAGTATGTTGCAGGAGAAGAGTAACAGGAGTGTTTCACAGAGCCAAAGCAGATTCCCTGACTCACCATCCTCATTTTGGATATGTGTTTCTTTCCTCTCATTAGATATTTGGAACTACTGTGTCTACTTGCTGTTGTCATTTATTGTAAACTTATCACTCACTCCATTATCTACTTCTGTCTTCCAAAGTAGCTTCCTTCACTGATTTGATTATGGTTTGAATTTAGATCCAAGGAAAATGAGGCAAAAGACAGCCATGTGAGGTGCACAGACCAGGGTAGATTTTTGGATGTGCATTCTTTTTGCAGCTCAGAGACAGAGGTGGCTCTACAGAGCAGCTGGATGTGCTTCAGAGACCACCAGTCTGGGAGAGAGTTCAGGTGTACCTTTCCTGCTGGGTTTGCTGGGCTGGCCTTATGCCAGGTTGAGTTTGTTGAATTGTGTCTTGAGAGGAAAAACAGAGGGTATAATTTTCTATCATCCAGATATATTTTTTTCCAAAAACAGGTTACAAAATACTGCAAAAATTGCAAATGGCTTTTTTTTTAATCCATCTTAATTTTATTTACTCCTTTTGGTCCCTTCAGGGGATTTTTTTCCCTCTGATTCCCATACCACGAGTCAGCTGTCTTTAGGATCATTTGTTGGGAATACCATGTGTTACAGTGAGATTCTGCAGTCTCTGGCTGTTCATGCCAGGATGATATTCCAGGGATGATTAGTTTAATTAGTTTACCTGAATGTAACAGACAACTGCTGAGGATTGATGAGTCCTTCATCACTGTTTTTCTACTCAAAGCAAGGATTCAAGGTTTCTGATGTTCAAAAAAGGTTGTTTCCATAGCAGGTACTCTGTTCTAAGTTTGGATGTCTACTGTTTATTGTGTAATTTGACTCCCATTAGTTGTAAATATGGGTACACAATTCTTCAGAAAGGCCTCAGCTAAAAGAACAAAATTGTAAAAGAGTTTTTTTTTTTAAGACACATAAAACTTTGAGCACAAAATCTGAATGGAAGAATAGGACTGATAAAAGGTGGTGCTCTGAAAGCATTGCAAGTAATTGTAGTGAAGTTAAACAGGGATTGGCTTTCTGCTTGGTTAAAATGAGGAGGCAAAACGTGCCAGCAGCTGGCAAATGCCACCAGAAGAGCTGCCAGCAGAACTGATAGCTGCTCTCACAGCATGTTCCTGCTTTCCCTAGGCTTGTCTTACAGCCACAAGCCTTAAAGGAACTTTGTTCATTCTATACTCTGTCACTGTCTGTGATTTTCCAGCATTCAAATATCCATATTCGAGTGAAGCGTACATCAGCTTTGTTTGCTTTTTTCCAAGTATTTGAACAGGATTTACTGGTGGTTTGTCTCTGTTTACATACATCACTATGATTTGTCTGTGCACCAAATGTTACCCAGACATTAAGACAGAAGAGAAGAGAGAGACACTGGGGGAAAATCCCAGTATCAGCAGCAAGGCAGGGTTGGGATTGCACCCTCTTGAGAGGGCAGATTCAACCTTGGTAGTTGTCGGCTGAGGAAAGAAAAATGGGGAATGTCACAGAGTTTTGGTCAGTGGATTGAAGTCTGCTCTTAACAGTTCTATCTCATGGCCACAAGTACTGTGGCTGTTGCTCAGTTCTGCTTTTCCACTAGGACTGATGAGTCTGATTCTGTGTGCAAGAATGGAGTTCCTTGTTATTAGCTGTTTGCATTGCTCTGTGTGTGCTTCAGCCAGACCAGCACTCAGGCACTCTGCTGAAGGGAAGCACTTGAGGGTTTCCCTGGGAGGAACAAATCTTGTGTACAGAATTGCAGCTTTTTTATGGCATCTGTGTCTAAGAAATGAGCTCTCAGATTGAGTGGAGTAAGTCTGGGCTCCCAGCTGAGAAACAATCTGTTTCATTAGCTATGGCTTACAGGAGGAAAAACTCCAAGGCTTTTCCTCATCCTATATATTTAAAGAATGTGTTCATAGAAACCTGCCACTTTTCTGTTTGTTAATAGCAACTCTTGAAAGGAATAAAACTTCTAAAGGGAGACTCTGCTGTTAAGGTTCTGTTAAAAAAGAAAAACATCCTAAATGGCAAAACTAAGTAAAAATGTCTTTCTCATAACAAATTTTCATATTTTATGTTAGAGAAACTCAGTTGTGTTACTTCTGTTATATTATTTGTAAGCTTCAAAGAGCAGAGTGGAAAGATTATAATCTTCTATTAATCTTCTGTAAGCTGTGGTTTCTCTTCTGTGCGTTTACTTTTATTCCATGTACACACAACTTTTCTCATGGTACACAAATGCAGTTCATTGCTATATGTTGATTTTTAAATGGATTGACTAGTGGGGTCTAGGAACAAAGATAAAGAATTTATATATTAATATGATTTATAAAGGCAAACTTAGGCATCTTTCTTTGCTAGTGTGTATAAAATAAATTTTAATATACTGGGAAATTTCTTTACTAAGGAGTTTTCTGGCTTCACAAAGAAGTAGTTACCATGGAAAATGCTCGTGTAAAGTTCTGGGAATCTAGCTGTACATCTGCCTGAAATGCCAGTCTGCCCATTTAATTTCCAAGAGTATACCTATCCTACAGTGTGTTCTATCAGTGCTTCATCCGTGCTTTCATCTCTTGATAGTGGCAGTGCAGCACCTCCTGCCCCACATGGTTCAGAGAGAAGTGTTAGTGTTTGTGTGACCGTGCCCAGAGGGAACTTGCCATGCAGGGCTGCCTAAGCCCAGTTCCCTGGCCACTCTGCATGTGTGATGAGCTGTTCCCATGCCTGAAAAGCCCTCTCAGATATGTGCAGAATTGTCAGTTGGAGACTCATTTGTTTTCCCTTTATGCTAAGAATTAAGATTGTAAGAGTATAGGGAGAACAGAAGAAGAAATAGAAGTGCAGAGTCAGTACAAAGGTACATTTGGTTATGTGATGTCCTGGTAGTATTAATGAGAGAGAGCACAGTGTGTTTGTGTGTGTTCATGGCACCAGGCTTTGGCAGGGAATGATTTCTGTGGCACCATGAGCTGATGGAGCCCCAGCAGTTCCAGAGTGCAGGATGTGGGGGTAGGTTGTATAGGATAATGGTGACGTGGGGTCTGTAGTTTCAGAGCCTTGGTTGAAGAGAAGCTGTGTGAGGAGGGTATCTGTGCCCTGGAAACAGAAGGATATATTGGTTTAAGCATGCCAGCACGTTCCTCTGGGCTCTGGTGGCCTGGGGACAGCGTGTGCTAGGACAGCTCATGCAGTAGCTCGGTACCAGCACACCAGGAGATGGCAAAGGAGGATTCTTCTTCGATGAGCTAAGGCCTCTGTGGAGTGACCCAGATGAGAGGGGTTATAAATTACAGCTTGGGTACAAGGTGTTCTGGAAAGCTTTCAATAAATATTTGGTCTTATGAGGTATGTCCAGAAGGCAAAAGCTTAATCTGCAGAGATTCTGGAGCCTCTATAACAGATAGATAAGTTCTGTGGCAGAGGAAGAAAGGGAGGGAGGGCTTTTCTAAGGACATCCTTTCCAGCCTCCTCCATTCTGTGTATCTCCTGCACAATCCCTACCCCATCTTGAAATGCAGAGTTGCTCTCCTTTTCCTTGTGCTGCTGGGCCAGCTTCTCCTCCTGTGCTGCCTCCTTGTGATCTCTTCACACTGTGGATGGATTTGATGCAGTGACTCACCCAGTAGTAAATGGTATATTAACTGTGCAAGCAGAAAAGTACTTAAAATTATCTAATATACCATGCAGTCAGCTGACAAATGCAGATTGTGGGAATTCATACAGCTGGCTCAGCAAAGGACTTGGCCAAGTTTCCCTACAAAATCAGAGCGAGAACCTGCAGCATCACACATTTCATCATAAACTTCACTGCAGACAGTTAATGTCATGCAAACAATTGTGTGTCACCAGGAGACTTTGTCAATTTTGAAATTGTATTTCTGTCTGAAAAGTGGTTTAAAAATTTATCTGGGTTTACCTCAGCTTAAAGAAGTTAACAGAAATGTTCAGTCATTTGCCTTTTATTGGTGCACTGGACAGAATTTTATGTAATAAATTAACTTTTAGCAGAAGAAAAACATATTTTTGATACAACTAAAAAATGTCTGTGTTAAGGACTTTCTAATTAAAAAGATTTCCAGTGAAAAACATTAAAGCTTGCTTTTTTACAAGTACAAAAAAACCAAACTGGCAGTACTTTCCTTTAACAGCGAAGTGCTCACACTGATACTTAACACTTTTTTCAGATCTGTGTTCAGAAATGCAGAATGCCTGTGGTGTTATGCAGAACTATGTGTGTACATTTGCTACCTGCCTGCACATCAGTAGGAAACAGTAGTGCTAATCCAGTTTTTCCCTTTTTCTTGTAGATTCTTATACTTAGAAATGGTAAAGTTGTGACTAACACTGGTTTTGTCTGTGATGAATGTTTTACACTTGCATTTCTCTTTTAATTCATATGCATCTCTCAGTTTGGTCCTTGAACAGTAGGTAGGAAGTTTCCTGGGTTATTAATTTCTGTTGCTGTGTTTTTTTCAGATTCTGCTACAGGTCCTCTTTTTTAAAGTTCTGTACAGGGACAGTATACAATCAAATGCAATATATATGAATTTGTTTGAAACATATTTTTGTTTCAAATTGATTGCTTTGGAAAAAAGACTGAAGTGTTATATATAAGAAATACCAATGCTTTCATTTGCAGTCAAAGTACTTACCATACTGAGCAATCAAGGAGGTCCCCAGCACAGTCCAAATTTCTTTGGTTCCTCCTCTGCTGGGTGAGAGCTGTGGCAGTAGCAGTGGATGTTGTCTGTGCCATGGACACACAGAGGCAGAGTGGGGATGGCCAGGGCTGGTTTGGAGCTGTGCTGGCCCAGGGGCACTCAGTGGCCAGGCTGGGTTCACTGGGTCACCAAGGACAGACTGCCTTGCCTGCCTCTGGGCACTTCAGTGCTGGTGGGGTTCTTTAAAAGTGACAGTGCTGGTGCACAGCTTCAAGAGCTTCCATACAGAATAAATGTTTTCTAAGCTTACCCCCAGTTGTGCCCAGCTGGTTCTGAAGGGTGCACCTCTGGGATGGGAGGAGCTGCCTTATCCCACCTTATATTCACCTTCCTGCAGTGTCTGCTCCAGCTGAGAGCCAAGGTGCTGATCATCTGGGCACGCCTTACTGGACACCAACATCCAATCTGCAGTAAATGCCTGCCAAGTAGACTTCCAGTCACTGCTGACTTGTGCTGATTCACAGCAGCAGGGTGACAGTGAAAACATTTGTGTTAGCTTCCAGCCCTTGGAACTGCTCATACCCATTAGCATGGCAGTAGCACAGTCTGATTTAAATGCTGCAGTCAGGAATTAAAAAGGCAGGAAGGAAAATCCTTTTTACATTCCCTCACCGGTATGATGATAAATCCTATTTAGGGATGTGAGGCGGTGTTTCAGAGGTTTTTTTGTACAAATATGCTTCATTTTGATGAACATACCTTTGTGCACACCTGTCCAAAGGAAGACTTTCACCTTCAGTTTCTGTAAAGGTGTTAATTGCTCAGCCATCCTGTATTAGTTGCTCATTGACCTGGCACTTCATGAATACTGCCTAAGCATAGCAGAGCTGAGCTGTGCTCTCAGCAGGGTGGCTCTAGGAAAGGTGGTGTCCCCAGATTTATAGAAGGCTCTGATTGTCCCCATGTGTTTCTGCATGGCTGCCTGCTGTGGAACCTGTGTGGACCCCAGGTAGCTGATACAGCTGAACTGATGGACTCATAAGTAACTTGTGCTTCAGCATTTTGTGCAGCTCCTCAGTGGGGAATGAGGGGGATGCTGGCAGAGGAGCTGAGATGCTTTTGCCTGGCAGAATTCAGCTCAGGAGCTGTGTTGAGGCTACAGGGATGCCTTGGCTGGTCAGCAGCACGTGTACTTACACTGTGTGCCTGTGTCACTTCACTTTGTGCTGGCCAGTTTGGAGCCATTAAGGGACTTGAGCACCTGCTCTTGTGCATCTGTTCCTCCACATAATAAGTAAACCTTGGGGATACAGGTTATCATGGACAGCCTTACTCTCATGCTGCATTTGTAAAGTGCTTTGGAAGTACAGTGGTTTTAGGAGTACAGCCCAGCAGTGGCATTGGCACATCTTGCTGTCAATGTAGAGAGTATCATCTTTTTTTTGTAGAGGAAAGAGGATGCTGCATTTTGTCTTCTGGCTCATGCCTCCCTTATTCAGCCAGCCTTGGCCTGTGCCTTTGCATCCCCCATTTCTGAGAGGTGTTGGCTGTTTCACTTTCCTGCTCCTTGGTGCTGTGAGGCTGCTCTGGAAGCACTATCTGCCCCACAGCAGCATCTTCCCTGGGCAGAGCAGGGCTGAGTGCTGTCATCCAGGTTTGCAGGGAATGGAGCTCAGTCATCCCAGGCCACTTGAGGCACTTGGGCTCGTGGGGGTTGGCAAAACCACACATAGGAACACTATTGAACACTCCAGTGTTGTTCTGCAGTTAGGTGTGCTGGTATGTTGGGCATAAATTCAGAGTTGCTTGGGATTTAATTTGTATTTGTAATTTTATTTGTATTTGTAGTGAAGGGGCTATACATGTATTCATCAGAGTCACTTTTTTCTGCTCAATTCTGGGCATGGTCACCCCTCACACGTGGGCCTGCTGAGCACTGAGTCATTATGCTGTTCTTTTTTGGAGAAAGTAGCATTTTGGTGGTCTTTGTAAGGCTCCCAGCTGCAGGTAGACTCCTTATGTCTGTCAAAATCTGACCTTGTTGCTGTTGGCAGGAAACATCCCTATCAATTAGGCTTTTATGTGAGTTCAATATCAATCACAAGTTGACTGATGGATTTTTTTTGTTGTTGTTGTGTCTTCTGAAAGCCAAAATAAAAATTAGGAAAGGTGCCATTGGATTTTTACAGGAATTCGCCATTGCTTCATTCTGTATTCTTTCTTTATTCCTCCTTCTTAGCTGTTGTGGCTACTTATTGCTGTTTTGCTTCATAGAGAAGGATCACAGAGATATTTTTCTCCTTTATCCCATGATTTTCAGGGATCTTATAATAAAGCAACTGCCTTTGACTCCAGTGAAGAGCATCTGCTCTTCAGCCTGATGAAATGTTGTTGGTGCCTTTAGGCATCAGGAGAGGGCCTCTTCTCTTAGAAAATCAGTAAGCACTGGCATATCAAAGATGGCCAGAAAATTTTCCCCTATTCTGACTGGGAGGGCCCCATGGTGGGTCATATGGGGCTTGAGTCAGGAGGGTGGAGAGGGTTGGTAATCTAAATCACACAAATCTGAAAGCAAAATTTTAGGAAGATGGAAAACTGATGAGCCTTTGAACTTGGAACTCATTTGTGGAGGTTTTAGTAAGTCAATATAGTGGTTGGGCAGCAATATCTGCTTTTTTAATATAGAAATTTAGCTATTTCTAGAACCTGATTATTATTTAGAAGAAATGTATAATGCTTAAATAATACAAAAAAATATTCCCAAAATAGGTAAGGGACTAAATGTTTATCTAAGACTGCAATAACACTCATAATCTTTTTTCCCCCTAATCTGTTTTACTAGACTATTTTGAGGATTGTGGTCCTTGGCATATGGGATTACATTGAAAACAAAATAGAGGTAAGTTCTCTCTTGGTACTGTTTTCCAGGCAGCCCCAGCAAGACCATGAAGAACTGCTTTGGAAGGCTTTGTTATTAACCTGGTGCAATACAATATCTTTTAAGGGAGATAAATAGACACATTCTTCTCATTATGCATTATCCATAGCTGAGTGATGCAGTCTCGTTTTCTGTGAGAGACTTGGAAGATTGCAATATTTGAAAATATTTTCTGAAGGGACGGATTTTGGCCTTCTTGCTCTTTGTGTGCCTTTTGTTGTTAGAGCTGTGCTGGTCTAACTGGTGATACTGCTACCCTGAGATTAAATATTGTCACCGGAGTTTTATATCCCCATTGCCATAATTGAGTTGAAATTAGTTGAGTTAGTTGAAAAATTGCATGTAGTTTCCTGGTAGTAAGTACTAGTTTGGCAAACCCCCCATTTTGATTGTGAAATTGTTTTGATAAATATTGTAATTAGTACCTCAAATTAAAAATTAGGTAGAATGTGTATACTCTTGTAGAGAAAGGAAAGGAAATTTGTGTGTTATAAATAATACATAATCCAAATCTGACCAGAAATCTGGAAATAGGGAAAATTAAAAGCTCTTTCTTGATACTGTCTCATAAACCACTACTGTGCAGAAGAACCAGAAGACAATCTGGGTGTTCTTGGAGCTTAAGCAATGTAGAGACTTGCATACTTTTGTAATGAAGTTGTAAACATTTTAACTTGTTTCACTAAAAAAATGAAATGAAACTTAAATAGTTGATTCAGGGTTTCTTATTAAGGCTAAGTGCAGCAGTTTCTGATAATTCATTTTGGTAATTTAGAATAGTGATATTTTTTACTGCCCCACTGAGTGGCTGCAGTAAGAGGTATTTCTTTTCAACACACTAAATTTTTATACACAGTTCTGAATAGGTAGTTCTTACAGAAATCCATGCCCTGCCTCATTATGCAAACAGTTAATCAATGGGCTGTGGCAGCAGAGGGGGTCTCAGCAGGAATGGGAACGTGGTGCTCTGTTCTACCCTGCTAGGCCAGTGTGGGACAGACATAGCACTGCTGCCACTTTGCTCTGAAACACGTTTACTAGCTCATTTCTGTCTAATGCTTTGTACAGTTGCTTTTTCTGATCTAATCCCAATGCAACCAGTGTCACATAAATCATTCTGAAGGGTCCCAGTTGTCAAACTCCTTGCAAGCCTCTCTGCCCCATGAAAGTGAGAGCAGGCAGTCTTTCTGTCTAGGTGCACAGCCCTTCCCACACGTGTTGTGCAGCCAGGACATGGCCAAGAGCCATCAAGTCTCTTGGCTCCATCTTTTTCTACTTTTCTTCTTGATCTCTTCATTTATCCAGTAAGATCTATGAGTAGGGACTGCATTATTTTTTTTAGATGACATTATAACAAGTAATAAATACCAGCGATGATAAAACTCTATGGCTGTAATAACATTTAGACTATCACTTCTCCTTGGGGATTTTGGCCAGTGTTTCCAAATACCTTTCTCTCCCTCTGCCCTTCCACCATAGTTTTCTCTCTGCTCACCTCATAAAAAGCACTGAGGAATTCTGTTGTGCTACCTAAAAAGGATGCAGCCTTTCTGTGACTTGGCCACCTCTCATATCCCTTTCAAATAGGTACCATAATTGCATTTCTTTGGGGCAAAGAGGGAGTCCTTCAAGATTTCAAAGAGGAACAGCATTTTAAGGAAAGGTTTAAAATGATTTTAAGGAAAGGTTTGAAAAAACTGATTTCTCTCTAGGTGTTTGATGGTGCTATCATAATCTTGTCCTTGGCACCAATGGTGGCCTCAACAGTGGCCAACGGCCCCAGCAGCCCGTGGGATGCCATCAGCCTTATCATCACCCTGCGGATATGGAGAGTGAAGAGGATCATTGATGGTGAGTGGGGACTCCCTTTGTGACTCCAAGCATTACCTGGCTGGGAAAAAGAGGTTTTAAAAATACAGAAAGATTGATTGCTACCACTGTTCCTGTCATTGTCCTTTCTCTTAGATTCTGCTAGCACTGAACAGAAGAGAGTTATGACTCCCATGAAGGAGAGTAGGTCTGGAGATTGTGGCTGAATCTCTTGCTCCCTGGGAGCCTTTATAATTCATTGGTTTGATTTCCTGTTAGGCACCTTCCCATCCCCTGTCCTGTAAAGTAAATGCCCTGATCTGCTTCATGTCTCTTGCCACCAGATGTCATTCCTGACCCTGCCAAAGAATTGATTCCAGTCTGCTTTGCTGATGTTTGCTGCACCCTCCCCATAACCATACAGCCAGCTTTGTCTTGGGAGTTTATTTTCTAAGATTTTGTCAGTAAATAAGTTTTATGTCAGATTCCAGGAGGATTTTCTTGCCCTGGGGATTCCCAGCTGGGAAGGTGTTCTCTGCAGTTTGGAAATGAGGTGTATACTGGTGGTGTTTTGCACAGACCTCTGTGGGGATGTACCAGGGGAGATGAAAAGGCCCCAGCAAGTGAAAGTTGCAGAGAGCAGTCTCTGTGGCTGGGCCTGGAAGCAAGGACTTTAGTGTAGGTTACCGTGTGCTCAGCAGCTTCAGGCAGCTTAGGGAAAAGAAATAAATGAATGGTCATTTTGCCCATGTGTGAAAAATCAGAGTTGTTATTTTGGGTTTAAATGCCCAGCAAACTCCGTATTCAGACTTCAGGACAGGTCATAGCCCTCTGATTGAAGCAGAAAAAGAAAATCTCAGGATTTTGTGTAGCTTCAGAAAACATTAATTGCAGTATGTATTGACCAGCTTTTCTGATCAGTCTGAGTCTGCCATGGTTAAGAGAGGAGCAAAATTTCTAGAGCCATTCAGAAAACATTGAAAACTGGGCTATAACTTGAAGAGCTACAGAAGATAAATGCCCTTTTTGTTTCTTCAAAATATCTTTCTTAGTCTGCTGTGTCCATTAAGGACTGATTTCTTACCACGAAGTCTAGGAATCAAATGTTTACAGCTCTGGAATAGTTCTTTTCCTGAGGGAGCTGTGCTGTTCAGGTTTAGAGGGAATGGGACTGACTCTAAAGAGAAAATTTTCCTACCCAGCAATTCAGGAAATCTGTGGTAAATGCTGAGGAAGAGCTGTATTAGCTTGGAATCTGGGAAGAGCAGGCAGCATGCATTTCAGTTCAGCCAGGCAGATGGAGATCTGACCAAACAATATCTAGACACTGCATTTCCTATGTTAGAAATCCTCCCTGAAAAAACGTTCTCTAGTGCTGCTTCTATTAGAAATACTCCATTTCTCTAGATGCAATGGAAAGGGGTGAAGCTCTTTGGCTTGTGAAGGTTTTCTTTCTGATAAAAAAGCCAAATCACAGCTGGGTTGCTTTAAGTTTTATTTGTGTTTTCCAGCTTATGTCCTTCCAGTGAAAGTGGAGATGGAGATGATGATTCAGCAATATGAGAAGGCAAAAGTTATTCAAGATGAGCAGCTGGAAAGACTAACCCAGATCTGCCAAGAACAAGGGGTAAAGTTCAGTTATGTCTTTATTTACGCATATCTTGTCAAGGCAAATCAAACAGTTCATGTACTTCGCTGCAAGCTGAGCTTTGAGAAGTACCACTGGGACTTGTGCCGTGGGGTGACAGGTCTCAGTGCTAAGGAAGCATTAACTGCAGCCAGGATATTTTCAGGATGGTGTTTGTCAAACAGCAGTCAGCTGCCTCTGCTGCTGGGCTTGTGTCTTCAGAGGTGAGGAAAACAAATATGAGCAACAGAAAAGAAATGGTTCCAGTAGGTCATTTATTGAATGAGTACAGCTAGCTTGACATAGTACTAACATACCAAAGCCATTGTTGGAAGCTGCAGCTAATATTTTTAGGAAGTGCAGTTAAAAACAAATTAATTTCCCTGCTTTAAATGCAAAAGGCAGCTTCCCTGTAGGTCAGTCAGAGACTCTTGGCAAGCTCAAAATGTTGCAGTCGAAGCTTCTAGTTCCTGGAAGCAAGTCAAGATTTAAGACTCTTTCCAGGCCCCCAAATGTTCAGTGATTCAGTTTAGAGGTAAGGGAAGGTGAAGCCTGAAATATCTCAAGTGAATATATTTTACATTAAAATGGTGTAAAACCATTTTTGGGGCAATGAGCCAGGAGTTTTTGTCATTTGTCTTATGCAAATGAGTTCTTGACTAACTTGGTTTAAAGTAGAAAGCAGGGATGGATGTTGAGGCTCGGGGTAAGTGAGTGTTGAGGTGACCATCAGACCACAACAGGATGATCCCCAGGTGATTTATTTCTTGTTTCAGTGAAAGGGGAACTATGACATACTGTCCAGATAAATCCTGGAGATTTCTAGCTTCAGCTACCACTCCTGGCTTGTGGTAGGTACTTTTGAAATACAAAACCATCAATATGTAGATCCCCAACTGAATTTTTAGGTTTAGGTTCAGGTCTCCCAGATCTCAGGCTAGGATTCTGTGATGAACTGCTGGTGGTGGGTTACCTTGTCTGTGTGCTGCATTAGGAAGAGCTGTAGACACTGTGTCATTTCATAACACTGGTTTTGAGTCACTTATATTAACCATAACAAAGTTCTAAAGCTTGGCTTCTGCCAAAAATTATAAGTGCCAACTCTATAATAGTGTCCTTGATGGCAAAACTGCAGTCGTCTTCATAACACCTTTGCATGATGATGTTCAGTGATTTGGGTCTATCAAGGCTGTGAAATTGCCAGGTAAATGGTATACACTCCATTTTACAAGGGAGAGGTTCTCTCTTCACCAAACCCATTAAGCAAATCAGTGATTTCTTGAGTCCCAGTGCCGTATTTTGTCTGTCAGACCATACTAAAAGTCTTGACAGTCATAAATTGTAAAACATTTGTTTTTAAGAACTTTGCTATACAGCCAGATAACACTATCAATCTCTAAATAATTTTTGGTGTTACTGTTTCATAGTCTGAGTAATGGTGGGCTTGTTATCCCAGGTGGGGTTCAGGAACAACTCTCACTGCTCTTCATTCTGAGCCAGGTACTCCTGAATGTCTGACCAGAGTAGCCCTTAATCTGAGCTCTGATGGTTACAACAACCTGTGCATCAAACAAAGAATACTGCACTGGGTGAGCAGTAAATCTGAGAAAACAGAGCAGGTTCTCTGGCAGCTTTCATGTGTCATCTGCTATGGAAAAATATACTCTATATAAGCATGACAGCATGCTAATCCCTCTTACTGACCTGACTTGGTGCCAGACAACTGTCTCAGCTGTATAATATCAGGTAATTGTACTAATTTGCTGCAGCTAGCAACATAAGACATTGACATGAGTACTGCATCCTTTATTTGTAAATTATTAACTTCATAATTCAGTCAAGAACAACTTGTCAGCATTATAATGTTCACATTAATGTTGTGTACAACATCTGATGGGAAAAATGGCTCCTAATGGTATTTAATGTCTAAAATTCTGCCAAGTTTTTGCATTTTTGTTTGATCATCTTTCCTGAGCTTTCCGAAGGATTGCTTCTTTGTGGTATTTCTGTGTGCTTGTCTGTTTTTGAGGGAAGGTTTTCCTGCAGTAGTCTGGCTGTGCCCAGAGCAGAGTGGCAGCCAGGAGGATTCCAGGCTGCCCTGTGTGGTGCCAGCTGTGCCAGGGCAGGTGGGTGCTGGGGGCTGCACTGCCCACGTGGACAGAACAGACAAGTCACCGTGGTTCCCTGCAGCCCAGCAGGGGAGGCTGGCACTGATTCACCCTGTGCTGCACCTTTGTGACCACACTTGTGATTTGCATTTATTCAATAGTTAGAGAGGGGGCTGGAATAGTCCTGTTGGAAAGGTTTCCCAGCACTTCCTTTTCTGAGATCCTGTGTTTGGTTTCTTACTGCTTTGCTGCTGCTCAGGCAGTTGGGTTTAGAATTCTCAGCGTCTGGCATATTCTGCAGATGAAATATCTTGAAAGTTTCAAGCAAAGTATTAATTATTTCATTAGAGGAATTGGGAAAAATAGTTAGCCTATTTTGCTTGGAATTTAAAACAAAAATAATTTGTGGCCGGTTCTCCGAGTAGTCCCATGCTGATTTGAAGCTGGTGCTTAATGCTAGGCAGACAAAAACAGAATTTCTGTTTTAAAAATTAAAAGCAGGAAAGATAGAACCTCCCTTCATCTTTCTAAATTCTCTTTCTTTTGTCAGTGTGGGTTTTTTGACCAGTGATGGGGTATCGCAACTGTAAAGTACATTTCCATTCCTGGCTGACATTGGAGATGTACTTCTGCAAACATGGAAACTCTTTCCACATGTTGCTTTTTGGCTAGCTGTACACCAGAATATATTTATAAATTATACTGGCACACACCACCACTTTGCTCTCTGTAATACCCCACTGCAACTGTGTGGATAGTTTGCTTTTTATTTATTCTCCATTGGCCAAAAAAGAGGTTGTTAAACAGGAATGGAGCATGAAGGATTTCTACAAATGGACAAAAGTAAAGGAAGTCTCACTGCAGTCACTGTCAAAAAGATGCAAAATATATTGCTGATAGTTTTGTTTTATCAGAATAACTCAAATTGCAAAACAAAGTTCTGAAGTTTCATTAGCTACAAATTCCAGTCAGGGAAGATTGCTTTTTTTCTTTGGAATCACCTGTAAAGGAATTTCCATTGGTGATAATAGAAATACTTATTGGATCCTCTCTGCTTAGCTTTCATAGAAGTAATTCAGCTGAACACAGCCCAGCCAGGAGTATGTGCTCAGCCTTATCACACCAGAGCTCCTTTTCTGTCAGTTCCTGTACAACTGGGGTTTTCATCATTCTAAATACTGCAACAACTATGGAAGCTTTAAATTCTTTTTTTATCTTGGAATATAATTTGTACAACAGCTGCCAGTTTAATGACAGGGCTATTTAGCTGGTAAAATTACCTATCGGAGAAATAATGTATGCTATCCTCTTGCAATAATTTTAATTTATTTCTAACTACCAGTCATTTTCTTGGTGGATGGAAGGCAGCCAAGGTCATCCCGTGTTTTATTCTACCCATAAATCATTAGTTTGCATCTGTCTCCTGATTTTTATTGTTACCAACAATGGCTAAACTAATGGAAATAAACATTGGATTGTATCCCAGTGGCAGATGAGTTTTAGGGCAGGGCATTCTGTATAGACAGCACTAATAGAATTGAGCAAAGTTATTGCTCCTGCATTAGACACAAGCTTCTGGCTAAAATGTTCATTGATCTCTCAGAAACTGTGTCAGTCCTACTCTGTTGTTAGACCATTAAAGGGGAGTACTCCATGATTCACTGCTAAGTCTCTTTTCAAGTCTTACGTGTGTATTATAAAATATCTGCTAGAATTGGTGGCCCACTTCATAAAAGCAGGCATGTAAAAGGACATGTTATCTAGAGCTCGGGGTAGGTCTGTCAATTTACCTGCTTAGAAATAATCACCTAATACATTATTTGAGTCAGGAAGTGCACAGGAGTGCCCCATAATTCTTTTTGGTTTGCTTCCTGACAAAATATGGCCAGGTTTGTACTGCAAGAGGACATGTAACAGATTTTGAAAATGGTAAGTTTAAATTTTCTCACTGATGAACTTTGTCTTCATGCCAGACAATCTAGTTACTCTTTCTTCTATAAAGCATCCTATAGCTCCCTTTTTCTTGATAATGAGTGTATGATCACATCAGCCATATGTATTACACCTTCACTGTCTTCAGCTCCATCGTGGTGGGGTGTCCCCAGACACCTCTCAGAGTACACAAGCATGGAGTGTGCACACTGCCTGTGGAGTACAAGAACATGGGCAAGCACTGGAGCATCTTGCCAGGGAGGTGGTGCTGTATGCACAGCCTGGAGATAGTCAGAATTTTAGAGGACAGGCTTTCAGCAACCTGAGCTAAATGGAGCTGCTTTAAGCAAGGTGTTGGACTAGATGGCACTCCCAGTTCCATTTCAGTTTAGATTATTTACTGGAATTCTATGAAGTTTTCAAAAATATTTCTCCATTATGAAGTATGTTGGAACTTACTGGTAAATACCCACCAGAAGCTACCAAAGTACATGTAATTAAGGAACATGAGTGTCATAGGTGTCCTGGTAAATACAGTCAGTAACAGTTTCAAGTGGACCAGTGCTCTGTTTGTAATTACCATGAGCCAGGAGGTGGTTTAACTTTGTCTCCTTGGTCACGAGTTATCTTCCATACAAAAGCTTTTTTTTGCTCACTGGCTCTCTGTGAGGTTTGCAAGGTTCTTCCACAGAGCTGATACCTATGAGCTAATTTAAACAAATCAAAACATGTGTTTAAGTTTATATGCCTCATTTTTTCTGATATGTGCAATATGCTCCCGTACTACAGGCTTAAGGGAAGGATGGTGGAGTACGAACCATGGTTTCTTCAGTCCAGTTCTGCTGGTCCAGATGTACACTGAGATCGCAACATCGCTTCTACTGAAATAGGAATTTCATGTGTTACCTTGGCTCAGAATTTTAACTTTAAAAGACTGTTACATTTTGTACCTCCTAATGATTTATTTTAGCTGCTCTGGACTGCCTGAATGCAGTGAGAGCAATCTTGTTACCTCCTGTCAACATTAGAATTGCCTGAGGTCAGTGTGCAATGTAATCTTCAGTAGATAAAGGCACCTACGCCCTGATTTGCTCATGCAGCCTTTCATTGCATTTCACCTGTAAGGAATGTGCCCTTAGACTTAGCCTTTGTTTTGGGGGGTTGCTTTCAGTGACTGACACTGTATTCCAGCGCCTGTAGGATCCTGGGATAATTGTTAGGAAACAATTCCTGCTGAACCAATCTCCACTGTAGATCCATGCCCTTTATGAACAAAAATTCTGTCTTGTATGTGACGGGGGCCCATCAGTGTCCAGGTTTGGTGCCTGTGACAGCGTGACGGCGGTGCCAGCTCAGTGCCTATGACAGGGTGACAGCGGTGCCCGGTCCGGTGCCTGTGACAGGGTGACACCGGTGCCTGTGACAGGGTGACAGCGGTGCCCTGTCCGGTGCCTGTGACAGCGGTGCCCGTGTCGGTGTCGCCGTGCCCGGTTCAGTGCCCGAGGTCGGTGGCGCGGCTGCAGTTCCCGCTGCGCTCGGCAGGTGGCAGCAGAGCCGCGCTGCGGGCCCGTGTCCCGGTTTGGGACGGGAGCCGAGCTCCAAGACAAAACTCGGGGACCGTGCCCGGAAAAGCTGCCCGGCCTTAAATACCGGCAGCAGCCTGTGCTGTTCGGAAATGCTCACTTTGTCTCCAGAACTGTGAGTGGGAAGGAGGAGTCTGGGCTCTCCCCCGTTTCTGCTGTAGGCCGATTCTCCTTCGCACTTGTGTAATGCAATGATGCATCCAGGCTTGATTGTTACAATGCTCAGCAAATCTTTATAAGCGCTGAAGTACCTTAATTTGGAGACATAGTTACTGAGCTGACTTACAGCTAGTTCTGTCTGCTTGTGTTAAAAAATGCCTGTCAATTTTTCTGTCTTCCATGAAAAAAGGAAGCCAGGCCATACCTGTAGTCGAGAATTAAGCATTTTAAGCATTTTGTCATTTTTCTGACACATGTGAATGCTTTTGAAGGGTGAAAGGTAGAAAAACGGAAATTATGTTTGAGCTAGACAACGTGAAAAAAAAATCTCCAGATCTATTTTTTGCCTATTATGTTTGAGTCCATTTCTTCTGTTAAACCAAGGGAGTGTCTGAAAGGGTATCTTTCTCACTTCAAAGTGGAATATAAGGTATTCCTTGTGGTTCCTTGTTTTTTCAACTCAGGGATAAAACCTAAAATTCCCTGTGTTTATACTGGCTCAAGCACCTTGAGCTTCAAGATGCTTCAGGCTGGCTGGGAACAGAGTTGGCAGTGCCAGTTCTTCCTAGCAATGGGTTAACACAAGAGCAACCTGCAGGATCTGCCATGGAGGCTTCATTGCAGGAAATCAGGGAACAGGGCAGCATTTTGACATTTGCTAATTGCACCTGACTTCTGACTGCCACTGCCAGAAGACCTTTGGTTAAATGCAGTGAGCACTTGCAGCCAGCTGTTTGCAGCTGTACACTGAATTGCAGATGGAGGAAAAGCTGTGTGCTTTGTTAGAGCCCTGGATTAGCTGCTTTCAGTGGGATCTGGAAAGCTTGAACTGCCCTTTGGCTTTTTAGATTTGTGTCTTGCAATGGGTCTTCCAGTTACTGTAGTTCCTTCCCAGATGCTCTGAAGATAGTCTTCAGGTGTGGCAAACTGGAATCCCTTTTTCTTTCCTAACTGTAGAAATTCTTTTGGTTTCCCCCCCCTGTTGTTAACACCGTGTCTGAAGGCAGTGGAATGAATGGGGAGGGTGTGGTGATGGGTTCTAAAATCTGCCAGTGGAGCTGATGTGAGTCACACCTGAGGGGCGAGAGGCACAGCCAGGTGCACTCAGCCAGGGCTGTTCCACACCAGTTTTCCAGCATGGAGGTGCCAATTCCCTGTGTACTGTGAGTGTGGAGTGGCAGCTGCTCTGTCCTCCTGCTCTGCCCTGGCTCTTCTGGCCCTGAACCAGGGGAGGCCCAGCAATGCCACATTTGAATGCTTGCCTATTACTCACCTCGTTTGTGTTTCCCTCTCAGACTCTAGAATTGGACATGTCTTGGTCACTGCTGTACTACTGATTTTAAAGAATTACTCTTTAAAAAAGAGAAACTCTTCCTTGCAGCCCCACAGCTGCACTGCATGGCACAGGGAGTTTTGTTCTGCTTATATAAGGGTTTAAAGGGTCTCTGCAGCCTTTCCCAAAAAACTGTTTTCCTTCTTGCATTGTGGAAGATACATGGCCATCAGAAACAAGAGAAATCTCCTGTATCCCTCGGTCAGATTGTACCTGGTAGCTGCTTTTTGTCAGGTGTCTGCTTTATAACACTAGTCATAAGCAACTCCCCTCATGTGTCCAGAAATTCTTTAACATGTTTGAGAGGAATGGCTAGAAAAGTGGTAACCTTCCCCAGGGTTTTCTGCACACTGCTGAGTACAGAAGATTTCAAGTCAGAAGAGGACTATAGTATCCTCCCCTTGTCTAGTTAGTGAGGGAGGACCATTCTGGCTGCTGCTCAGAGACTCCCCTCCACTGGAAGCATCATTACAAACTCTAGTTAGGGATATTTGTCATGAACCTAACTCCCTAAATGCCTATTAAAAGTTGTCTCTTTCTATAATGGTTACATGAGGTTGGGCAGTAAGACTTGTTAAAATTGTCTGAAATCTTACCTTCAGGACATAGCTGTGCAAAATAGAAGAACAGCATGAGGCAGTCATTGTCTTTATGTGAGAAATGGTCCAGCTCACATAGGCTCTGGGAGAGCACCACCAGCTTGGACTCATGTCCTGGCTTAACCACACTATTTGTTTTACCAGACTGTAGTGTTTAGTGATAAAATGAGTAATAGGTCCCCAGCTGTAGGATATAAACATCTGGCTGTGCTCACATGACATCAGTTTGTGGTGTTGTTTTTCCCTCTAGTTTGAGATCAGGCAGCTGAGGGCCCACCTTGCTCAGCAGGATTTGGACCTGGCTGCAGAGAGAGAGGCTGCACTGCAGGTCCCACACGTGCTGAACAAACAGAGCAGCAAGAGGTACAAGGTGGTGGCCACTGAAGACTCGGACGATGAAGCCACCGAGAACATCACGGAGCTGCGACCTGCACGAGGTGAGTGCTGCCTGTGCACGCTGATCCTCCACAGGGGATCCCACTGAACACCTCCAGTCCAGCAGGGATTGATTGCTTCCCTGCAGCTTGCCATTTCCCATTCCTGCAGAGAGGCTGCATCTGCTCTGAAGGGGCAGGAGCTGTTGTAGTTGGGAGCAGGTTCAAAACGGAGCCAAAGAAATGACAGGGGAAGAAAATGGCTATGATGTACCTCCCCACTGTCCTCATGATTAGATTCATCAAACATTAGCGAAAGCAGCAGCCAAATGAAAGTTGGCCAGAGGATAATCACTTAGAGGTAAAAGCAGGGAAATTGGGAAGAACGTTGAAAAACAGTTTTGGTCTTTGGCCACTTGCATTTCTGCGGTTTGGAGAGGACTCCTGCATCAGGCTTGCCTTGCCTGGGCTGTGCTCTCAGCAGTTTCCTAAAGCTGCCAGTGTTGGGCAGGGCAGCACTGGTGCCAGGAAAGGAGGGAAGTGCAGTGTGGTCATCCTGCTTGCATGTCTGAGTGCCACGTGGCCATGGTGAGGAGCACTCTGCTGCATCGGGGTGTCTGCTGGGCAGCTCTGTGGTTCAGGGGGATAACAGCAGTTAAATTTACTTGGAGCAGATTTTATTATGTAAGTGCTAGACCTGAATTTTTTTTCTGGAAAAAGACAAAGCTCCTTTCCTATGATCCACCAGCCCTTCCAGTGGAGCGCAGAATGTCTCCTGGTTTAATGTAATATTCCTGAGGAGAAAGCACCTTCTGCCTCAGTGGTATGTTAGTCTTCCTTGGGCATCTTAGCTTAATTATTGTCAATCTGTTGGAATTAGAAGTTTGCACGGTATCTTTATGTTGGTCAAACTCCTTAGAATTCAAGGGACAGATGCTTTAAAAGCTGTTAGACATTTTCAAATTATAATCGTTTCCTTTCTTTACAGAGTAGCAAAAGCATGTAGAAATTGTTTTGGTTTTTTTCCTCTTTATAGTATCTGAGTACTAACTACAGTAAAGTCATTAATTATTCCTGATATGAAATTGTATTTAAAAGCAGACAGTTGAGCAGAGTGACCCCTAAAATGTATTTCCCTCTTTTTTGTAGTATTTCAGAGGCTTCCCCAGTGGATATATTATAATTTATGCATGTGTTCTTTGTGGGTTACATTTGGAACCGAAGAGTGGTGCACAGTATAAGGAGGCTTGCTGCAATTTTAGTGCTAAGGAGGTTGATCTAAAAATTCTTCTGTCCAAGGTGTTCATTCCAACATCCAGGTTAACAGAATTAGTCATTATTCATGTCTTCCTGTAAAATGCTGCCCACACTTGCAACAACGTAGACACCCAGTCTTCAGGATTGATTTCTGCACTTAGGTTACATGATTAGAGGGGTTTGTTCTTTTCACTGAAAAAAAGACACTCAACAAATAAGAAAACATGGATTGCTTCACATATTGGGTAAGGTGCAGTTATGTCATATTTAACCATTTTTCCTGAGTATGCAGAATAAATTACCGATTCCTAGAGATCATCTAAAAGTACCAGATGAAATGTTTCTTGTGCACTGTATTATGTATTGCATACAAAGTCCTTGTAGATGCATTAAGTGCTTGTTGTCAGAACCTAAATTAGTGTGAGTGTATTTGAACAAGTAGTTTCTGTGGAATGAGGCAGGAGCTGGACAGGAGAAATTCCCTGTGTTCTTACCACAGGGGCCAGCAGTCTGTGGTAGTCCATCATCAGCTGGGGCTGCCAGCCTCAGACTGCACACACCACACACCAGCAGAGCTGTTCAGTGTGCACAGCCCGGGCACAGGCAGTCAAGGCAGAGGATTTCACATGGCATTTCCGGGATAACTTTGAAGTGCTGGCTTAGGGATTGCTTCTCTGTAACTTGGAAATCTCATCTACCTCTGGGCAATAAGGATCCTGGGTCAGCCCTGCCTCATTCTTCTCCCTCCCCACCTCGACTGGGGCGTCCTTCTCCAGCTCTCCAGCACTAACTTTTACTCCCAGTGATACGCTGGCAGTTGCTGCAGCAGCTTTCACCATCCCCCCACCTGTACATGCTGGCAGTACCTTCTCATTCTGCACCTCCTGAGCAGTGCAGGTGTCAGCCAGAGCTGCCTGTGCTGTGCCAGGTGGAAGCAGGGCACGGCTGAAGGTGCCTCCGTGTCCTCTGTGTGGGAAGGGCATATGCAGCTGCTGTGGGATCTTCCCCGCACCTGCCTCAGGCATGTGAAACACTCAGAGATGTGGCTCTGCAGAGCACAGGCAGACAAGACAATTCCTGTACCCTCCTGCCTGTCCTGCAGTCACACTGGCTGTGCTGCCTTCAGGGCTTCCCACACCATTTGCTCTGCCTGGATTTTCAGCCACCGATGTTTTAACACCTGACCTTTGGGCCAAGGGTTATATTTTGCAGCTTACCCTGTGTGTCAGACCACGTTAGGGATTGCTTTGCGACCGTTTTCTCTAAGCTGTGTTTTTCCTCCTTAAAGATTCCAGAGTGAGGGCTGCAGCTAATCATTCTGAGTGTCACTTGGCACTCGTGAGCTCTGAAGTACACCTGCCATGACCTACTGCACTGCCAGGGAGAGGAGAAATGAGGGACCAGGTCACTTCCACTGTCGAGAGGAAAGCAGCAGTTCAAAGCCATGATTCAGCTGTTGGGCAGAACAGGCTCTGATGTGCTGTTCTTTTATGCTTTGGCAGAACATCAGCCCTACATACAACACCTGAGGCTCCGGGATGGAATGGAATGCGTGTGTTTTTTCCAAATGAAACTGTCGGCCTTCAAAAAATCCCTGTCTTCAGAGAGCTCTGAATTCTGCCAAACCAGCAAGCTTGAGTTGGCTAGAGAACATACTGCATGAGAAAATGGGATATTCCATCTCAGGCTAATCTTATTTCCCCCATCTATATTGAACAATGGAAACATTCAGTGCAGAATTCTTCACCATGAAGGGCTGATGGAATAAGAAAGCATTGATACTTTTTACTCATTTCCCTACCTGGAAGTTTTATGGGACAGTGCATAAGTTAAAACTCCTCAGGGGCAGCTTTAACTTGTACTCTGGTATTCACAGAGGATTTTGTGCAACCATTTACTGCAGCATTCAGTAAAGCAAGTCAGGTAACCCCAGTATCACATGGGATGTGCAGTCCCTCAGGGAATTTGTGTAGGGACACACAGAGACCTGCACCAAGAGAGCTGTGTGTGCTGGCTGATTTGGGAGTTTGTGGTTGCATGTTTTCACCCAGATTTTCCCTCAGCACATCTCCTGCTCTTTGTATCTAAAGTGCCTCAATTGCAGGTGTAAGACTGGGAGAAGCAAGAGCTCTGGTCAGAAGGACAGTGGGCTCTGAAAGAGTCCCATAACTCCTCAGCTAATGTTTCATGCCTTCTCCTGAAGGCCAGTCCTGCACTAATTCTGGGAACAATGACCTGCTTGGGTGCCTCACACTTCTCTCTCCCCAGAGCAGTTCACCAAGAGTAGGAATAACCCCTTGGAAAATGTGTGGAGGATATATTCTATTTTGTTATTAGTAGGCTAAAGAAGCAGGAATTTTTTTCACCTTTAATTTGCTTTGAATTGAGATTTTATTTCTCTTGCCAAGAATTTTATCTCAAGAGCAGACAAATGTGAAGGCTGAAACAGTTTCCAGCCTGCAAGTCAAAGGGTACCAGTATCAACAGCAGGAAACAAATAGACCCCAGAGAAGGGTGGGGCTGGAGGAGCTGCAAACCCAGGGCAGAGCTCTGACATTTGCTGCACTCTCAGAGCACTTCAGCTCTGTTTGTGAAGAGCTTGGGCTGAAAGCTGCTGCCTCTGAGTGCACAGCAGCATCACTAATGATGCTCAGGACCATTGTGTCAGCCTTTCTCTGAGAGCAGGGAAATACTCTGAGTGCTCTTTTCTTCTTCCCAGAGATGGTTGCCATTTCACATAATGGCAAATATCATTCTGTCTATTAATGTCTAAATTATAAAGGACTTCATACCCTGTACAGTATGTAACTGGTCATGGTGAGAATAACAGCTAATGTTTTCTTGTTCTGCACAAATCATTTTTAGTGTTTAGTATACAAAGTTCCAGGCTTCAGGGAATGCCAGGTTCACAGTACCCCCTCTAGTCATTAATACTTCCTTCCAAAATTTATTATTCTTTAATCTCTTCCATAACATGTGAATTAGAGTCCCTAGTGGAAATTCCTCATTTTCCTGCATATATCATTTCAGTTCTTGAAATTGTGCAGTACTGCCATATTGTAAGATTATTATAGCACCCTTCTATTCCTTTGAGCAAGAAGCGGAACTTGACATCGCCAAAAAACTTTTTTTAACTGTTCTGAGTCAAATTTCCATTTTTATGGGGTTAGCAGTAAGTCTTTTGCTTTGGGGGACTGCTGCAATTTATGATCATGCTTTAAAGAAAAGTAAAGCTTGCCGTCCCCATAGGTGCCCACTGTTCTGTAAGTGAAGAAAGTAGGATATTGGGAGGGGAGCATAAAAAATTCTGGAGCTTCAGAGGGCTTCCCTTAAGATTATTCATAAGCTGTCTGAGAAGGCAAAGCAGGGCAGTGGAAGGGATTTTGTCAGTTGTTCCTTGCAGGGCAGTCTGAGCTGGTTGTATGCTTTTAAACTCTCAGCCAGTTCCTTTGGTGATCATCTGTTAGCGCTCTAAGAGAACCCTGTTAGTACAAAACAATAGATAAAAAAATAGTTTATGGTTATTTTCAAATGCTGAAATGTATCTACTTTGAAGTCTGTTCCTGGAAATGGAGTATCTTAAGTGCACACCACTTCAGCTTGGCTTCTCTCTAGGTGCCTCTTTCAGGCTTTGTGGTTCTCTGTGCACTGACCAGGCAGGCAGGAATCAAAGGAATTAAACCTTAAGCAACACTTAGAGAAATGTGTGTGCAGTTAGTGGAGTCAGGCTCTTGTATTTCATAGGCACCAAATGGGTGGGGTAGAAACTGCTCACTCCCAGGAGGGGTGAGCCTACAGTCACGGCTGTGAGGGTGAAGTTGTCTCTCACCATTAATGTGAAGAGGTGTGAAGACACTGCTGACAGGTAAGGGAACACAGAACTGGAATGTTTTCCACTGTCCCAGCATGCCTTTCATAAGGATCCCTTTCATGAGCAGATGGTGCTCTCTGTGACAGCAGTGATGTGTTCTGCCCTCTGTCGCCCTTCCAGCAGCTTGGGTTCTAAAGTATTACAAGTCTTTTCCTAATGCTCAGATTGCATTTATTTGTTGCCAGTTTATAACAGTTTGTTCTTGAATCCTTTGGCTTAATTTTTTTTTTGTCTTGATGATTGTTTTGGTGGCAGCCGTATTCTTCCTTAGCTTTGTATTTTAGACTTAGCAAATGTTGCTGTTTCACAGAGACAGACCCAGGTTCCTCTGAGTCTGCTTCAGGCTGACTGTACTGAGCCAGCTCAGATGTGGATCTGCTGATCCATACTCGGGGAACAAGGTTGGGAAGAGCACGGAGCGTCCCCCAGGCTGTCCTGTGCCCACAGCCACCCTGACACAGAGCTGTGCTGCATCCCAGCTGTGCTCCAGTCAGCTCAGAATGCTCTTGGCTGCATCATCTGCTCCAGTGAGGCCCAAAGCCCCCCATTTGTGGTCAGGATTCTGGGTTTCTGTCCCAGCAGCATCTGCTGATAACGGAGCCTGTTGCATATCCCAGATTTCCTTCTGCACAATGACTTCGACCACAGGTTGATTTCTTACTTAGAACCAGGCTGAAGCTGTTGCTCTGTTTTGTGTGCAAGCTGACTTTACAGTTGTTCTCAAGATGGAATATCCATGTGCCCAGGCATCCATCCAGCCTCTGCAGGGACTGGATGCGTGTGTGAATCGAACAGTGGTGTGAGTACTGCAGCTTGCACTAATGTGGCAATCTGTCTTCAAACCAAAGGCAGGGGAAATCTCCTGGAAAGTGCCAGCTGGCTGCTCCTGGTTCCTGTTGAAACAGATGAAAGATCTGCCTCTTTACAAACCTCCTAGTAAAGATTGTTTTCTGGAAGGAAGCTGGGGTAAGACATTACTCTGAGGACTCACTTCCTCAGTGGGAGGCTGCACAGCAGTAAAAATAACCTTCCAGTTCAGAAAATTCAGTTTGGAGAGACAGAAGACAGTACAACTAATGGCAGTAAAAATATGAAATAAAATACTCTAATAATGAAATATTTCAAAATAAAACCCTCTTTTTACAGCATTTTCTTGTATGCAGGGGAATTGCAGATCATTCACTTAAGGCATTGATGAAACAATTAAAGATCACTGTTGAGGCATTATAGAACTGAAAGAGATCTACCTTGGGTGGAATGTCATTTTTATGTTTCACCAAATTTATTAGGTTTTTCTGGGGCCAAGAGAGGGAGATTGCAATGTTGTCTCTTGGGTCAGATGAGATATATGGCACTGTACTCTAAGTAGTTTATTACTCCCTGAACCACTGCAGTGTGTGTTTGGAGTCCTGCAGGAAAAGAAGCAGATAACTTGGAAACCTTCATCAGACAAAATCCAGTGGTTGTCAGACAGATCCTGACTGAGAACCACACGTTTTTTCAATAACTGGGATTTGGGCAGCAGGCAGAGATGGGACTGCCCTGCAGTGAACAGCCTTGCAGAGGGTTGGTTACAGTGCAGGGGAGGCTGGGTTTATGTGAGACAGGGCAGAGTCTGAGCAGCCTTCCCAGTCAGACATTCCCTTCTGTGGGGTGGGAGTTCTGGCCATGTTCAAGCCAGCCCCACTGTCCATTTGTGCTCTCTGCTGCCTCACCCCTTGGACTTGTCAGCCCACACTGCTTGAGCAAACCCTGCTCATGGACCACAGAGAGCAGCCTGTTCTACTGCTTCCTTCCCCTGCTGAGCAGAGCTCTCAGCTGAATCCCTGCACAGTGTCTCACTGCTTCCATGCTCCCACTCTGCAGGGGAAATTGTAGTTCCCCACAGGTTTTCTCATGGGGAAGAGCTGCCTCACTCTTCCTTCTCAGCTCACAGCTTTTCCATCTTCATCACTAAATTTCCTGTCATCCAGATTTCCTCAGGGTCATTTATTAGGGGTGGATGTGGCACAGAGGGACGTGGCTTAGTGGCAGTGTTAGGTTTCCTGGTAGACTCAATCTTAAAGGCCTTTTCTAACAGAAAAGTTTCTGTAATTCCTGCTGGTACATTTAACAAGAGGATCCCAGTCACCATCCATTGCCATTTTCATGGGAATTAAGAAGAAAATGCTTTTTCTTTCTACTTACTGCCAGTTCTTTAGTTTGCTATAAATACCATTTGGGCATCTTTATAGCTAAAGATGCAAAGTCTATCTCCTGGAAGTACAAGTAACATTTCTGTGTATTGGAGGAGACAGATTTCTAGGAAATGAGAAAAATTAAATCCAGATCCTGAAAATTCCAAGGTGGTAGAAATAAAATTAAATTTTTTTAAAGTAAGAAGAAAAAGAAAAAAAGAGGTTTAAAAAAACCCCATGGAAATTGTTAAGAAAAGTACTTTTTAAGACAACTCCCTTTCTGCAGCTGAAATTGGAATAAATTGACAGCAGAAAGCACTGTGTAGAATGTAAATAATACAAGTGCTCTGCCCCTTGTGTAAAAGCTGGTCTTCCCTACTTGCTCCTACAAACTCCTTGCATGCTACCACCAGCTGATCCTGATCCCAAGGGATCCCACTCTGAGCAAGGACTTCATCTCAGAATCCCCACAAGCACTTCAGTTTTCTGTGGTGCTGTGCACAACCGTGGCTTTGTGGGTATATTTTATGTGCACAGATAGGTGCTTTCAGTTGGGTATTTGTTGCATTATTTTGAACTCCTTTTTTCAGCAATGTAGAATATAATGGGAGGTAACTGGAATTGTTTATAACCTTCAATGCCCAAAGCAGCTGAGACTCCCATATGACTCAGATGAGTTTAATTGTCAGTTTGCTTTAATGTAATGATTCAGAAACTTAATCTGTTGTTGAAATATTTATTCTGCTGCTGCTATTCCATTACTCTTTATTGGGTTTTACTCATAAGAAACTACTGAACATCAAATATATGTGTTCTATATTTACATACACATGCACATATGGATATATTTGTACATATATATGATTAAATAGATCAGTGGTGAGCAATGACAGTAATAAGGCCATCACAGAATAACATGAAAGTAGGCAGCTGGGAGCACCTCCAGTCTTGTGTGCCAGTGATCACACACAGGGCCAGGCCAGAATTCCCCTCCCAGCTCAGAGGGAGCGGGAGCAGGGCTGTGAATTTCTGGAGTTCCTGTCCAGGTGTTTGGCAGTGCCCACTGCTGCCATACAGAGCAGCCTGGTTCTCTGCTGACTTGTTTTGGACACAGCTGCTGTGTTTGGGAGAAGTGCCCTGGTACATTCTGTCACCTGGCAGGGCAGTCAATGTTTGCAGTCCTAAGGAAGCCTTGATTTGAGCATTGCCTTTAAGACATGGAAAGCAGGAGTAATTTCAAGTGTTTCCTGTCTTTGATGCAAAGACTTGGCACTCAGAGAGACTTTACTGGGAGCACCCAAGGCCACTGTTGGTGGCTTTTGTCAGGTGACAGGGAGGGTGACCCCTGTCCAGCCAAAGTGCTGTGCTGTTTTCTTCATTTGTCTGCTTAGAATTGGACTCAAGATGCTGGAAGTGCCCTGCCAGAAACACAGCAGCACAGGCACTCTGAACCAGAACCTGCATCTGTACGGCTGGCAGGCTTGGTGGCACTCAGAGTATCAATCATGCATGACTGAAATGAAGTGTATTTTAGTAGCAGATAGCTGAAAAGCCTTGCAATGTACTCCTAATTCAGTGGCATCGCCTTGAGCTACTCTGAGGCCTCTTTTTTAAACTCAGACATTAGCACAAAGCACACCTCTGACTGCAGGCATTTAAAGATCAACAAGGGCCGAAAAAGCTTTTAAGAGCCAATGAAACCAGGAAAACAACTACGTTGCCTTTCAGTGTCAGGTTAGATTGCCTTCTTATGAGTGCAGCTATTTCAGGTACAGAGTGCTTGGTGGTTTGGGTGTTGTTGTGTGAGGAAAGTGTTCCCTGGAAAACATCTGTTTCTTTCACCTGCAAACCGCAATGTGCTGTGATGAGGCAGGACTGTAGCCACAGAGACCCAGGGGATGAAGGAAATCTGGCTCAAAGGGATGAGCATGGGTTTCTGAAACATGGTATCAAAAGGAGCACTTAAAAGGAGAGGATGCTTTTAGAGCACAGATACACCGCAAATTGGGCAGGTCAGGTTGCTTGGAAGCCTGACATTCTCGGGCCTGCCCATGCTGTTTCTTAGCAGCAGTGTTTGCCTTCTGCTCAGAATGAGAGAAGTTTCTCTTTTTTTCCCACAACGGTAAAATGTTCTGCTTTTCTGTAAGATAACAGTAAATCCCTGTCATCTGCAGCATCTTAAATCTGTACATGCAATAGAGCTGCTGCTTTCCCTTCTGTGGTCATGTCTTCATTTTTAACTTGCTGTTGAAGTTCAGGGTAGCTCTCGTGCATGTACTACAAGTTTAGTACTACACCCTTGATTAGTAAAACTTTTTAAAGTAGGTTTTAAGCCAACAAATAGTGTAATGTTAACCTTATGTTGTATATTTATATGCATGTGTTATGTAGACCAAAATAACTCTTCATTAATTTAAAATGGAAAAGAAAAGACATTATCTTAGGAGGTAGGGAATTACACATTAAAATCATACATGGTGCCTCCCTTTCTCCTGTGGGGAAGGAGGTGACCTGGGGCTGTCAGTGCACAGCAGCAGTGGCTCTGTCTGTGCTGGTGCCTTGGTTCAGCCTGTCAGGATAAATACCAGTTTTATTTGTGTGCCCTGGCTAGGGGGACCCTGCTTGAGCAGGGAAGTGCCAGTGTTGTGTTCATCTCTACAGAGCAAGCCCCATGTCAGTCGGTGGAAAGATCACACAGCACCTTTCCTTTGGAGCCCAAAGTGCCTCATTCCCAGGCTGGTGCTGCAAAGGACTGTGACAAAGGATAACCCAGTCCCTGTGTTGTCTGCAGCCACAGCGTGGATGGGGTGAAATGCATTCAGCCTTTGTGGCCTAAAAATCCAGAGCAGGTGGCTCTGGGCATGCAGGGAGAGGAAAGCTTTCCACGGGGTGGGATTCTGTCATTTCATGGAATAAATGGTCTTCTAAGGGCTGCCTTTCTGTTCTTTCAGAGGATGACATGAATAATTACATCAGTCGATACTACAACGAGCCCAGCAGTGGTGAGTGTTGCTTGAAAACACAAACTTGAGTGGTATTTTTGCATTGCATTGTGTGCTATAAACCAGGTGAGACTGAGCAGTGGTGTAGATCTGTCCTGGAAAGGAAACCCACCACAATCTTCTGGTTTGGTCCATGGAAATGTGTGCCAATAGTCATCTCTGAAAGTTGAAGGGCCCAAGTTTGCTTTTTGATGGCACTCAGGATAGTCTGGAGATCTGGGAGGGGTTAATTCCCCATAGCTGGGCTGTCCAGCTCACAGAGCAGTTCAAATGGATCTGAGAATGAACAGTAGGGACAAAATAAATGAAAAGAAGTGGGGAGACAGCTTAGCCCAGCACCACGCTGGGAACCTTTCAGAAAGGTTAAACTGAATGGTGGGAAATGTCAGCAGCTGGGCCCAGACCTGAGGGCAGCCTTCAAATGGATGCTCCTGGCAGGCACCCTGCTGGCACGGGGGGCTCTGCCCGTGCTGGGGGCTCTGCCCACCCTGCTGGGCAGCACTGGGGGCTCTGCCCACCCTGCTGGGCAGCACTGGGGGCTCTGCACACCCTGCTGGGCAGCACTGGGGGCTCTGCACACCCTGCTGGGCAGCACTGGGGGCTCTGCACACCCTGCTGGGCAGCACTGGGGGCTCTGCACAGCCCCTGCACAGCCCAGCCCAGCCGGGGCTGGCCATGCTCTGGCTGCCAGCACAGCAGGGCCAGGGGAAGCTGAGCAAGGCAGGCTCTGACAGGTGGCAGTGTGCACACCCCCCGTTGTGTATAACATTTTGTTTATATACTAAAAAAGTGCGAGTGCTTAAATATAACGTATTATAAATGTATATCCCCACATATATATATACACACAGAGGCTTATAGGAGAAAAAAAAGTGTGTGCCTGCATATACATGTACATAGAATATACACAAGGTGTGTGTATGTATATAAACATATATATGCATTTGTGTATATATATATAATGTGCTACATAATTTATCCCTATATATAGTATGCATACATAATGAAATATATATAGATTTATCTATATAAGGATGTGTCTAGTATATATATAAAATATGTATGTGTATGTATATAAATCTATAGTGTATTCTATATATCCCACATATACACACACAAACCCAGACAGACATACATAAAGATGTAAGCAAACATACACGTGTTTGTACATGTATGTATATAGTGTATCATATATATATATATATCTCCAAACATACACAGATCCCCGTAGGGGTATTATGTGAGCAGATTTATACACATATAATGGTATTTTGATTTTGTATATACATATCGATATATCTTTATATAAAGATGCGTGAAAGGCTGTGTCTCTGTAGATACTGAGATATTTTATTAGAATGCATATATTAAATATATAAAATGTACAAAGGAGCGTGAGGAGAGATGGTCAGAATATATGTGTATATATTATAGAAGTATGTGTATATATAACAGGAATGAAAATACATATCTCTGTATAATGTATTGTATATCTTTAATCCTGTATATACATCCACACACATGGATATAGATTTATGTGTAGCTGAGGCTACATAAATACTAAACATAAGGGAGTGTCAGTGTCGGGTTGTAAACCCAGCTGGCATCCAGTGGTCTTCAAGCAGGATGGAGAGGGGGGTTCCTGAACCCTCCTGGCATTCAGCAGGGCCAAGGGGAAGGTCCTGGCCCCATGTCCGGGCACTCCCCAGCACAAGCCCCTGCTGGGGACCAGGGGATCCAGAGCAGCCCTGAGGACAAGGCCCTGGAGCTCACCTGCCCCGCTCAGGTGAGGCCCCCCTGCAGAGCTGCCCCAGCTCCGGCCGGACAGGAGCAGGAGCTGCAGCAGCATCGGCGCGACGTGGAGCTGCAGCAGCATCGGCACGACGTGGAGCTGCAGCAGCATCGGCACGACGTGGAGCTGCAGCAGCATCGGCGCGACATGGAGCTGCAGTAGTGAGTCCAGGAGGCCTCCCTTGGGCCAGGCTGGGAGCGCTGAGGGGGCCACGCCCTGGCACAGCCTCGGAGAGGCCGTGGCTGCCCCTGCATCCCTGGCAGTGCCCCAGGCCAAGCACCTGGGATGGTGGAAGGTGGCACTGGAGGGGCTGGAAGGTCCCTCCCACCCAGCCCATTGGGTGACTCTGTGAGCACAGACATATTGCAATATGCACATGTACATCTGTTTAGAGGTCAGGATACCTGCAGTGTATCCAGTGAAAGATCTGTAAAGGCATTTGTACATGTTTGTGTCTGCAGATTCATATTTGATATGCATTACAAAATACGTGTGTGTGTGCATATATAGTGTAATGCATTACATATCTCTAGCCATATCCATACATGGAGAGCTATATACTTAGATACGACTATGTATGTATACAGTGCAATCTGTATAAAGACACTTTAAGTGTATGTGTGTATACGTATGTCTATCCCATATATATGGGGATAGATACATATTTATAGGTGTGTGAGAGAAACTGTGTATTCATATTTTATATTTCTTAGGTAATAGGAATCAAGGTGTGAATGGCTATATACACATATTTTTAATATGTATCATATGTATGACATATAACATAGATCTACCTCTGTGTGTTTCATGTATAGGTATTATATTATAAATTATATCCCTATATACAAATTCCCCACATAGATACATCCAGAGGGGGAAAATTGCGTCTGTAGATTTTATTTTAAAACAGTTATATTTTAGAAATGTATATGACTGCATATACATCTCTTTTTAATCTATTTTATGTATGTTATGTGTATATTTTACATATAAGATATATACTTGTTTTTCTCTAATTATATGGGTACATGGAATTTTATATATAGACTTATCCTATATCTCTGTGTGTATAAATGAGGCTGTTTATGTGCAGATCTTTACAAAGACAGGTAAAGATCTGTGTACTACATTGGTATTTTATATATGTATAAATATATTAAAGATACATGTATAGATATAGGGAGAGATACACGTGGGTAGATATGTGAGAGCCTGTTAAATATATATGTAGTTTATATATTAGGGAAATGTGGCTATATGCATAGTGTCATTCTCTCTATAAATATGGATATATATGTAAAGCTAGGTATATGGGTATATGAAATCTGTATATATATGTGTGAGAAAAAGCCTATATACCCATAGGCACATGAATTATATAGAGAGCTATTTTAAAAACACACACATGCACATTGGGGTATAAAGTATTGGTTTTATTCGTGTTTATCCTTCTGTATACATCTCCAAGCTCCACGGGACTATATATATAAAGATGTCTGAATCTGTACATGGGTGTAGGGTATGTAAAAAGAGAAAGGTGTGAGGGATCATGTCTGTGTGTTCACATATAGCAATGATGTATTTCATATGTATATCCCTGTATATACATTCCACATGTGACTACCAAGATACTCATATGTGTGTGTGTGTAAGCATTAGAGATATATACATTATATCCTATAAATGGGGCAGATATACACACATATTCCCCCATGTATATGGATACATGCATATATAACATTGTATATACCCTGTATACACTTCTGTATTTTGTAGTGTGTATGAAGACAGAGACATATATACACAGGTATATGGTACTGTTTATATGTTACTGTTTATGGATGTATATCCACATAATATACATTGACATTAAAAGGGGGGATAATATAATTTTATATGTATAATATGTATCATTGGTATTATGTATAATGTATTATATATGTATATCCTTATATTTGCAGTCCCTGTGTATGTACACACAAATTTATAGATGTGTGTATATATCTGTATGCATGTATACATATGTAGGGTGTGTTCTATTTAAGGAGAGCAGAACTTTATTTAAAGGGAGCATTGTGTGTTCCATGTATCAAAAGTCCATATGTGTGTATGCTGTATTTTATAGGGGACTCTTCATCCATATACACATTGCCTGTATGTCTACAGAATGATTCTGTGGGAGACTCTGTGTGTGTGTGTGTATAATGAGCAGGTATATACAGGCATATCCTCTTTACTTACAGATGTATGTGTATATATACACATTTCCCTTGATATTAACCCCCATTAGACAGATAGCAATAAAGATATATCTGAGTTCTCAAGTAAAAATACAATGTATTTTATATATATATATATTTAAATATATATATATATATATNATATATGTACATGCATCATGTAAATAAATAAATACACACAGAGAGAGAGGCGGTATTTTTTTATTTAGTAATAATTATATTTAAGGGATGGGCTATGTATTATAGTGTGTATATATATGTGTGTGTGTATACATGTGTGTGTGTAAAATATTCTATATGGAGCTCATGTATGCACATATTGCCCATATCTCTACGGAGAAATCTGAAGATTCTGTGTATAAAAAAGGGAGAGGGGGAGCGAGGCTGCACTGATGTAGCAATGTGTTCTATAGAATATGTATCTGTACGTATAGATACCTGTTAGTAAACTTCCCTCTCTACCCTCTGAATACCTGTGACAATCTCTAACAAGGTGGATGTGTATGTGGCTATGATGTATATATAGCTATTACATATAAGGTGTATGGCTCTGGGTGTGCAGGTATAGCTGTCATGTATATCCTGATATATATACATTGTCTGTGTGTGTACACATGGTGACAGGTCTGGGCATTTGTACAGAAAGGAAAGGCTGTGCAGGTGCAAGTGACAATTGTATGGAATTAAAGAGGGGACTACACAGTGCAGCTATAAAATGTCTGCATATTCATAGGTATAATGTATTATATAGGGAGGACATACACTACTGTGTGTGTCCATGCATATGTAAAATATTATATGGACACACACATAGTCCCCATATCTGTATGGAGAAGTCTATGCAGGTATAGATTATATGGATTTAAACTGAGGCAGGTGCATATTGTATTACACATAGATTTAGATCCCTATGTATACATCCCCATAATAAACTTTGCTGTCTATAAAAAGGTGTATGTATGTAATTTTAAACATGTATAAAGGTTGGGGTATCATGTATAGCTATAGTGTTATACATATATGTATATCTTATATTGATACATGTTTTTTATATATCCCTGTATATACATTCCAGATTTATATATACACACCATAAGACATATATATTCATACACAAAGTGATGTGTGTAATTGTATACACTCTACTTAAAGAGTAACAATTACATTTTCAAAGGGGGAGAACAACAGCTATGTCCTATAGATAGTACGCATATACAGTTTTTATGTATCCATGCACATGTGAATGTACACACAGATATGTATGTAGAAAATGTACATATGGTTTGTTCCCGTATGTTTATATATAAAGATTAGGTATGTATAAAATTAGGTGGGTGAGAGATTGTAGATTCACCTGTTATATATGTGTGTGTGTCTGCACATGTATAGAGAGAGGTATGTGGAATTATATATTGCTATATATCTCTAAAGATCCCCATAATATACTTGGAAAGCTTTAAAAAGATACATGTAAATGTGTGTGTGTGTGGTGTGTACACATATATATTTACATAGATACATATACATAAATAAGCTATAAGGGGGAGGGGGGTAAACGTATAGTTAAAATGTATTCTATATATCCCTGTAACTGTGGTCCCCACCTATACACACAGAGTGAGAAATTTATGTATTTATATATAAAGGTAAGTATACCCCTGTGTGAGAGCACAGGTGTGTTCTATTTATAGATAATAATTCTTTGTATTTGAAGGGGAGGCATGTATTAGTAGTCTATGTAGGATATGTATGTGTACTGTGTCATATAGGGATCTCCATGTAGGCTAAAGTCTAAAAACATGCTTATAAAGAACTTTGTAAATACAAAGGGATAGGGTCATCTATAGGTATCATCTCTTACATATATATGTCTAGCCAATAAATATACATACATATATAGAGAAGTATGTATACATTTCTACAAAAAGGTAGAGGGGTTGTATATATTTTATTTAATGGTAGATAACGCTGTCTTCCAAGGGGGGGACTACATCTTCTATGTGTGTAACAGAAGGCCTGTGTACTATGTATTCTATACTGGGCTCAGACAGACATAATTCCTCATCTCTGTATATAAAGATCATATGTATATAAAATGGAGGGAGGGTGAGAGACTGCATCTATCTACCTGTGTGTTGTATGTAATAAATGTGTGTGTGCTCATGTATGTATATACAGGTATGTGGCATTAGGTATGGCTGTATGGGCCCTGCCTCTACCATCCCCAGTGTGTATAGCAGGAGATACATAAAAGGCATGTGTGCATAATTTAAAGACTGTTTCAAGAGCGGGGGTTGTATTATTATGTGTAGGTATAAATGTGTGTGTATATCCCTATGGGCACACATGTGCACGCACACACACAGAAAAACAGGTACAGTTTGGGGGGGTTGCATGCTGTTTTAGCAGCTAATTCCAGGTATTTAAGGCAGGGCCTATAGGTATCTCTAGCAGCTAATTCCAGGTATTTAAGGCAGGGCCTATAGGTATCTCTAGCTGTCCATGTACACAGGCAGCCAGAACGTATTACAGATGCAGTTCCTTATGCCGACATACACACCCCTTTAGCTATATGACTAAACCTCTCGGTGTTGCTGTTTGGGAGTGACTATATATACACACCTATATAGGCATACAGTGTGTGTTCTATCTGTGTATCCCTGTACAGCTACTCGCCCTAAACACAGAGAGCTGGGGAAAAGGGCCGTTACTGTGTGTCTGTGTACTACAGTGTGTGTGCATGTCAGACGGCTTTGTGTACAGTGTCACACGAGTTCGCTGTGGCCCTCTGCAGCCCGTCCCCGCGTGGGCTCTCAGCTGCCTGGCACATCTGTCCCTGCAGACAGCGCAGTTCCCGAGGCCGCCATCTGCGTGGTGACCACGGCCGCCATCGACGTGCACCGGCCCAACATCTCCTCGGAGCTGTTCACGGTGGAGGTGCCGCTGCGCCTGGGCAGCACCGGCACCTCCGCCAGCCTCACGTCGGGCAGTGCCTCGCGCTCCACGGTCAGCTCG